>OZ010590.1:97192047-97214547 GCA_963932145.1 Acanthosepion lycidas
CACATCAAATTAAAGCTCACAAGAAAATTAAAAATCAACATTAAATGACCCATAATAATGTTGATATGCCGTCAAATTAAATTTAAAATTCGGCATTAAATGACCCTTAAAAAGTTGATATGCCGTTAAACAAATAAGTCAAACCTTCCAAAAACATTAAATTTCGGCATTAAATGACCCATAAGGATGTTGATATGCCGGTAAACAAACAAATCAAATCAAAGGTACTAAGAAAATTAAATTTTGGCATTAATTGACCCATAAGGATGTTGATATGCCGTTAAAAAACACATCAAATTAAAGCTCACATGGAAATTAAAATTCAGCATTAAATGACCCATAAGGATGTTGTTATGCCGTTAAAAAACACATCAAATTAAAGCTCCCGAAAACAATTAAAAATCAACATTAAATGACCCATAAGGATGTTGTTATGCCGTTAAACAAACAAACTGACAAACTTGCGAGAATGGATGATATCCACCAAAAAGTTCGAAACAAAAGTCAAAATACTAAAGATATAAAACTCAAATAAAAAACTCAAATATGGGATGAAAGAGTAATCCAATAGGAGTGGACAAAATCCAAATTGCAATGAATTATTTTGAATATTAGAAACTACCAAGAGTACAGTTACATTCACAGCTCTGGACTCGGTGCCTCTGGTAGGGTAACCGTCTTAATAAAAAAAATAAAAAAGTGACGTACCCTAAAGCAAAAGTGAACTAAAACCAGAACTCCAGGCAGCTGCCGTGAGAGCTAGATTGCAGAAGACAGTCAGCATGTACTCTCTGTATATCCTACCACATGACCAGATAGACCATGACAACCTAGAAAGAATGGTAAAGCAATTGCTCAAACCCTTCATTCTAGTAAGGGATTTTAATAGCCACCATACCGTCTGTGAATTCAAGAAACAAACAAAATGGTAAAATTACGGAAAAAATTAATTACGGATAATGAACTACGTCTGTTTAACCAGGGTGCACCGACACAAATCAATCCAGCAATTGGAAGCCTGTCAGCATTTGTGTGTGATCCAGCTATTTATCTGAACTTTACCTAGAGTGTTTACAATGATACATGCGATGCCGGTCATTTCACTGATCATCCTGAGGAAGAGTGAGATGATCGACGTCCTATATGGAGGCTAAGCAAATCCAAGTGGGTAAAATTCGGACATTTATGTCCAAAGAAATTAACCCTAAATAACATAGAAACGGCAGAAAATTTTGCGGAAACCTTAATAGCCATAGCAAAAGAATGCCTGCCCCAAAAGATCAAAATCAAGTTCGAAGATGAATATAAAGAGGTAATAAGATTTGGTAATGCAGCGCTACGAAAATTTAACAAGGAGCCAATAACCAGCCAACCTCATCAATTATAAACGAAATAAAGATAAGACCGGAAAGCAACAAAGAACTGTTGTTAAAAAAATAAAAAAATGTCAGTAAATTAAATTCTGTTACAAAACGAAAAAATAGTTTGCGAAAGGATTAGAAAAATACTTGCCAAACATAAACCTGTACCAGTAAAACATCTCTCGAGAAATAATAGCAGGATAACGGATAAAAAGTCTATCAAAGATATATTGGCCGAAGCATTTTCAAAAAATTCTTCAAATTTTTTTTAAAGTCCCAAAATATAAAACAGAATTCAGAAAAAGACAAATTAAACTTCAGAACAAAGAACCAGGGTGATTGCGACAAATCGTTCTTTTATACAGAACAAGAAGGCTCTATTAAAAGTTCATATAATTCAGCCTTAGACAGAAACAGAAGACTCTATTAAATGTTCATATAGCAGCCTTAGACAGAACAAGAAGGCTCTATTAAAAGTTCATATAATTCAGCCTTAGACAGAAACAGAAGACTCTATTAAATGTTCATATAGCAGCCTTAGACAGAACAAGAAGGCTCTATTAAAAGTTCATATAATTCAGCGTTAGACAGAAACAGAAGACTCTATTAAATGTTCATATAGCTCAGCCTTAGACAGAACAAGAAGGCTCTATTAAAAATTTATATAATTCAGCCTTAGACAGACACAGAAGGCTCCATAAAATGTTCATATAATTTAGCCATAGACAGAACAAGAAGGCTTTATTAAAATTCATATATTTCAGCCTTAGACAGAAAGAGAAGGCTCCATTAAAAATTCACAAATTTCAGCCTTAGACAGACCAAGAAGACTCTATTAAAAGTTTATATCATTCAGCCTTAGACAGAACAAGAAGGCTCTATTAAAAGTTTATATAAATCAGCCTTAGACAGAAAGAGAAGGCTCTATTAAAAGTTTATATAATTCAGCCTTAGACAGACACAGAAGGCTCTATTAAAAATTCATATAATTCAGCCTTAGACAGACCAAGAAGTCTCTATTAAAAGTTCATATAATTTAGCCTTAGACCGAATAATGTCCGCTAATGATATCTGAACAAGGAGGAAGTTCCCAGAACAATGGACACAAACAACTGTCCTAAAGATTATTAAACCGGGAAAAGACAATTCAGACCCTGGAAATTATAGACCATTTCTTTCACAAGCTGTTTATGTAAAACCTTGGGGTGCATGACGAATAATCGCTTAGTTTGATACTTCGAGTTCAACAAATTCATGACTGACTTACAATGTGTTTTTCGCAATAAAATGGACCACACCTGCTTCGATTGAAAAAGTCCATAAATGCGCGTATTCTTTTTTAAATGAAAAAAGGCTCATAGAATTACCTGGAAAAATGGGATTATGCAAGATACTTATGACCTCGGACTGAAAGGTAGGCTAAGAGAATTCATTAAGAATATTCTTTCGAATAGAACTTTTCAGGTTCTGTTGGATTCTGACCGATCCGCAAAATCAATGAGTGGCACAGGGCAGTATATTTTCAGTCATTTTGTTCAGTATTAAAATAAATAACATTGCAAAAGAACTCACTCAAGGTAAAAATTGATCTTTGTGCGAAGATGACTTTACTGTAAGTTAACAATCCAAAAATATGCACACCGTAGAAAGCAATCTGCAGTAATAAGGTCAGAAAGTGGGTAAGAAATAACGGTTTTCGGTTTTCAAAGACCCAAACTAAATGTGTGCATTTCTGTAATAAAAAAGAAATTGCGTTATGATACAAGATTTCAACTCGATGAGACGAAATCCCAAAGGTTGATGAGTACAAATTCTTGGGAATAATTCTCGCCAACAAACTAACGTACATACCACCCCACAAAAAAAAAATATTTGAGAATAAAAAGCAGTAAAACATTGCAACTCTTGAGAGGGGTGGCCCACAACAATTGAAAAGCGGACCGACAAAAGCTGCTCAAATTATACAGAACCTTCATTCGACTCAAGATGGACTATGGTGCATTCATAATCCAATCAGCAATAAAATCATATTTCAAAATACTTAACCCAAACCTACCATGAAGGTTTCAGATTGGCGTTTGGAATATTTAGAGCATATGTAGAAACTTTGTATGTAGAAATAAACGAATCTCCACTAAAAATTAGACGGGACAAACAAACCTTAAAATGTTATATAAAATAAAAAATAAGCACCTCTAATTTTGCATACGATATCACATTTAATAGAAAATACAGAAACCTCTTTTAACAAAAATAGGAAGTCATAAAAATATTTGAACTCCGGATGGAACTCATCATTCAAGAAACAGAACTTCCTCTATCTATATAATCCATAATACAGCCATACCAAATATAGCAACTTGAACCATAAGAATACCGGAAAAAATCTCAAACACTGCAAATGTCACAAAACAATTACTCATCCACTTTATCTTCGAAGAGGAAATTACAAAAATCAGTTATCCCAGACACTCATGCATCTTCACGGATGGATAAAAAAGAAACATGATGTGCAGCAGAATAGAAGAAGAAGAAAAAAAAAGAACCTTAGCCAAAAGAAACTTCGATTTTCAATGCCGAGATCTGTGCAATGAACCTAACATCGGACATCATCTCTAGAAAGCAAATTAAAAATTAGGTAATATTCTCTGCGTGACAGAACAAATTTTAACTCGGAACATCAAAAATTTGCAGTTCAAGCCCCGCGCTCAGTTTCTAATAAAAAATTTCCCGAATAGTTCCATTTAGATGTAAATGTACATGCTTAATTCGAAAATAACAAAAGCAAAAAAAAAAAAATATTGATAAAAATCTACCGTTTTGGATTAATCGACAATAAAAGTTCGGACTCATTCGCGTCGCGGCGGGTGTAGTTGAAATTAATTCTGCACTACTATTCTTTGACTACCTATCATTTATAACAGCAATAAAAAAAATAAAATCTTGGCAGTGAAATTACTACGCGGGCTGGATTCATTATCTAACAATAAATAAATAGTGCTTTGCTGAAACCCCAGCCACATCGGAATTAGAAGAAATGACCAATCAAATTCAGTCGCAATGTCTGCAGAAAAGATAATAATTTCAAAATCCCTTATATCGACCTGAAAATTAAAATAAACACACATACATTCAACAGAAATGGTAACAGCGCTGAACCAGTTGTGAAAATCATAAGCTACTAACAATCCTAGGTGAATGGAGATAAATACAGAGTACGATGCGTAAATTGTCGCTATTTTATATAAAAAATTTTTAATTTCGCGCATGCGCGTTGTTTATTTTTGATTTTGTCGATTGCACAGTATAATATGGCCATCTGGACACCGTCTGTGTGACAAAGAACACCATGACGCAATTCACTCCCTAAGAAATTTGGAAATGGCACACTGTACTTTTTGGCATTCGCGCCGGAAGCTCCACTACGAATAGTTCGAAGTTATATAGGCTTGACAATCGACTGTTGGTGAAATTGCACTGCAGGCTGGATTCATTAAGAAGGAGTAAAAAAAACTAATACTCTGCTGGATCCTAAATGTTATATTCGTGCTAATAGGAATATATACTTGAAAAACAAGGTGGACAAAATGAGTAAAGGTTTATTGTAAAAGAAACAGTACAATAAGAATAAAGGTAACAGTTATGCACAAGGTCATTGCAAGTCAATCCAGTGGTGAGTGCTACTATTGGAAGGTCAGTAGTTCTTGCGTAAGTCTGAGTCGTACTCAACAGCTAGTAATATTTACCAACCTTCCCACGGGGTAGGATGTGGTACAAGCCCGAATTTAATGTGGAGCAATCCGAGCCCGTAGAAATTTAATTCAACAGAAGTGACAGAAGCGCTGGACCGACAACGTAAACAACAAGCTTCGACCAACCAAACCGGTCCTGGGTGAATAGAAGAAGGTGTTTAGAAAAAGAAGCAAACATGAGGCAATGTTGACTCAGACACACTTGTACTTACTTAGCACCTGTAAGACATAAATACGACAAGGAATGCAACACCAGAAAACTATTTCAAAATAATGAAACCTACCTTAAAGAAATGAGTTTATACCAAAACCTACAATAGATTATCTATAAATTATATATATATATATATAAGATACGTTTGCTTTTAAAGTATAAAATGGTGT
Organism: Acanthosepion lycidas; assembly: GCA_963932145.1. NCBI lineage: Eukaryota > Metazoa > Mollusca > Cephalopoda > Sepiida > Sepiidae > Acanthosepion > Acanthosepion lycidas. Next base: position 97,197,545 of record OZ010590.1, read on the forward strand.
CCAAAATATGCAGTTGAATGTGTAAAATAAAGTTCAAAAGATATTTAATTGAAGTCATACAACTGTGCATAAAATATTTAGGTATTAACCCATAGAGGTTGATATGCCACTAAACAAAATCAATTAAAACAACAAACAGATCTCATCAGATGAAATTAATAAAGCCTTTATATATATATATATATATATATATATATATTTGAAAATTATGACATAAATGTTATAAAATCACTACAATTTAGCCATTTTGTTTCAACACTTCTGGTGTCTTATCAAATGATAATTTTGAATGTAGAATCTACATTCAATACCATCACTTGATAAGACACCAGATGTGTTGAAACAAAATGGTTATTTTTGTAGTGTTTTCAAATCATATTTTTGTTATAATTTTCGCATGAATAATTATATTTGCTCTACTCTGTATTGAGCACTCTTTTAAGAATAGTATCTTTTTTTTTTTTGGTTATTGGAATTTATTCCGTATACACCAATCCTATACTTGTATATATATATATATATATATATATATATATATATATATATATATATATTACCACAATTAAGATTGTTATTTAATTTTTCTTATGTTCAAACAAGAGCTTTCTTTTTTTGGACACAGTGTGTAGAAAATGTTCAAATATTCTATAATTCTGAGCGCTTTCGGCTATACTTTTAGCCATTATCAAAAATGATTTTATTTTTTTCAGTTTAATTGAGTGTGGGCATTGTGTGTATGTTTTTAGTGTATTATAGAGATGTTTTATTTTCCGAACACGGTTAATACACTGTGGCCGTCTTCGTAGTTAATATTGTTAAGAGTTGGCTTTTTCTTTTTTATTATTAGGGCTTCTATTATTTTTAATCTTTTTTTACATATGGATGATGTTTGTGTTTTCTATTAGTTTGTTTGGAATGGAGTCTGGTATGTTTGTGTGTGTGTTTAAATGGGTTCTAATAGAGCTCTGGTCAGATAGATGCAACGTAAGGCGTCTCTCTGGAAACTGTTTGAACCACCGTCGAATGTACTCAGGGGAGGGCGGATTAATGTCGAAATGCCTTTTGCTGAGTACTCACCATTCTGGGGGTAAACAAACAACTGAACGTTACCGGAGATACAACGTGACTACAACGCCCCTGTGGCAACCATTCAAAACTTAGAAAACTCATCTTTTAAATGGTTACTGTCTCATTCTATGACGATACTTGAGAACTGAAGCAATGCGTCATGAAATCAGTTCATTCTTTTTTTAAAAAAACAAACCCTGTATATGTAAATGTATATTAATTCTAATTTGTCTATTTGATGATAATGTACATTCGTAAGTGTTTGTGTGAAAGAGAAGAAGGGAGATAGTGGGTGCGTGTGTGTGTGTGTGTGTGTGCGTGCGTGTGTGTGCATTTCTAGTAGTCAATATGTTGATTTGGGAACGTTTTTACGTACACACGTTTGTTTTAGATAAACATATGTTAGATTCTTTAAGAACGGATTCAATAAAGGTTGGTGATGTAATATAATGTTTTGACACGTGTTTACAGTTGGTAATATATTTATTAGTAACCCCTCGAAGTACTTTCGACGTAAATAATTATGTTATTTCTTTTAATTAGGCTGATATTTGCAAAATCAAAGTTATGGGCAGTTTTGTCCTGTGAAATACGAACGAGTTTAAATGGTTGTCCAGATCCTTTTTATGTTCGATGATAAGAGCTTTTAGATTTCGTGATGTCTCGCCGATATATGAGCTTTTACATTGTGAGAAATTGATTTGATAATACCGGCATCAGAATTGGTGTTGGAATTATTTTTCTCCCTAATTATATCTCCGATTGGTGGTAAAGATCTTAGTGTTGGGGATAACTAACTTATTTACAAACTTTGTAGAAAGATGGCTAGAGGCTACGATTATGAATTTTGTGTTGTTGATGTTAGAAGTGTTACTGGTAATGTCTAGTTTTCTTTTTAGATTTGTTGACTTTACACTCATGTTCGTTTTCTAGCGTTGAGGATGAAATGATGTGGGTAGTGAAGAAGTGTAAATGCCATTTCAATATGACCCTGAAGTATTCCACACATACGTATTCTGGTCTACATATTCTAAGGGCTCTGTGGTAAAATCTTATGACTAGTCATGGTTTTGGTTTTCGAATGTGGTGGGAATAGAAATTAATTAACTCGTTTTTGTTAATGGGTTTACAAAAAACTCTAAAATGTAATTTGCCATTGTTACGTATTAATGTCTAGGAAAGGTAGAGATTTGTTTATTTCAAATTCATGTGTGAACTCGATGTTAAGTCCAACGTCATAAGCCTTCTTTATTATGTATATCAGGTAAGCGGAGTTTTTAGGTATGATGTGTTTAAATGGGCCGGACTCTAAAAATTCTATGAAAAGTCAAGCAAAGACACCACCAATAGGGGACTTTCGTAGTTAAGCCAAATTTTTTCCTTATAGAAATTTTTATTGAAAGAGAAGAAACAGTGGTTAGTGATTTATGGACAGGTAGATGAAGTTTTGAACTTTTTGAAGTAGTTTCTTTATATGTTGAGGCATTTTGTGAGGGGTACGTTTGTGTATAGGGATTTGATATTTAGATATCACAAACGTACCTGTATATTGATATTTAGATATCAAATCCATATACATATACATACCCGTATATTGATATTTAGATATCAAATCCCTATACATAAACGTACCTGTATATTAATATTTAGATATCGAACCCCTATACATAAACATACCCGTATATTGATATTTAGATATCAAATCCCTATACATAAACGTACCCGTATATTGATATTTAGATATCAAATCACTATATATAAACGTACCCGTATATTGTTACTTAGATAGGAAATCACTATATATAAATGTACCCGTATATTGATATTTAGATATCAAATCCATACACATATACTTACCCGTATATTGATATTTAAATATAAAATCCCTATACATAAAATTGCCCGTATATAAATATTTAGATATCGAATCCCTATACATAAACGTACCCGTATATTGATATTTAGATATCGAATCACTATACATAAACGCACCCGTATATTGATATTTAGATATCAAATCCCTATACATAAACGTACCCGTATATTTATATTTAGATACCAAATCTCTATACACAAACGTACCCATCACAAAATGCCTCAACATATTAAGATAACACTTCTACCACCTCTGGACATAACCTTGTTTTCTATCTTTATGCTTCGTATCTTCTGGCGTAAGCCCACAAAGAGTTTAATATACGTTGGGTTGATGTTTCCTATGAAAGGGGTTAGAATTTTTGTGATAGCTTTAGCTAATTTGATTCCAGTCACAATCTGATGGGTTTGTGTGTTTTTGGTGAAGCCCTATATGATGTGGCTGTAGTAGCGTGTTCATTGTCTATTTAAGGATTTGTTTTCATTTTTTAATGGCTTCTGGACATTTTTTTTAATTATTTGCGTGTCTCGATTTGCTGTTTGTCCATTGGCTTTTATGTAACTGTTATCGTCATTTAAGAGAGATTCTAATTTTTAATGTAGACGTCCATTATATGTACTCCGCCTCTCTTATCGGATGGGGTTAGGATTCTGTCTTTATTCCAGGATAAGTTTTTAATGCCAGTAAGTATCTCCTGAATAGTGTAATTTCTTCAGTATTTGTAAAGGTGGATGATAAGATACCTTGTACGAAACCTTTTTCAAATTCTGTGTTGCCGAAACTATGGTTTTTAGTTAATGTTGCAAGAATGTTTTCTTAATATAGTGGCTGATTTTAAAGCCTCTGATTCAGTGATAATTTTTTCTCTATATGTCATTCTCGGATGAAGTTTTAATTAAAGGGAAACGTGGTAGACTGATAAATGTTTGCTATTTATTCTTTATCTTTTTCTTCTGTTGGATTCTGATGTATATTTGATCCCAATTGATCTTGTCTGGACATGGAAACTACTTCAAAAAGATATCAATATTCTATTTATATTATAAAAAAAAAATACACCTATTATCGGATTACTCCCTGAGAAAGGGAAAAAAATTTCATGCACAACTGCATTGCGGCAAAAAGCAATTCCCAAAAGCATTTATAAAGTATTCAAGACCACAGCAGATATTGCCCTAAATACATCTATGACTACTTCCGTACATGCGCAGAAGGACTGAAACACCACGAAAAACTCACTAATGCCAAGGCTGCATCAATTGACAAAATACTACGCAATGAAAATATCATTTCAAACTTCAGAACCGACAGCTTGCGACAAATGATATCATACATAAATAACATATAAAGAAATCGATTAAAACACAAGTTTTACAAGCTTTGCACCTTCAACAAATCGAAAGAGATCGATAATCTAATTCTTGTTTACCAATTTTCTTAACTACTGCCACTGGATTAAGAAAAGATGTCACTCTTAAAACATTAACTAAAAACCAGAGATTCAACTAAAAAGAAAACGAGGAATAAAAGTGGAATACACATTTTGAGGAGAAATATTTAAAATTGTAAGTAAGGCTTATGTATATCATAATTGATACCTGAAATAAATCAGGGGACGTGTTGTCGAAATATAGAATTTCCTCTGTTCAGATAACGGCGACTAAAAATTGGAATTTTACACAAACATACAAGGAAATATTTTTATGAACTTTATCATCTTCGTCTTCTCTTTTTCCTTCTTCTTCTTCTTCTTCTTCTTCTTCTTCTTCTTCTTCTTCTTCTTCTTCTTCCATTTCAACCTTGCTTTTTCTTTCTCTCTTTTTCATTTTTTCTTTTCTTCTTCATCATCATCATCTGCTTCTACATTTTTTCTATCTTCTACTTTGCTTCTTCTTTATCTTCTTCTAAACTTCTTCCTTGACTTTTCCCTCTTCTTCATATTCATTTATATTTTCTTCTTCTCCATCTTAATCATCTTTTCCCACTTCTTCATCATCATCCTCTTGTTCTTCTATTTTCTAATTCTCCATCTTTAATCTTCTTTTCCCAATCTCTTCATTCTTTTTCTTTTGTCCTTTCCTTGATTTTATTATATTTTCTGTTAGTCCCTTATCCTTGTAAATACTTCTTTCCTAACACCTCTGGGGAACAGGCAACTAATATTGCTCAGAGGCTAGCCATTTATTTACCATGCTTACTTTCGCTTGACAATAAAAACGCATTGACTCAATACTCAAAGGAAAAAAAAAACATGAGCAGACTCATCACTCTTCCGTCACGCATGCTCAACAATTAGTCTGTACACCCAGATTTACGATTTACGAAAAAATGAACTATATACATATATTGCATCGCTTCCCGTTTGAAGTCTGCGCACTGAATCTGGACATCGGTTCCGTCAACATTTTTATATTAGGTTGGTGCAAAAATAATGACGCAATAATGTCGTTTTTCTACGTTAAAAATACGTCAAAAACGACATTATTACGTCATTATTTTTTCACCAGCCTAATAAATATTCGAATGAAAAGAGAGGGAATACTGCGGCGTGAGATTGCGCATGCGGACGTCCAAGCGCAGGAAGAGATTCAGTTGGCCATCGTGCATCTGAGTGACAACGTCGGCGGTGTATGATCTACACGCGCCGACGTGCGTATTTGGACCCAGTGTATATTGGGCACAATTTAAAAATCTCGATTCCAAAATTGTAAAACAAAATCCTACAAATGTTCATCTATACCGATGTACGTAAGTTTGTATGTATTCCCAGCTCTTTCTTTCTTTCTTTCTTTCTTTCTTAATTTGTTTATATCTATCTAAATTTGTTCACATCTATCTATCTATCTATCTATCTATCTATCTATCTATCTATCTATCTATCTAACTCTGTTCATACCTATCTATCTATCGATCTGAATCTGTTCAGATCTATCTATCTATCTATATATATATATATATATATATATATATATATATGTGTGTGTGTGTGTGTGTGTGTGTCTGTTCATATCTATCTATCTATCTATCTATCTATCTATCTGTCTGTTATGGTCCAAAGGTCCTTGCACCACGGTGATGGTACAAGGTAAAACCAATAAAGAAGAACTCGAACACGGATATGGAATAACACAGATATATTACAAACAGGGATATATACAGAGAAGTAGAAAATGTTAGTGCGAACAATCAGGTTTAGTAGGGAGAACAATATAGTCTCGACCAGTATCACTATTTCAATGTCTTGTAGTAATTGTCTGAACGCGACTCTGTTTCGGACTGCCTCTGACTCTACTCACTGACTCACTCGCTCTGACTGACTGACAGACTCCTGACGGACTTTACTCCAGACTTTAAACTGAACTCCCTGCTTCCTCTTGAGGCGCAGTATTTATTACGTATGGAATAGTCCATGATGTTATTATGGGTAAGGAACACTATCTATCTATCTTAGATCATATCTGTTCCGACATTTCTATCTATCTATTTAAATTTGTTCATATCTATCTATCTATCTATCTATCTATCTATCTATCTATCTATCTTTGATCATATCTCTCTCTATCAATATATCTAAATTTGATAATATCTATCTATCTATCTATCTATCTATCTATCTCAGTCTTTTCATACCCATCTATCTATCGATCTGAATCTATCTATCTATCTATCTATCTATCTATGTCTGTTCATATCTATCTATCTATCTATCTATCTACCTTTGTTCATATCTATCTCTTTATCTATACATCTAAATTTGATAATATCTATCTATCTGTCTGTCTATCTATCTATCTATCTATCTATCTATCTATCTATGTCTGTTCATGTCTATCTATCTTTGATCATATCTCTCACTATCAATATATCTAAATTTGATAATATCTATCTATCTATCTATCAGGCTTTCAGCGTATGTTCGTATATGTTAATCAATTTGGCACAAGGTACCTACCATAATATATTCATACAGAAGTTTTGTTATGCAGAAGATTCCATCCACAATGTAGCTTTTGCTATACTATACAAATATTCATACACTCTCTTTCTCTTACACACACACACACATTTGTCTGTGCGTGTGCGTGTGCGTGTGTGCGTGTGTGTGTGTGTATGTGGAGCCCCGTTTCATAATTGTAGAAAAATACTAAGTGATTTAAGTACTGACACTGAAAATTCATGTTTCTATATTTACGCCTCCAGATAATTGAATTTTTGTCCTCATATATTTTAACCAACCAGTGACGCCGTACGAGACGCGCAGCATCTTTTGAATTGCCAGTGAAATTTAAAATTTTCGAGGCTCAACTTCAGAATATGATCGACAATATTTTACCTCCTCAAAAGGAATATTTAAAAATTGGGAAAAAGTTTATTAGCCAATAAGCTTGAGATTAATAAATCTAAATTTTAGATTCGCGATTTTGTTATAAATATGATCAGTTATTGTTCGCTAACTAGTCTTTCAGTGAACCTTTGACCAGGGTTCTTGTTTGATCATTTGCTACACAAACGAAACTTAAATTCTCAAACTTAATTATTCACATTTTTCGGATGTTTATTCGAGCATACAGTATTCCAAAAATTATATTTAGCCATTGAGGCGACATTCCGCTAAGTTGTTTACATGCGGCAACATTAGCAACTAACTTACTGCCTTTATTTCATGCAGTTTACTGCTAGAATTTCATACACAGCAAAAACAATGTAAACCTGTGTCACATAGATCTGCGCATGCTAAAGGCGCATTTTCCGTTTATCCTATACTAATGCAATTCATTCAGTTGTACTGTAAAAAAGATACACAACATATTTTGTGTGAAGTTGTTTGCAAGTAATCTTTGTAATTCATTTCTCTCAATTTGAAAGACAATACTCAAATAACTAAAAATTATTGAAATTTGCAGATCTGTGTTTGAAGATTAACTTAATTCTTCGTTTAAAGACGAATATTTCGCTACAAATAATTGGAATATCTGTAGCTTGTCAATCTACAAAAATTGAGTTATTTTTGGTATGATCAGTTTTCAGTGACAGTACTTAAATCTATTAGTGTTTTTCTATAATTCGGAAACGGTGCTTCACGCACACAGACACACACACACCCACATATATATATTGATTGACTCTTCATAATCGAGTATGGTAATCTCAAGATATTAGTCAAGACAATTTTATCGGTTTTGTGGTCGATAATTCGTTTATTATATTCTCAAATCGTTTGTAATAAGTCGTACATGCTACAAGTTACATTTACTGTAGCAGCCTTTAACAATTGATCTGAAGCAGTTCCAGAGTATTCCCATTGCTCTTAACAACATTGCTAGTCACTGTTGAGTTATCTGTCCTTTTACACCATCATCAGCCTGTACATCATGAAGTTTGATTTAACAATGACGAGCAATGCATGACGCATGAAATAGTTTACAGTGCGAAAAGATGGTGCACTGCGTCAAACCCATTTTCTGACTATCCAATTCTATAATCAGAAAAAAAGAGCATGTTTACATGTTTGCAGTCGTTATATCAAAGTATAGATTTTCCTGGTTGAAGGCTAAGGGGGCCCAACACTCCCAGTTGGCTGTGTACTAGATGGCCTTTGAGACGGCAAAAAGTTAATCTCCTGTTTGACAGGTTTTCTTTTTATTCATACTGGTTGTCTAGCCTCTTCCCGGCGAGAACAGTCCGGTTAAAGAACCTTTTTACTCGCCGATAACCCGACCATGATGTTAGTATTAAGCAAGAGTGACCTGACATGAAAAAAATATAACCTCCAGGAGGGGGACTCTTTTCGCCTATTCGGGCTAACATTCTCGGCTGACATTAAATGGAAACATTATATTAAATCTATTGTTATGTCAGCTGCTAAGCAGGTTGTTTCATTGTGTCGTGCTAGACAATGTTTCTCTTCAGAATCTATATTGCATATATATATATATATATATATATATATATATATATATATATATATATATATATATATATATATATGTACCAAACATATCTACCATTCGTCTATGCTTAAAATATTGCTGCGAGCATATGGTCTGGTGCTCTTGCTACATATTTAGAGAATTTTGATAAAATCCAAAGAATCAGCAATATTATTGGTCCTGACCTGGCATCTAAGCGTCACTCACTTTCCCAGCGACATAAATTTGCCACTCTGTGCCTTTTCTATAAATATTTTCATGGTAATTGTTCAGGAGACCTCTTCGCTATGGTACCTAGACTTTAGGAATTTAAGAGAATTACTACACTGGCAACAAGGTTTCATCAATTAGCAGTTGGCTAGATGTAACCGTAAGTTCTATGCTAACAGTTTCTTCTCTCGCTTGTGGAACTCTCTTCCGGCTCAATGCTTTCCTGTCAACCTTGATTATAAAAAAAAACAAATGCAATGCTAATCGTTATCTACTGTCTTTCTGATTATTCTATTGTTCTCGCTCCAGAGTAATATTTCTGCTTTTTAATTCCTTTACACCCAGTAACCCCTTGTGTCCCAGTGGCTTTATTTGCTTTGCTTGGGTTTAATTCAATTATATATATATATATATATATATATATATAGATAGATAGATAGATAGATAGATAGATAGATAGATAGATATAATGCAGCTTAATTAATATTGTAAAGAAGTAGTCATTCAAAGTATAAATCAATAAAGTTAATGTAATTGATGGGGAATTCAATTCGCTAACAGATTATATAAGCCATTAAATCACTGACCACTCGCTGACGGAAAAAAAGCACTTACAATAATAAAATTCGTGAATTACTACATAACTACCATATTCAAAAGTCTAGGGTCGCATTACTGCACGCTCAAAAATTCTTAAATGTTAATAACAAAACACTTTTTAATGAAACATCGTTTGACAAGTATCATAATCATTTTCGTTTTAGATTTTTTTTTACTTAAAATTACCAGAAATTGAGAAAAAATAACATTTATGCCTGAGGATGGTATATGGTTACCGAAAGTACTTGCAATATGGACCGAACATCTAATCAATATTACAATTAATAAAAACAAGGATCGCGTCGTTCAACGAATAGTCAGTGAGCCTTATTTAATCTGTTAGCGAATTCACCATTAATTACATTAACTTTAGTGATTTATTCTTTGAATGACTACTTCTTTATATATATATATATATATATATATATATATATATATATATATATATATAACGAAGATAATATGACTCTAGATCTGCTGTCATTCAGTGGAAATCTGAAAGAAAATACATTTAAGGCAAACACTTTCATATCTTTAGATTTTATCAAAAATCTAATCATCGCTTTTTAAGACAATAAACATTACCGAGGAGTCAAGGTAGTTAAAATAATAGCGGTGTCAAGGGAAAAAACCATCTTTTTGACACTCATCTTTTAATTTTTTTTTTTTCGCGGACGCAAAGGTTCAAGAATTGCGAACTGACCATGCAGTGGCAGCAGACGTTTTCTTCAAAATAAAAGACTAAGACATTAGCAAGAAATCTCACGGTCCAGGAGTTTTTTAGGGGGCAGGGGTATACGGATGCTATTTTGAAGATTATTTTCTTCTGAAGTGCCAGAGACTTGTAGAATTCTACACTGACGCTGAAAGACGTTATCTAAAAAACATTGAGAGGAAATAGCTTAGTATTATAGAAATGTTTTATTAGGTTGGTGCAAAAATAATGACGCAATAATGTCGTTTTTTGACGTTATACGTCAAAAAACGACATTATTACGTCATTATTTTTGCACCAACCTAATATATGCTAACCGTGTTTGGAGAATAAAACTTTCCTATAATTCTAGATACATCCAAAAAACAATCCATACATTCAGTTAAAAGCAAAAATGAAATCATCCTTGATAATAGCTAAAAGTATAGTCGAAAGCAGTCGGACATACAAAATATTTGGACAATTTCTATATATTTAATGTCCAGGAAAAGTTATAAGAACACCAGAAAAAGTAAATAAAAAACTTAACCACAGTACCATGTCAGTTGTTTTTAATGAAACACATACATATATATATATATATATATATATATATATATATATATATATATATCAGGTGTATCAGCAAAATAAGGCAAATCATGTAGCAGCAAAATTGTACAATTGGTAGATTAAGTTCTGAACCGTTGTATCATAGGAATGATTAAAGATATCTTACTGTAATTTTCCGATGTTTTTAGAACCCAATTGGGCTATACTTTGAGCAATAAGAATATATAATTACTCTCTAAGCTTAACAGAAGTGTCGTAATAAAATCGATCATAAAAGATAATGACATGTTCACAATTAATTAATCGTAGCTAAGGATCGGAAGCTCATGTAATATTGAAATAAAGTTCAAATATCTATCTATATATATATATATATATATATATATATATATATATATATATATATATATATATATATATATATATATAATTTCAAGATGATCTTCGGCCTTCTAACTTTCTATCCAGGAGTAAGAAGGTGACTCACAGGTTTCACCGTACGATTTCATTTTCAACTCTGTGTTTACGGCTTTTTGGACTGTCATGGCTGAAACTCCATTCTCACGTTCCAAATGTCTTATAGATTGTGTTGGATCTTTTCAAATTGATCTCTTGAGTTCTAAGTTGAAATGATGATCCCTCTTCCGGTTGTGACCGCCTGATTTAATTTTCCTCTCTACTGTTCCTTCTTTTTTAAACTTATTCACTGTTCACTTGATGGTTGTTTTGTTGAATGGACTTTGAAGATGGAAGCTAGAGTATAAATGTTGGTACCATTTCTTAAGGCCTAAATAATCTTATTACTCTCACCATTGCTCAGTTAGGAAGACAGTGGGTCTGAAACAAAACAATTTTAACCTGCTCGATTTTTAGCTGAATAACTCAAATGGTTTTTCATTAAATCTTACGACAAATGGAGTCAAAATGGCAAAAAGTCTTATCTGAAAACCTAGAAAAAAGAAACTGAATTAGTTTAGTGCTTTTTATATATATTAAATATTTTGTGGGATGGATAATAATGCTGTTAAACGATTTGGATAATTTTGCTGTTACACCCGGTATATATATATATATATATATATATATATATATATATATATATATATATATATAATGGTCTCTCCCGTCGGTTTCGACTTATGAGGATCTGACAGCTTATTGATTCAGTTATGAAAGTTTGTGCGATAATCTTAAGTGGCATTTAAGACCCGCTAGTGATTTACAAAGGAGACCACATATGGAGCAAGTGTGAGAATTATGAAATGATATCACTGATAGATTGGGTAACCTTTTAGATCTTGCTCTCGCTTCTTGAAGATGATTCAGACAAGCAGATTGAAAATTGCCGAGTCCACTAAAACACGTTGATCTCCATTCTACCCGCTCCAAAGCTAAGCGCTCAAGGGTGTTATGTGGTATATTGACTGCTGACAAGTTGCTTTTAGGCTTGTCTTTGTATCTTAGCCACGGGCGTCCTACATTCCTGTAGCCCTGATCTAACTGGCTGTACATTAGGATCTTGGGTATCCTGTCATCAGACATTCTCAAGACATGACCAGTTCACCGTAACTGAGACTGTATGATAAAAGTCTCGATTCCTTCAATATTACACCTGTTAAACAAGTCTACGTTAGATGTCCTATCTTGAAGCTTAACTCCACAGATTGCACGCAGACAGCTTTTATGGAAAACATCTAGCTGACGTATATGGTACCTGTATGGAGTCCACAACTCTGAGCCATACAAAAGGATGGTAAGTACAACCGCACTGTAAACCCGAATTTTCGTATCCAGTCGAATACCCCCCGCTCATTCCACAAGCGATGGCGAAGTTTGACGAAAGCACTGGTAGCCTTAGCAATCCGATGCATTTGACTTTCCTACCAAGATAGGTGAAAGACTTTACATAGTTCAGGGATTAGTCTTCTACTCTCAATGGTCACTCTGGAAATTTGTAGACTGGTGGTTTTTGTTTCTCACCACGCAATTGCTTCGGAGTAGGACAAGGTTGGTGCACTACTTCATTTTTCTTTATGCTAAGTGTACGACCAAAGGCTTTACATGCACCAGAGAAACGATCTATTAGATGTTGGGCCTCCTCAAAGGATGTCGCTTCAAGAATATTATATATATATATATATATATATATATATATATATATATATATATATATATATATATCCGATGTGCGATGAGAACAAAAGTAATATATAAATTCCAACGTTCACAGCATTAATCCAAAAGAGGGCTCGATACCGATAGTAGAGCGATAATTATTTATTTATTATAATCTTATCATATAGACAAAATCATTTTACTCACTACAAAGATGCAACTTGGTTTTAGTGCATTTCAACTGCACTTCGACGGGTGAGAATCGAATTAGCGATAATCATATTTTTTTTGTTATGAAATATATTACATCGCTACACAAAAATTTCTATGTTTCGTAACTTAAAAATTGCTCCTCATCAGGCGATGTTGAATAATTTATGATCATAAGTTATACAACATCGCTGATAAGGAACAATTTTTAAGTTCCGAAACATAGAATTCTTTGTGTAGCGAGGTAAAATATTTTATAATAAAAATATTATTTTAATATATATATATATGAATAAAAACAGACAACTTTAAGGTTCCATGTAATAAATTATTTCACCACGGCCCTTTTTAAAGGGCTAAATAATTTATTACATGGAACCATAAAGTGGTCTGTTTTTATTCAAATTTATTTGCTCTGAATTTACATTGAGCTCTCTGGATATCATCCTCCTTGGGTCTACCCATACGGATTACCTAGTTTTGCATAAACTATATATATATATATATATATATATATATATATATATATATATATATATGCAGTCAACAACGAAATTATTCATACACCCATCAATTTTTAACATTTTTATCTATTTATATTTATATATATGGCAGAATATGATATTTAAACGCTATAATTTAATATATATCATAAGTAAAGCATAGGTAAAAACACTTAAAATTTAAAACAAAAACGAATACATACAAATGTGATATTTTACGGAATCTCACAGTCAGCGCATAAGTCGGTCATCTTAATAAGTACGTCTATAATTTCGACTTGAAGACTGCAGTCTTTATTATTAATAGAGAAAATAATTTCTTTCTGCTGTAAGATATATAGACTTCTTCATATATTTCTACTGTGGAGATATATACAGCATGTCCCATTCTTAACAAGACTACTGTAATTACAGTTTGTCGGTTTTTAAAAGCCTCAGTGAAAAAAATCCAGCACGTGAACTGAATGGTGAGGACGAGACATCTCGGATGGTAGAAATTTAAAATTTAAATTTCAAATTAGCTCTCCATGAATTTTCAATGTTTCTCTCGATGTATATTTATAAATGACGTTTGTAATAAAAAAAAATGTCTACTTTATATCACTTTTCATCTTCCGATTACGACTGAAAATAATGGGACAAGTGCAGCTATTGGCTGTGCAATCTCCTTCTCATAAAACAATGCTGTTTTATTGCGAGAGCAGCAATGCAACATACTTTCGCGGAAGACCACCACCGACTAGAGTATATACCCTGAACAACAAGATTAAAAGAACTATTAATAAAATCCCATCATTCCTCGTCAAAGCTTTGAAGAGCTTGAAAGACCTACCACACGTTGGCGAGTTAGCACAGGACAGGCAGGTTTGGCGAGGACTGGTAAGATTTATTTTATGAATTTGCAGAAGATGATATCTCTCACTGATTTATAGGGTTGCCTTCAAGTCGAAACAGATCTTATGGTGATGATGATGATGATGAGGAGGAGGAGGGGGATGTTTCCACAATCTTACACTACATATATTTTTTATGTGCTATACGTGATACACGCTTATGCGATCATGTATCTTTCGATACATGACTGACGAGGCAGATTTTTTTCCTGCAGTAGGTTGCCATTTATTTCTGCATTAGACCAGTTGCCATACAAGGCTATAGAACCCGATCTGTCTGTCCCCTACGAATTTCTTGCATGTTTGTTGGCTAATATTTTTCCATTTTTCACGACAAAATTCCTTTAGGTTATTCAAGTTTTGCAGATTCCCACTTTGAATTCTCATTTTCAGCTCTCTCCATAAATTTTCAATCGGATTGAGATCTGGATATTGAATTGGACATTTTAGAAAGTCTATTCTATTTGAACTTAACCATAATTTTGCAGGATGTTTAGGATTGTTGTCTTGTTGAAAGACCCAACCTGGTTTCAAAACCCAGCGAATGTACACTGACGTAGATTTAACACCAAAATATCCTTATAATATGCTCCATTCATCCTCCGTGATACTGTTTTTTGTATATATATATATATATATATATGTAACTAGTGAGTTAGTCCAAATGCCTTGACTCACTTTATAGTCCACCAATAGAAGGTTAACCAATCAGAAGACGTAGAACATTCAATCCGTCGTGTATAAAGGCGGCCATTTTTGTTGACCCTACCCGAATGACCAGTGCCAACTTGTCAGAAGATGACAGAAGGAAGTACTACGCTCTGCTACTTTGCTGCGATATCCACTGCTAACCTGAACTACGCTTTCCTATTGTCTCCGAAATATTCACTGCTAACCTCTGGATTCTATACTCGAAGACGACTGAATAACACTCCATTCTATTATTTCAATGTTCCCTACATCTTGGGCACTAAAATGATTGATCCGCTTCTAAATTTTACTGTTGGGATAGTATTCTTCGGCGAATATTCAGTACCCTTTTTCTCCAGACCTTTGTCACAGCATTTCTGCCAAAAAGTTCACTTTTCGTTTCGTCTGACCGAAATACATTTTCCCAAAATGCTGCAGGTTTGATACAATTCTCATTTGCAAAATTAAATCTCGCAATAACGTATTTTCGCTGAAGAAATGTTTGTTTTTTGTTTTTTTGTTTTTTTTTTTCATGGAGTCCTCGAAAAGATGTCATATCGATGAAGTGAACGACTAAATGTTATCAGTACTCACTTTTACTACACTTACCTCTTGTTCATTCGGGGCTCGTTGACAAGTTTTCTCGCCAATAATCTTGCATTAGGTTCTGTTAACTTTCTAGGACGACCAGAGGTTTTGGTGGGGACGAATGGAATGGCATGCTTTCCAGTGACGAAGTATCGTACCAGCTGAACTCGGTGGAACATTCAACTGACTAGATATCTTTCTATAACCACTTGAATGAAGGTCAACAATGCGTTCACGGAGGTCATGGTCAATTAATTTGCTTTTGCCCATTTTGTCAATGTTTAAATGTTTTGTAAATGCTGACAGAAAAAAAAACGAGGGAATACTTTTAATCATTCTTAAAAGTAATCATAAAATTAATCTGGAACTTTCTAGAAAACAACCCGATCCTAATTTGGATCATTCAAGTAAAATTTGAACACTTTTATATATAAAAAAAAAAAACTGTTGTAAATTTAAAAAAAAAATATGTTGTAAACATTTGAATTATCGGTTTTTCTTCGTGGGATACTTTTTTGAAAGATTTTTAAAAATCTGATTTTCTGACTGAATACCTAAATATATTTTCTACAAGCAGTAAAAGTTTAATTAATGTAACTGTATTAGAATTACCTAAAGAACATTTTTGTAATGTGCTGTAGACTTTTGCGTGGCACTGTATATGTATATATATATATATATATATATATATATATATATATATATATATATATATATACATATATATATATATATATATATATATATATATATATATATATATATATATATATATAAGTAAACCTAAAGAGCCAGACAAACCTATCTAGGTTTGACCTATGCGGATCGTCAGGGTAAACTGGCTCTCAATTTACCCTGACGATCCGCGTAGGTGAAGCTTAGGTAAGTTTGTCTGGCTCTTTAGGTTTACTTAGTTTGCTCTACTTAGCGTATTGAGCACTTTGTTTAGTTATTTTACTTTACTCGTGTCTTTTTTCTTTGGACTCTGAACTTAGATTCTAGACGATTATTCTCGCCGGATATACATGTACTTAGTTCTTACTTTTTTTTACC
>OZ010590.1:97219547-97239547 GCA_963932145.1 Acanthosepion lycidas
GAAAAAAATTGTTATTTTTGACTATGTGTTCATCATCATTGTTATTTAGTTTGGGGATAAATAGTCTAATTTGGTGGTTTATAAGGTGGTTAGGGAAATCATTGTTAATGTCTGTTTTACATTATTGAGTTCTTTAAGTAAGAATAGTCGAGAGGATGAATTCTGGTGTGCTCTTTTTAGGAAGCTTTTTTATTACTGCTATTTTGTATCTGTGTGGGCATTCACTTTTAAAGTTAAGGTGGCAAGAATTTCTGTTAGTGTTTTTTTTTTATATAATAATGTGATAAAAGTGTTGTTACTATATTCTACGAGAACATCTAAAAATGGGAGTTTATTTTTTTGACTAAGTTCGTAGGTAAAGTTAAGGACAGAGTTTTTTGGGGGTTTTTTTCCAATGTAGTCTTGA
The DNA here is from genome assembly GCA_963932145.1 of Acanthosepion lycidas. NCBI lineage: Eukaryota > Metazoa > Mollusca > Cephalopoda > Sepiida > Sepiidae > Acanthosepion > Acanthosepion lycidas. The sequence continues at coordinate 97,219,954 of OZ010590.1, forward strand.
GAGTATCTATTTTGTCATTTGCTAAAAAAAAAAATATCGTCTACGTAGCGGACATATATTTTAGGTTTACACACATGTTTAAACATCATGTTTTCTACATAGGACATGTAATAATTGGAAAAGCATAAACCTAGAGGATTTCCCAGGCTAACACGATTAGTTTGGGTGTAAAATGTTGCTATTGTGGTCATAGAATGGGACTTTGGTTGTGCATGCATGTAGTAATTTTGGGGGTACAAATGATCTGATGGACGGCGGAGGGGATAGAATTATTAGTGTACACATAATTGAGGATAATGTCAATGGTTTTCATCGACAGGGACGTTTGTGAATGAATTTTCTACGTCAAGTGACGCTATCATACCTTGGTTTAGTAGTTCTTCAAATTTGGAAGAAATCGTAGGTGGATGTGATGCTGTAATTGGTGGGTAGATATGGAGTGATGATTTTATTCATGAATTTTTGGATCTGGGAAATGATTGGTTGGAACGGGTATCCGGGTTTATGGGGTTTTATATTTCTATTAGGTTGGTGCAAAAATAATGTCGTTTTCTCATATATGTTACTTTTATATATGATTTCTGAATTAATTCATTGATATATATAGCCATGTTATATATCATTTTGAAGCGCGTTTTTCGCTCTATCGAATTGTGTTATTCGTTACCGTTCTCAATCTCTTCATTCATTTTTTTGCAGGATTTTCGACAACATGGACAAAATTCAAATCCGCACGATTTTCTTGTTCCAGTTCAAACTAGGCCGAAAAGCTGCCGAGACAGCTCGTGATATCAATGATGCGTTTGGTCCAGGAACCACTAACGAACGTGTGGCACAACGGTGGTTCAAGAAATTTCGCAATGGTGACGAGAGCCTCGAAGATGAAGACGGTAGAGGCCGGCCGACTGCGGTTGATAACGAACATTTGAAAGCCTTAATTGAAGCCGATCCTCGCAAAACCACACGAGAAGTTGCTGTTGAACTCGAGGTCTACCACTCAACAGTCGTTCGCCATTTAAAGCAAATAGGGAAGTCAAAAAAAGTTGGATAAATGGGTGAACAATAATAAAAAAAAATCGTCAAAAAACGACATTATTTTTGCACCAACCTAATATATAAGTATCCAGGTTGGTCTCTAATAATTTTGGGGATTTTCAGGTAACCGACTATAGCGTTATTCGATGTTATAAGTTTGTTGACGGACCTTTTTAGGGTCACCGTGGAATTTCTGTTCAGTTTGATGAATTTAGTTCGGTCATCGATGATGTTTTGTAATATTTATAGTAATCAGCTTTATCCAAAATTACATATGTATTAGCTTTATTGTCTCGTCTGATGACAATATCAAAAGGTTGGTTTTTTTAGTTCTTTTCCAGTGATTTTTAGTTTAGTTGTCAAGATATTATTATAGTTGTTGCGAGAAGAGCGGTTTTTCAAACCTTCGACCTTGAGATCTCTCAGGTCTGCATGAAGTGCTATGTCTCCACACGTCTTGAGTTGGGATAGTGATTGGTGTAGAATTTCAATTTCGGTCTTCTTTGTAAAGAGGTCCAATTTAGGTTGGAGGCGGGAATTTGGCCCTAAAGTTAGGAATTCTTTTTTGTCATCTGTTAATTTATGACTACACTGGTTTATGCATTTAAGATCGCTGTTGGGTAGTAGAATGTTTCCTTGGTATAATTTACATGGATTTTTTGTGATTAATTATTTGTGTGTAAGTTGGTGTTCATTAATGCTAAGATTGGGGCGGTACAGTGTTTCAGTATATTTCAGTTCGGTCAAGTGTCTCGTTATGCTTGTGGATTTCATTATTTAAATGGTCAATGTTATTTTTAGTTGATTTTATTTGTCGTAAGACAAGCTTTTTCCAGAATGTAGAGGTGTTATTTTTCCTTGTTGGCGGCCGGGTCGTGCAATTTGATAATTGTGTATTTAGGCAGCAATCCTTCATTTATACATGTTTCCTTAAAGACGAGAGACAAGGTACCATGATTAAGCTTTTTACTTAATTTTTCTTGGGTTCGAACAAGTGATTTCTTTTTCAAACATTACAATTTTTTTCATTTTTGTATATTTTTATTTTAAATGTTGTAATATCCATATATATATATATATATATATATATATATATATATATATATATATATATATATATATGCGTGTATGTGTGCATACGTTTGTCTTGTTAAAGTACATCAGAGGACGAAACGCGTCGGCTCAGATAATTTTTCCTCTGTCTCTATTCATATATATATATATATATATATATATATATATATATATATATATATATATATATATATATATCCATGAAGAAAGCTTAATGTATTTATATACACAGAAATATGATATACAACAAGGAAAAATTTAACATCGAAAAATTCGATAATAAATTTATTTTGGCAGATAAGTTTTTAATATTTGCCTTCTCAAACCGAAATTACAAAATGGTTTAAATTTATCCAGGACAACATTTTAAAATTAAATCACAAGAGAACGGGAAGTAAAAGTCTAAATTACAAAACAATGAGCAGAGTTAGGTGGGAGAAGTACAAGTGACAGCTAGTGAAATGCATTAAATTAAATCAAAATTTATATCCTCATCATCTAATTGTATATAGATATAAAAACAGTAAGGGATTGCAAAAATCTCTGTGATAGAGGCCCTTTACATAGAATATCTGGCATCCAGTATAAATCTCACCTCATTCAGCAGTGGAAGTGGAGTGTTAAAAGTTTTTTTTTTAAAAAAAATAGAAAGAAGCCAACTCGATTTCCCGTCGCTCTCAAATCGTGAACGTTACTACTAGTATTTAAACAGAACAAAATGCGTATATATATATATATATATATATATATATATATATATATATATATATATACATACATGCATATACACACACACACACACACACACACACTCACACACACACACACACACACACATATATATATATATATATATATATATATATATATATATATATAATACAGTAATTTGTATTTGGTACGGATTATTCGGAGGAGGACTTTAAACCAATGAGAACACAATGTAAATTACGGAGCAATTTATAATGATAAATTAAGAAAAAAAACATTAAAAATCCATATCAGTTATAATTTATTTCATCTTTTCAGATCGAATATTTTAAGAAAGGCATAATTGACAAAGGCAGAGAGTGTTCGCGTTTTTTTTAAATCACCATGACAATGGAACACAGATTTTATGGCAGCTGCAATAGCATATTTGTCTTTGTAATTTGCTTACCTCTGAAGATGATCTTAGAAACGGTCGAAAGTACTTGGGTTAAGAAAAAGACTACACCGCCTTCCTTGATTAATTAAGTAAGAACATATCTATATTATTCAATGAAATATGTTTGAATAAAGATATTCCTATATATAATTAGAAAAAAGGGTCAGGTCTGCTTCTTATAACATTTAAAATACGTAGGTTAGTTAATAAAACGAGAACAAACAAAAGGTTACCAATATAATCAGTACGATAAAGATTTATTAAATATTAAATTTTAACCATATGACACGGGACACCGTGCTTCATTTCGGTCATATGGTTAATAATTAATATTTAATAAATCTTTATCGTACTGATTATATTGGTAACCTTTTGTTTCTCCTTGTTTTATTAACTAACCTACGTATTTTACACACACTCACTCACTCACTCACTCACACACACACACATATTTGCAGTATATCATTATTAAGGCATGTGTTGTTAAAGTCTCAGGAACTTTTCCGTTTCCAAACAATAGATCCCAAGACTCTCCCAAATACTAATGAACTAATCTAACCACATTTTCTAAATACCCAAAATATTATCTGAAAAATAAATGTAATAAACAACTTATTTCAAGCCGAAATATACAGCCATGATGGTGATTGACGATAACCGAAAGCACTCGGCAAAATATATATATATATATATATATATATACATATGCACATATACATATATATATATATATATATATATATATATATATATATATATATATATATATATTACACAACAAAATCCAAAATTACGTCATATGGGTATAGATCTATGTCAGCCAATTAAATTTAAGAAAGGTGAAATAGGGAAAAATCTTGGGCGTAAATTAATATTTATGTAATCGTCAAAATTAACGGATCTTCTCTCCAAACTTAACAACATTGAATCTACAATAAACTTCACTTTCGAAACTGAAGCCAACTACACTCTTCCGTTCCTGGACATTTTGTTAATTAGAAATTATAACGAACTCAATTTTGACGTTTACAGAAAGGCTACAAACAAAAATGATCTGATTAGTTTCTACTCAAACCACTGTTCTAAAATTCAATCTGGAATTATTATAGGTTTCTATCTAAGAGCATTAAGAATCTGTAGTCCCCAATATTTACTTAAAGAAGAAACATACATAGAAAACACATTCAAAAACCTACAATACCCATATCATTTCATCCACAACGTTAGAAGAAAGACATACAAAATATACAACCGAAACAAAACTAATAACATAATCCGCAATAGTAAATTACATGAAAACAGATACATAATAATATCGACCAACTCTGTCACGTCCACTATCCAGAATAACCTATCTCATCTAAATATACTAAGATCTTCAAACATTAATAGCAACAATATTTCTGAAGGAGGCATTTATAAAATAAATTGCCAAAACTTTTCCTTCCAATATATTGGAGAAACAAGTAGAAATTAAAAAAAAAACGCATTTATGAGCACAAAAGAGACCTCACAAAAAACAACTTAGCTAATGCACTAGTCATACATACAAATAAATTCAACCATAATTTTGCCTTTAATTTTGCTACACTCATAAAAAAAGAAAATAACTCACTCAGAAGGAAAATCTTAGAGAGTGCCGCCATTGAATATTATCCAAATATTAATCTACGCCGAGGCTTTTTCACCTTTTCACTTTTTCCCTATTTCACCTTTCTTAACAAAATTGCTACTTCTCCCAAACAAACGTACACAACAATATCGTAAAATCAAAAGAAAATAGTTGGATCCGACAACACAGCTATAATGACAATATTCTCCACACGTGACAGTAACTGAAGTTATTTTCAGTTAACAATAGGAAAATAGCGTTCTCTACATTCTTCCAGTTGCTAAGAACATTCTGTTTTTTGTTATTATTAATTACTTTCTTTAACTAAATTCATTTCGTTTTTTGCTTTGAGAAAGTCCACATTGGACGAAACGCGTCAACAATAACTAGTTTTCCTATTGTCATTTATATTTATAAATATTGTCTTTTCTACGGGTTAACTCTGAGAAATTTTCATATTTATATATATATATATATATATATATACATATATATATGAAACTCCCTTTTCGGTCCTCCTTTATTTTCAATTCAAGACCTCATTCCTAATATAATCCCAATTTAGGGCCATAAGTTTAATATCCAGGTCGAATTTTTGGAGCCTCTTCACTTTAAGACAGATACCTTCCGCCCTCCCATTACCACTGTATACTGTACCATCTACCGCGGTTGAATAAGACCAAAGTACTTCGCGTTGGCTGACATAGATCTATACCCATATGACGTAATTTTGGATTTTGTTGTGAAATATATATATATATATATATATATATATATATATATATATATATACATATATATATATATATATATATATATATATATATATATATATATATATAATATGAAAGGCTCAAACACTAATATTCCATGGTTATAATTTATTACATTGGAATCATAATCACAATCCAATCTATCAGACCTACATCTGATAAATTGGATCGTGGTTACGTTTCCAATGTAATAAATTACAACCATGCGATATTAGTGTTTTTATATTATTTTCTTGCATTTCTGGACATTGAGCTTCAGCTAGATTCTATCCTCTTGTAAATTTATATATATATATATATATATATATATATATATATATATATATATATATATATATATATTAACCACTAATATTATCAATATCTATTTCAGTATCTATATAGACAGGGTGTTTATAAAGTTCGTGTTCACTTAAAAAAATTATAACTTTATTTGTATTTGCGATAGAAATAATTTGTTTAAAGGATTAGAAAGAAGTAAGTCTATAATTTTTTAGGTTTTATTTAAATTTTATTTAAGTTTCCACATGTCCTCCATCATTAGCAATACAAAGGGTAATACGATTTTGCAGTTCACGGAAAACATTTGCCAACTGATTTACAGTAATGCCTGAAATCACATTAGTTATTTTAGCTATACTTAAAACTAAGTACATTAAACTTTATAAAAAATTTTTACAGATTATTTCTATCGCAAATGCAAATAAAGATATATTTTTTTCAAAGCGCACACGAACTTTATGACACCCTATATATATATATATATATATATATATATATATATATATATATATATATATATATTGCTTTGATGGATACCCTGTATATATGTGTGTGTGTGTTATTGTATATATATATATGCATATATATTTCAAATATAGCGATAATCAAAATATATTACACTGAAAATGCTGACTTGAACGTGTTGAGGAATTTTAATGGCTCGTGTCAAAATTAAAAATGTGATTTATTTTGTCATAAAATATTAAGAGGCATATTTTAATTCCTTAGCTTTATGGCCACGAAATGATGAGATTTGGCTGTTTTGAATTTCCGAAATCATTTATTCTTATTATTTCAAAATTGTCCCTACGGAAATTCCAAACATTGTACATAAAATCTAGGAAACCATAATATACAGCGATTTCTTTCTACAGCGCATATATATTAGATTGTCACACATGAAACGACGCATTTTTGGTTGGTTGCTGTCATCTAAAAAAGTAACCTCCTTAGTATATATATATATATATAAATCTTGCCTTATTCCTGATTCTTTTTCTTTATAGATCATTTCTCTTTCAATATATTGTTACTCATAATGAAAATAATTACAATGAAACAATGTCAAGTAATCTTACTCTATGAGTACAAACTCGGAAAAAAACATTTTTGTATTGAATGCGATGAGAAGTGGATACTCTTTAACAACAGTAAGAGAGTAAGCCAGCAGTTAGATGCAAGTGAATCACCAAGACAATACGCAAAACCTCCATTGCACCCTAAAAAGTTAATGGTTACTCTATGGTGGTCTTTCAAAGGAGTTATTCATTACGCATTCTTGTCTCAAGGGAAAACAATAGCAGCAACCTCGTGTTGTGAAGAAATTGAGTGTATGCATGAAAAATTAACAAAGAAATATCCTACACTGTGAATACGGATCGCCCAATTTTTCTGCACAACAGCGCACACTTCTCAATCAACTGTCCAAAAGCTACATAGACTGAATTATAAAATTTTGTCTCATCCTCCATATTCACCTGATATCTCTCCTACTTATTCAAGTATTTTCAGCTTTTCATATGCAATAAAACATTCTCCAATAAGAAAGAGGCAAAGTATTTGAACTGTTTAGCACATCAGAGGATGAGATTTTTTTTTAAAGATGGGATCAAGAATTTAGAGGTATCTTGGAGAACTGTCATTCAACAACATGGTGCCTATTTCAAGTAAATGATTTTTTATTTAACATCAGCGTTTTATTAATTTCCTATAAAGTGCGTCATTTCGTGTGTGACAACTTAATATATTGAGAGTGTTATTTAAAAAGCTGATATCAATTGAGATGTAAATTGAGTAACTACATACTCTAGGTAAATGAAACTAAACAAGCTTATTGTTGAGTAAAATAAGATCTATCTCTCAAAATTTGAATGAGAAATCCAAAGGTATGTGTATTTCATGAACGATTTTATAAGTTTTCAATATGCGCACAGTTCGAACATCTCTTCCGATACTGTGGGGCCATTTTGCCCTGCAGTACAGGCAGTCATCCTCTTTGAACTTATCTGTGTCACGTTCAATCTGCAATGCCGTTGAAGTATTTTTAGCAAATTCTGTCACAAACACATGCTGTACAGTCTTCTTCGTCTGTGTTCGAGCAGACCCTAACACATAATGCACCTTTTCTTTGCCTGCGAATGGCATTTAGATACTTGAAAAGAAAAAAAAGTCATTAAACATCGAATTTGTATGAAAATTTAGCCAGAAGCACACATAAATAAAATAAAAAAAACATATACAATTCCAAAAGGTCCAATCGGTAAATCAATTCCACAATTATCTCCCTTTCTCAATCTCAAGTAATTCCTCGTCAGAAACATGCCTCCTCTTGAATGAGTGTACCGTGCTTTTATGCACCTGACTTGGCCTTCGATCAGCCAATGAGCGCCCAGGACCAATCAATAAAAATGGCTACAAGCGACACCACCACTTCCGTCGATACAAAGTGATGCCCGATTCACCTTCAGTACGAAGCTCACCAATTCACCGTCTCCATACTCCATTGCAAAACATACACCTGTCTCTGGCCATGTTGGGTCGCTGAGGTAAGCCACCGCTACAGAATTTTGAATTGTTTCTACGCATTCAGTTAATATTTGACATCATTTGAACGAGAATTGATCACGTTTTTAGCTTATGAAATAATATCAATTTTTTTTTATTAAAGACCCTGTATTTTAAAAGGCTTCTTATATCCGCCATTTTTTTTATAACTACAAATGTTATTTTAGTGACTACACGTGTTCGAGTTGCTAGTCCGATTTTTTTTCTTTTTCTTCTTAAGAAGTAAAATTAATAACAACCGGCCTAGATTGAGAAGTCTTACTAAACAAAGATCGTACCAACGGCAGGAATCGAACCTGTATGACTTTTTGAATCATGGAAACCACTTCTAAAGCTGAAACGTACTTTTGCCAATTTGACCACGAAGGCCGCCTTGATAGAGCAAGGCTTGATTTAACTATTTAAGGAATGTACGTTTTTTGTTGAGATTTCTACGAATTTATATCTGCCAGCTTAAAGATAAACGTAAACAACGGTCATTTTTGTTAAGATTTTTTATCCGATATTATTTATTACTATATATATATATATATATATTCTTGACTCTCATGTCGATTCGACATATGAGAGTCAAGCAGATCAGTTCCTAGGAACCGACAGTCAGACACCGGCACGTGAGATTTGATTATAGTGGTGAAGATTTCGTGCAGGACCATCCACACTATTTGAAGGGCCGAATACAGAGACCTGGGGCACTACGTGCCACAGGACACCCCCCACCCCGCAAACGACCCTCTGCAGGTTTTGAATTCAGAGTTGTCCTTCTTCTAGAACATTTGCCATCCAAGGCTATAGAACCGGGTCTGGTTTGCTATTTACTCACAGCTGGGGAGTGGGGAAGAAGAAGACGTTTCAGACCTTTCCAAGCACGTAAGTGAATATAATGAATTCGACTGGAATTCGAACTCGGCTCTCCGATTCCTCAATGCAAGCCGCTATCCATTACTCACTGCGCCCTATTATTACATTGTTTCTACATACTGTTTGTTGATACATAAAACTATTCAAAATTATAGTTATATTACACAACACACACATATACACACACATATATATATATATATATATATATATATATATATATATAATCAATAAAAAATAAATTCCCAAATCATCTCACATGGGGAACAGCCTATTTCAGCAGACGAAGATATCGGTCGTCCGTCTTATCAACCCCGGTGTAGGCCGAGTTTGTGTCAGAAATTTAACATTTTAACATTTTCATAAAAATTTAAATGTGAAAGCTAAAAAAATAAAAATAAGAATGTTGAAAAACTAACACAGAATTTATTCATTTCAATGTTTCAGTCAGACGAAAGGCATGAGACAAGGGCCAGAGGGAAGGGTTGAAGGTGTTTCGTTCCTTCACCTCCTTTTCCCATTACGCCCGTAATGCCATTTTTCTCCGTTTGACAGTGGCGAGAAGAGGTTGCCTGGTGGCCCACAAAACTCAACCTTTTCCGCACAAACCCATTGGTTTTATGTTTTCAATAGAAGATTCCAATTAGTTTTCTCATACATTTGTTCTCAAACGCTTGAATTCTTCTCTCTGTTTCTGCCAACAGTGTTCACGTTTCGCATTCATATAGGAGAATGGAGACTATCAGCGATTTATACAGACTGCACTTCGTTTGAGAGTAGATTTTGCTTCTCCATATTCTTGCCAGTTTGGCCATCGCTGCTATGGCTGCGGCAATCCGTGTGTGTGAATTGCCGAGCTGCAGATATCATCTTTAAACAAGATTGCTCCCAAGTATTAGGTTGGTGCAAAAATAATGACGTAATAATGTCGTTTTTTGACGTTGAAAAATACGTCAAAAAACGACATTATTACGTCAACCTAATATTTAAACTGCACATTTCCTTCAGTGAATTCCCGCTAATGACACAGGTGTTTTTGTTTGTGCCAATCAGCGTTACTTTGGACTACTCGGAGCTGATGTCCATTCCATATGTCCCTACTGTTTCAACAAGTTTGTTGGTCAATTCCTGCATCTCACTGATACTACCTGCCAATGTCATCTGCAATACATAGGTTACAGACAGGTCTACCACCGATAGAGACTGAAGGATCATAGTCGTTCAGGGTTTCTTGCATGTTTCTCTCTAGAAATAAGTTGAACAAAGGTAGTGAAAGTGCGCACCCATGTCTCACATCGACAGTTGTTGGGAAGAATCCCCCCATTTGTTTTTTCCCAAGAGAATTGTGCTGGTAGTATCTTTATATAGGGCCTGGATGACTTGGATATTTCAGTTATCTACATTGAATTCTTTAAGGATTTGACAGAGGCCGTCATGCCATACACGATCAAACGCGTTCTTGAAATCGACAAAGTTGTGGAACGTTCTTCTGATGTTGCATAGCAACTCATAATAAATGTTCAAAATGTCCTCCGCTTGCTTCTACACACGCGTGTACCTGTCAGATCATTGACTGGTGGACCCTTTTAAATACTCCCACACGGTGTCGAATGGTTTCGCATGCCCCCCCACCCTGATACGTTGATGAAGCGTTCCTGTGTTATTAATGTCTGCTGCATAAACCAATTATCTAAGGTGGCCCCACAGATAAAAATCCAAAGGATTGAGGACAGCAGAATGTGCTGGCCACGGAACCAGTCTTCAGCTATCTATCGATCTTTCATGGTAGATATTAGACAGTGCATTGCGAACAGTGGGACCAAAATGTACTAGAGTCCCATTATACATGAACCCTTAGAGGGGTACATCCTCTAGAAGGTCTGGAAGTATGTTCGAAATAAAGTCCCTATAGGCAGGTCCTGGAAGACGTGCTTGGAGGATATATGGACCTACCAGACAGTCACCTACAATTCAAGACCATATATTAATCGTAATTTGATGTTGATGCATGGCTGTATTGTACCACTGAAATTCCGATCGGCCCACAAATGTTGGATGTGTAAATTTGTTATTCCATCTCTTCGAAATGTTGCCTCATTTTTTTTAAATAGGACTGAAAAGGCAAACAACGGATCGTCAGTTGGTGCCATAAACAATTGGCAAAGGTTCTCCCGTGATGAGTGATCAGTGGGCGAAAGACACTGCACACGTTGCAAATGATACGGAGACAGAAACTGCTCTTGAATTACCCTCCATACGGTATTATGAGATGTAAGACATGCTAGGGCCACTTGACGTGTGCTGATACCTGAAGCATCTTCGACAGCCTGTAGAAAGTGTTCCATACGAGAGGCCTTCCTCGATTCATAGTTTGTAGTACGCGAAGATAAACAGTAGCAAAGGTTGAATGACTCGGCTGCCTTCGGTCTGGAAACGCAATATAATACAAGCATGCAGCAATGACGACAGACAAGCCACAAATATACACGAATGGCAAATGTAACCTAGTCTGCATGGCAACAGAACTTAATAAACCAAAAACGAAGGATTTGCGGATATGTGTTCATATGAACATTTTCCTTGTTTTGTTGTGAGGAACACGCCTCCAAAATTAGTATATTTTTACAAACTCTCTCTCTCTCTCTCTCTCTCTCTATATATATATATATATATATATATATATATATATATATATGTGTGTGTGTGTGTGTGTGTGTCTATATATAATCATATATATATATACATGTATATATACCTGTATGTATATATATATATATATGAATATATATATATATATTTATATATGTATACATACACATATATATATGTATATATATACAAACATATATATGCATATATACATAAAGATATATATACATATATGTACATATATACATATATATACAAGCATATATATGTACATACATATACATATATATATATATACATGTATATACATGTATAGACATATATATATAAATGTATATATACATATATACACGTATATATACCAATATACACATATATATGCATACATGTACACACACATATATATATATATATATACCCTATATATGTATATACATACATACATACATATATATATATATATATATATATATATATATATATATGTACGTACATATATATATAGATATAGGTACATATATACGTACACATATTCATACACACACACACACACACATATATATATATATATATATATATATATATATATATATATATATATATATATATATATATATAATACGATCACTATTTTTCAAATCGTTAAACGACTACTATAGAATTTTCCTTTCGTGATTGTTCGGTTCTTTCTAGAACGTACTAATCCGATTAGATTTTAAGGTTGAATCGTCTTAAAGAAAATCTTATTTGAGAAATTGAATAAAATGCCTTTCGCGCACTTGACAATTTTCTGGTTTCTTCCCTTTTACATTTCTCATATCCTTTTTTTTTTTCTTTTTTCATGATAGAACATTTACTCTACCAAACTGCTTAGGAATACACACATGCCGACGAACACGTAACCAAAAAGAAAGATTATATCTTTTATCACTCATGATACTGTGTTGTTATTATCCCTACATTTGCGCGAGTTTATGCAAGTGTCTGTATTGCCGAGGTCACACACAGAAACACACACACGTATAGAGAAAGAGAAATATACATATTTATAAGTCTACTATTTGTCCTTGCCTTCAATACGAAACTGCTATCTTTCAATTTTCTACGAAAACCCCTTTTCCCTTCCATAAGCATTGTAATGACTGATGCTAACCTCCAGGACTCATTGCGCCTTCTCGGGCTAACGTTTTCCGCTGGCCTGGAATGGTGGGATTATATTGAATCAATTGCTAGGTCTGCTGCTAGGAAAGTTGGTTCACTGTGTTGTGCTAGACAATTTCTCTCGCCTGAATCTATCTTACACATTTATATCCCTACCATTCGTTCACGCATTGAATATTGCTGTTAAATCTGAACAGTGCATCTTTTTTTACAATGATATTCACTCTATAAAAGGCTCAAGAGCCACTCGAGATAGAGGTTTACAGAGTGAAAGGATATGTGGGGAAATAACCGTTAACTAAACTTGAACAGGTTAATATTGTAACGACCGGAGAAGCATCTTCTTGGGAGTCGGTACCACAATGCAACGGTTCGTGGGAAGAAGCTGTTCGAGTGGAACTTACATCTCATCAATGGCATATGAAGGGGATGATGATGTTATGTATTTAGAGATTCTTGATAAAATACAAAGAAGAATCTGCAATGTTAATTGTCCTAACCTGGCATCTCGGCTTCAATCATTTTCCCACCGCCGTAACGTAGCTTCCTTGTGCCATTTCGATAAATATTTTCAGGGTGATTGCTTGTATAAACTTAACTCTATGGTACCTATACTTTATGAATTTAAGCGTTCTACTACATAGAAGACAAGCTCTCATCGTTTACAGTTGAAACGGTTAGATGTAACGGTAAGTTCTATGCTAACAGTTTCTTCTCTCGTACTTCTTCCTTGTGAGACTCTCTTCCGGCTTCTTGCTTTCTATTTAACCTTGAACTTCAAAAATTCAAATGTAATATCAATTGTTAATTTCTTTCTTCTGAATTCCTGTTTTTTTATTGTGCTCTCTCCTTAATAACGTTTTCTTTTCATATTCTTTTGCAGCTTCGATAGAGGTAGTTGAGTGGTAGAGGTGTTAGAAATATACATAAGTCTACTATTCGTCATTGTTTTCAATACGAAACTGCTCTCTTTTAATCTTCTACGAAAACCCCTTTTTCCTTCCATAAGCATCCTAATGGCTGATGCTAACCGCCAGGAGAGTGACTCATTGCTAACCTTTTCAGCTGGCATGAACTGAATCGAGAATATTGATTCAGTTGGTAGGTCAGCTGTTAGGAAAATTGGTTCATTCTCTCGTGCTATACAAATTTTCTCTCTAGAATATGTCTATATTTATTCGTTCTTGCTTTGAATATTGCTGCAACATCTGCTCTGGTGCTCGTCATATATATATATATATATATATATATATATATATATATATATATTGTTGCACGTTTCATTAAAGAATATAGACAAGTTTTGTCTATTTATTTTAAGTAAGTTCCTTCCATATTGTCTGATAAGCTTAATAACATTATCATTGAAAGACGAAAGGAAATCACCTTGTTGATACATGTTTAAATCCAATCTAAACTTTCAGCTTACATAAGCCATTATCAATGATGACAATTACATTTCAATATATCAAACAATACACGGACGAAGCAATAATGATAGTATGTTTTTGTTGCATGAAATTTCAAAGCAACGACAAAATCGTGTATACGAGACGCAGAAGCGAAAATCGCATCGCAGCTTGTGACGGCACACATGACCACGCGAGATTGAAAACGAGAAGTATTAAGTATTGGCAGCCGTTGGTACAAACCAATGGCTTGTGTTATCAGTTATTGGCATTTCTGTAGGAACAGACGAAAGATTGTAAAATAAAAAGACCTAATGCAACTGAAATTTATAAAACAGGATCTTTTCATTCATAAACAGGTTCGGGGTTTTTGTATATTATTTGAAGTGTTCGCGAAGATGGATTTCTCGCCATTTAAATCATTAACCTTTGTATTTGTTTTATGTATGAATAATTCATGAATTTGTAAATTAATTGCACCTTTATTGAAATATATATATATATATATATATATATATATATATATATATATATATATATATATATATATATATATATTGTTGTGGCCTTGTTAGTGTCGGGAATAGACACAAAGAGAGGAATTGAGTTAAACAAATATATTAACAGCAACAGTAATACAAACATATACAAACGAGTGTGTTACAACAAGAATGTTCGGTCCGACTGTCAGAGCTGACTGCTGGAAACTTCCCTCACCAAAATGCAGTACCCGCTCTTATTTATAGCTTGTTGAGCCCATGCGTGCGTGGGTAAATTCCCATTTTTTTTATAATAGATGGCCACTCGTATTCGAGGATACTCGTCTACTAGGGCGGCTCAGGCAGAGCCAACCTGTGGTTTTTACTCCGAGCAGTTTCTGGGAGAGAGCGTGTTATCTAGTATGATCAACAATCTGAACAACGTCAATACACTCAAACGCTCAAACGATGACTTATGACTTCGTGCTAGCGACGGAAACACACACGCATATATAGAGAAATAAACATATTCATAAGACTACTATTCGTCCTTGGTTTGAATACGAAACTGCTATCTTTTAATCATCTACGAAAACCCCTTTTTACGTTCCATCATCATAACTGATGCTAACCTCCTGGAGGTTATATCTATATGTATGTATGTATCTATCTATATATATATATATATGTGTGTGTGTGTGTACATTATTCGGACTATTCTCCTCATCTTTGTCGTCATATTTATTACAACGCTCCGGCCTTCTTCAGGTGGTTGGAATTTCGAACTGAACCCTTTATTTCACTCACTGGGGTAGACTGTTATAGTTCCACGTGCCATGTTTAATGGATGTCAGTTATCAGTTATCTCCTGTTAATTTCCCTCTGAAAGTTCTCCACTGCATTAATACTCTTTGGGTCCTGTCACTGGATCTAACTAACGCCTTTATCCACTGTACCATGTGTCCTTGAGGACATCTGGGTATGAATTTCTGGGTATTATAAACCTAATGTTTTCAGCAACCATTTTTAACAGTGCTCATATTGCAATTTTGCTGTTATCATTTATCTTTTTACCAGAGCTCATATCGCAACTTTGTTATCATTGCTTTTCTCTGGCACTCCTTATTACTGTTCCCATATTGTATTTATTTCTATGCTTGGTCGGCCCAGGAGATTTTTGTGGCCTAGCATATGTGCTGATTTCTTAAGTTTACGAATTTTTCAATGGTGTTCCCTGTCTATGATCTCAACATGATCCCACAGGGGACGGTGATCTCCCTTCTCTCTCTATATGTGGTCAGCCACTCCTGATTTTTCTACTTCCCCTCGCGTTACAGCTTTCTGATGTTCTTGAAGCCTTACCTTGAGGGGGAGGCCTGTCTCTCCTTTATATTCCTTTCCGCAGCTGCACGGGATAGCGTACACACAGTCTTTAGTCATGTTCTCCTCTATGGGGGGTCTCACTCGAGAGAGATATCTGCGAAGTGTCATCAAGCTTTTGAAGGTTGTCCTGATGTTATATGGACCGCAGATCCTTTGTATTTTCTCTGATAACCCCTTCACATAAGGCAGGCAGACTGTTTTCTGAGTGTTGTTGTACTCCTCCTCCTCTTGTGCCCGCCTATCCCAGTTTTGGGGGGCTGCTGCCATGTACCCAGGGTAGTTGTTACGTTGTAGGGTACTACTTATACTGACCAATTCTTTATCTAACGTCTCAGGGTCGCCACTTATGACTTTTACTCGGTGTTGTAAGCAACGGACGATCCCTTTCTTTACGCTGTATGGATGGTGGGAGTTGAAATTGAGGTACTGTCCGATGAATGTTGGTTTACTGTATACGGATGTCTTGAACCCATGCTCTGTTCGAGATATTAGTACATCCAGGAATGGGAGTGTGTTGTTACTCTCTTTCTCCATTGTGAACTGTATCGAAGGTCTTATTGAGTTCACACGGTCCAGTAGAAACTGGACATCTTCCTATTAATACAATATAGAATTTGAAATCTTAAATCTTAAAACTGACTTACAAAAGAGCGCTCAATGTTTATTTTCATTAAACAGAGCAAAATTCTTTTTATAATTAGAATTAAGATACTATTAGTTAATGACAATTTTAACCTGCGAATTTTAAAATTTAAAATTCGCATGATTTTTCAAACCGTTTATGGTGCCAGTTTGTAAAATGGGACTGTTTAGTTGAGGAAGGAGAGAGATAACGTCAGAGGGGCCAAGGGAGAGGAGATGACAGAAGAAGTCATAGTTACAGGAAGTAATGTGGGGTATTATATTATGGAGGTAGAATTTGGCAGGGGGGAAGGAAGGGGTACCCGATGAACTGACCTACATCTTTATGGTCACACGGCTAAAGTTTGATTCAACGTGAATACACAAAAATTAATCAAAAATTGAAAAAATCTAATCTATATAAAATATCAAGAGATAACCTTAGTGGGATGAAAGGGATAGAATTTAGAATTATTGGTGTATTAAATTTGTCCATACATCAAAACCAAAAATTAAGGGTAGTATTTCAAAGATTTGGAGGGAATTTGAATATACATGCGCACACACATGCGTTCGTACACGTTAAAAACATCTCTACCCGTATAGCCATTTATACGTACATACGCATAGATATTTACATACATGTACATACGTACATATACTAGACAATATGTACCTATGTATAACCCGATTTTAGGATAAAATATTTTCAAAGGGTAATAAAAGGAGTTAAGTTAAATTAGAAAAAACCTTTAAAAAAATCTTTAAATGAGCCTTAACTCAACCGCAATTAAACAGAATTATAACATAAAAATGAAAATTGAAATAAAAGTTATTAAATACAAATGTATAACCATTATTTCCCTTAGATATATATTTCAAGGTCATTTCTTCAATCCCGTTATCTAATATGTATCGGTAAGTTAGGGAGTCTAGATAAGTTTAAATCTGAGGTGACGGCTTTTAAAAATGAATTATTTCCTTTGGTTTAAGAGTATCTTTTGATTTTCAAATGTGATGATTTTAATTTTCTCCTGTAGCCATAGACTGCATTTACCTTTAAAGATATTAGGAATGCGGGCAAATCCTATTATTTTCCTGTCAATCTGAGGGTTTTGTTTTTTCTCCCTCAATTCCCCAAATTTTTGGTATGTGTAATTTGGCACATTTCTTACCCGTCTTTGGATTTTGTCGAGGGGACACCAGATCATATATGGCAACAGTATCCAATGCAACAACGAATGGTAGATTTGTAGACTTGAAGGATGGAATCAGGCGAGAAAAACCTTCTGGCACGATACAGAGAACTTTCCTTGTGGTAGATGAAGCTATAGATTCAATGTAGGTTTTCCACTTCAGATCATGGTTGGTTGGTTGGTTGGTTGGGTTTTATGGCATATCAACCACTGTGGGTCATTTAATGCCAAATCAAGGCATATATATATATATATATATATATATACACATATACATACATACATACACATGCATACACATATACCTATACATATATTAAATATACAGTACTATTAAACATATAGCTGGCAACATTATTGTTTCAAAAACGTATAGCTGGCAACATTATTTTTTCCAAAAAACGTATAGCTGGCAACATTATTTTTTCCAAAAAACGTATAGCTGGCAACATTATTGTTTCAAAAAACGTATAGCTGGGAACATTACTTTTTCCAAAAAACGTATAGCTGGCAACATTATTCTTCCAAAAAAACGTATAGCTGGCAACATTATTTTTCCGAAAACATTATCTGAGGCCTTGCTGTTGGATGTAGTTTATCGCCATACCCAGGAAGCGGATGTAGTATATAGCCATGCCGAGTACGCGGATGTAGTTTACCGTCATACCCAGGACGCGGATGTAGTTTACCGTCATACCCAGGACGTCCACTTCAGATCAGTGGTCAGCGTGAGACAAAGCAGGCGTAAGGAGGGTGTCGTGGAGTTGGGCATCAGCAATTCTGATGGGTGACAGGGAGGGTTCTCTATGGTGGGTAAATGAGAGCAGTTTCGTTTTGGAGACATTAACGTTTGCAAGCCATTTCCTGCCCCCAATCAACTACAGATTAGAGGTGTTTTTCTAAACCTACGACCAGGTTATCTTTGACAGCTATGTTGGATTTACTATTGAGGCAGGAGTAAATACGACACAGGATAACGCCTTGGGGAAATGCATATCAGAGAATATGATATATGAATTTCTAAATAAGAAAACAATGTTAGGCAATAGTATGACAAAATGGGAAAAATAAGCAACGTGTTTCATCTTTAAAAGGACTTCATCAGTCTAAAATAAAATTCATATTGATGGAATTATAAATTTAAATCGCCCTGGGTATCACAATAATCGACATCCAGCAGCCAGGCTCCTGATCGCGAGCGTGGAACCACCTCTCAGTTGTTGTTGTTCCAAGGTCCACCGGGGTGGTAACACCTGTTAGCGTCACAGCTATAGTCGAATAGTTATCCCCGAAACTGGGGTCAAATACTGAAAGTATAAAAGTATTTTTTTATACTGAAAATACCAG
>OZ010590.1:97244547-97327047 GCA_963932145.1 Acanthosepion lycidas
ACACGGAGGCAGAGAGTTTGACCAGAACAGCCAGAAACGAATCTCCAACAGCAGGATCCACATACAGTGTTTACCACTGTATTTATGTGAATGGAGACCTATTATAATCCGTAGGTACGCTACATTTATATATATTTAATTATTTTATTAATATTAATGCAATTATTATTTAAATATAATTTTGAAAATAGGACTTTAACTGTGTTCAAACTTTTGAAAAAACTAACAATTTTATTTTTGTTTATAAATACTTATTGCAAAATAAAATACTTTTTATCAGAGGACGAAACACGCCGGCCGAGGTAAGTTTCCCTTTTGTCGCAATTCATAATCTTCTTTTACAGATATATATTTTAGTTGAAATTTTACACATATATATGAGTTAAAGATCAAATGTAGATCAGATATGGATATGAATACGACAAAATGATAAAATAAAATAAAGAACAAGTAGGAAACGAGTCGCAATCTAAGATGATTCACTTTTATTAAAGCTTCGTTAGAGTTTGAGATAGGAATGAAAACAGCAAAGAGATACTGAGAACTGACATGCTATGATCTTCGTTAACTCTTTAGTATCACAGGATCGTCATCCAGTGGCTATTCGCATCAAACAATAAGAGTTCTCGGACATGAAATATCAGGACACTAAATTTATGTGTCCAGTTAGATAATATAAAGCAGGAAATGAACAGGTTAAATGGTAATATTTTAGGTGTGTGTGAAACGAGGTGGGAAAACAATGAAGAGTTCATCAGTGACGAACGCAGGTTCATATATTCAGATAGAGAGAAAAATGAAAGATTTATTTGTTTGTTTGTTTTGGTTTTATGGCATATCAACCTCAGTGGGCTATTTAATGCCGACAGAATTTTTATTGTTCATAATTTTTTTTTTTTAATTTTTCTTTTTTCCAAAACATGTATAGCTGGTAATATATATTTTTCTTTTTCTTTTTTCCAAAAATATATTGCTGGTAATATTTGTTTTTCGAAAATGCATTACTGGCAACATTTGTTTTTCGAAAATGCATTGCTGGCAACATTTGGTTTTCAAAAATGTATTGCTGGTAACATTTGGTTTTCAAAAATGTATTGCTGGAAAAATTTGGTTTTCAAAAATGTATTGCTGGAAAAATTTGGTTTTCAAAAATGTGGTTTTCAAAAATGTATTGATGGTAATAATTTTTTACCAAAAATTTCTAGTATTAAAACCTATTTTTACACTTTCATAGTGTTTTGACCCCAGTTACAATTCCATTGCATAAGGTTTTGTTAAAAACTGGCTGGTAATATTTTTCTTTTTCTTTTCAAACGTATAGCTGGCAATATTATTTTTCAAATCTGTATAGCTGGTAATGTTATTTTTCCAAAAACGTATAGCTGGTAATATTATTTTTTCAAAAACGTATAGCTGGTCATATCGTTTTTCAAAAAAGCAGTGCTGGCAACATAATTCTTTCGAAACCGTATAGCTGGTAATACTGTTTTTCCAAAAACGTATAGCCGGCAACCTTTTTGAAAACGGCCTTTCTGTTGGGCGTAGTTTATCGACATACCCAGTATGCGGATGTAGTTCATCGCCATAACCAAGACACGGATGCAGTTTATCGGCGTACCCAGTGTCCGGGTGCAGTTTATCGTCATACCCATGGACTAGGATGTAGTTTATCGTCATACCCTGTGTGTGGATGTAGTTTATCGCCGTACACAGGGCTCGGATGCAGTTTATCGTCATACCCATGGACTAGGATGTAGTTTATCGTCATACCCAGGACGTAGTAAAATGAAAGAGGAGTAGAATTGTTATTAGATAACGGCAAAAAGCAACAGCAAATATTCCTGTGACTATGCCCCGAGACCATCGCTGTTGTATAACATATGGACATGTATGCAGGTCACTAGTGGTACTGAAGTGTCACATACCACACAAACATAAAAAAACTGAATGACGGGAGAGTACATCATATATATATATATATATATATATATATATATATATATATATATATATAGTTATATAGTTATATATGTATGTATGTATGTATGTTCCTCACTATATGATTCAATTTTGAGTTTCATCGTATGGCATATATATATATATATATATATATATATATATATATATATATATTCAGCGTTTTACCCCGAAGCAGAACGATAAGGCCACTAAGACGCAAGGGGTTTACAGAGGGTGAAAGTGAAAGAGAATTGAGAACATTGAGAATGGAGAGGGTTGAGGAAAGAACTGAAAGGAAACAGGCTTCAAGGAGACAGAAGATAGCGATTGACGTTTTATTTAAAGTTTTGTAGATTGTAGTTGTCAGGGAAGCAAGAAATCTGAAGGGATTTCGATAGGTGGGAAGTGCGAGTAAACAAACCGGAAGAATAGAATTGACGATTGCATCTATCGAGTTCAAAAGTAAAATTCTGGGGTCCATTTGCCAATATAATAGTCCGCCTTAATTCCAGGGAAGAAAACTCATTAGAACAGTTGCCATGAAAATATTTGTAGAAAAGACAGGGAAGGTACGTCATGTCGTTGGGAAAGTGGCAAGTTGAGATGCCAGATCAGGAAGGATAACATTACAGACCCTTTGGTTTTTGTCTAAAATCTCGAGAAATATTGCAGCTGCACCAGACCAGATATACCAGTATCATTTCATGTACAGATTTATGAATATGCAAGGGGGGGGATAAAAATGTCTGAAGTCCGTTTATTCTAGAAATTTAGAAGGTTTTTTTTTTAATTATTTTTAAGGAAGTTAAAAAAAGTAAAATAAAAAATATATATTTAATAATTTCTCTCTAAGCAAGGCGAGAATGCCACTAAGACGCAAGAGGTTACTGAGAGGGAAAGAAAATGAGATGTCTTTAGTGAGGAGACAGGGCAATAAAAAAAACACTGTTCAGGAAGACAGAAGTGCCGGTTGATGTTGCATTTAAATTTTTGAATGTCGTAAATGGAAAAGAAGCAAGAAACTAGAAGAGAGTTCCACAGGTGAAAAGTGCGAGAAAAGAAACTATTAGAATAGAAATTCATGCAGTATATGTGCCAAAGAGAAAAGCTCATTAGAACAAGACGGAGGGAAGCCACGTCACGTCGGTGGGAAAGTGGCAAGTGGAGATGCCTGATTGGTTTTTGTCTAGAATCTCGAGAAATATTGCAGCTGCACCAGACTAGACATGCCAGTAACATTTAATGTACAGACGAATCAGAGATTTATGAATATGCAAGACAGATTCTCTCGACAAAAATTCTTTAGCATGATATAAAAAATCATTTTTCCTGACAGTAGGCCTAGAAATTGATTCAATATAATCGCACAACTTCATGTCAGTGGAAAACGTAAAACCGATAATGTGCAATGAGTTGCCCTTCTGGAGGTTAGCATCAGCCATAAAGAATTCTCTATGATGACTATAAAGGTAGTAGTTTCGTTTTGGAAGCATTAAAGTGTACAATACAGAACAGGATTCAGGAAGACAGAAGATGGTGGCTGATGTTGCATTTAAAGGAAAGCAAGAAACCGGAAGAGGGTTCCACAGGTGAGACGTGCGAACAAAGAAACTGATAGAATAGAAGCTGCATCTAACTCAGTTAACAGTAAAACAGTGAGACCTAACTGCCAATCGAGTAACATGCTTAAATTCATGCTGTCAAGACACTATAAGGAGAAAAAGCTCTTTAGAATAACTGCCTTAAAAATATTTGTAGAAAAAACAGGTGGAAGCCCCGTCATGTTGGTGGAAAGTGACTGAAGTCCAGATAATCGATTATATTACAGACCTCTCTTTGGATTTTGTCAAGAATCTAGAAATGCGCAGCATGAGCACTAGAACAGATATGGTAACAATATTCAATGCTCTGGCGAATAGTGGATTTATAAAGCTGGATTCTGACGAGAAGTCTCTTCTGGAACGACATAGCGAACAAAATTTCCTAGCAGTAGACAAAGCAAGTGATTCAGTATAGTCTCTTCACTTCATGTCACTGGAAAGCGTGAGACCAAGAAGGCGTAGTGTGTTGCTTTCCTGGAGTCTACCATCGGCCATGTTGTCGACAGGCAAAATAGGATCTCCTTGGTGATTAAATGAAACCATTTTTGATTGGGAGGCGTTTTATTCTTTTTATAAATTTAAATCTTAAGTCTGTCATTTTACATCGATCACTATTTCATTATTACGACCAGCACCCGGTGTGTGATATTTTATATCTTATAAAGTATGTGTAATGTATTTGAGGATATGTGACATGTATGCCCGCAGCTATATGATAATCAATTAAGGTACTTTTATCTTTTCAGGGCATTAATGGCGAAGCATCTGATAACGCAAAAGATGAAAGGACATGATGGAATTGTTGCGATACACGCAAAACAGCAATGTTGAGATTACATGTTATTTTTTTTAAATCTCCAGGTTGTTTATGCACAAGATTCGGAAGGATATGTAAGGCTCCTGCGGGGATTTGTCGAAGCAAAAAAAAAAAAAGAAGTTATTCACAGCATGCCGACAGTCTCAAGGCACCGTGATTCGTACAGTGGCTGAATAACATTATCGATACGAATCTCGCAATATCCATAATGACAATTGCCAGATATTTCTAGGTATCCGAAGGAACAATCCTATGTGGTGTATAAGGACATTCTGTAAATGTTAGCTCCGAGGAAAATGATTACCAAACATCCAGAAGAGCCTGGTATGGTCTATTTGTTTACTATTTACATTATTCGAACTATTGTCCTCATCTTTGTCGCCATATTTATCTCAACGTTTCGGCCTTTCAGTATCTGTCTATATTTCTGAGATAAGGTATTATGTACACTATTTACATTATTCGGACTATTGTCCTCATCTTTGTTGCCATATTTATTACAACGTATCGGCTTTTCAGTATCTGTCTATATTTTTGAAATGAGATATTATGTACAATATTTACATTATTCGACCAATTGTCCTTATCTTTGTTGCCATATTTATTACAACTTTTAGGCCTTTCAGTATCTGTATATATTTCTGAGATGAGGTATTATGTACACTATTTACATTATTCTGACTAATGTCCTCATCTTTGTTGGGATATTTATTACAATATTTCGGCCGTTGTACGTTCCGGCCTTCTTCAAGTGGTTGAAATGTCGAACTGAACCTTTATTTCGCCCGCTGGTGTAGACTGTTCTAGTTCCACGTCTAATGGATGTCAGTTATCGGTTATCTGTTGTTAATTCCCCGCCGTCTTAACCAAGCAGTGTCCTGTCACTGGATCTAACTGACGCCTTTATCCACTGTGCCATGTGGACATCTGTGTGTGAATTTCTGGGTATTATAAAAACCTAATGTCTTCCGCAACTATTTTTTACCAGTGATCATATTGCAATTTTTACTGTTATCATCCATGTTTTACCAGAGCTCATACTGCAATTTTGTCGTTTTTCTCTGGCACTGCTTATTGCTGGTTTCCATATTGTGTTCATTTCTATGCTTGGTCGGCTCAGGATATTTGCTTGTTTGTTTGTTATTTTTTGTCTTTTCAAACAAAGATTTCGTCCACGAGAAAGAAAAAATAATAAGTGGTTATTTACGAATTTTCTGATATCTCCCATGTTGTGGACACCAAGTGTCCGCTTCTGTGATGGTTTGGGGTATGCAGGGTAGTGAAGGATACGTCATACCACCCATCACTTCCTTCAACAAGATCTTCGGTGGAATTACCCATTATAATGTCCACTCTCAGTACAGACTACGTGATGCATACATGACAACCATTCTGGTTCAACTGGGAAGCCATCATTGCAGTTGAATACGAGTACGTCGAATAAATATGTAATTCAACGATTACTGCATCTGTGTAGCAAATTTTTATGTCAATAAATTTTGTATTTGTAAGATGTGGTTATTTTCTTCACCATCTCTCTCTCTCTCTCTCTCTCTCTCTCTCTCTCTCTCGCTATATATATATATATATATATATATATATCAAAGTCAACATTCAGAGGCGACAGGCTGTTTCATGCTAGACGCAATTGTCAAGCCTTTTATATTTATATTTACATACGCTCTATAGCTGATATTGAGCACTTTATCCCGGAAATGTAGCACACCTTAAAACTATATTCTTCATATATATATATATATATATATATATATATATATATATATATATAAACTACAATTCTCCATGAAAAACAGTAAAATTGACCTTGCTAACCGAAACGCTCCTCTGTGGCTCAATCGGTAAAAGCACGTCATGTTATATATGACGGTTCCGTATAGGATACAGGTTCGATTCCTGTCGGAGGACGCATGAAAATTCTATGAAAATTTCTGGGACATTCAGGCCGGTAAATGTCGTTAATACCGTTTATTATAAAAAGAGCATTTTCGTAAATATTTGCGTCTATAAAAAGAACGTATAAACATAAAAAAATGTCTTAAAATAATTGTCTCATTTTGTACATTTAATAATATATATATATATATATATATATATATATATATATATATATATATATATATCCATTACATTCACTTACGTACTAATAACCTTGGGGAAGGTATTAATCCTCTACTTCTCCCTCCAGCTATGGGTAATTAGCAGGATAGACTGGGTTCTATAGCCTTGGATGGCTACTGGTCTAGGAGAAGGACAACTCTGAATTCAAATCTTGCGGAGGGTCATTTGGGGACCTTGTGGCATGTAGTGCACCAGGTCTCTGTATTCGGCCCTTCAAAAAGTGTGGATGGTTCTGCACAAAGCATTCACCACTATAATCAAATCATATCTGCTCTGTGTCTGGGCTGCTGGTTTGTAGAAACTGAGCTGCTGGTTTGTAGAAACTGAGCTGCTTGACCTTTATACGGCGAAAACGACTGGAGAGTCCACCATATATATATATATATATATATATATATATGTGTGTGTGTGTGTGTGTGTGTGTGTGTGTGTGTGGACAATGAGCGCGGACAGTGTGTTCCATGCTTGAATGGAATCTTCAGGCCATGTGTGCTGTGTTTTGCCTTGAATAATCTAAAACCTGATAACGGTTGTGATAATAAACCTTGCTACCCATAATAAACATTGACAAATATATGTAAATAGTTAAAAACAAAAGAAATACCCTGAAAATTGGCTTCAAGTATGATATTTATACAGATAGATAGATCTGAACAAAGTTTATTTCTTTCATCTTATCCTTGCTTTCTTTTTCTTTCTTTCTTTCTTTCTTTCTTTATTTATTTATTTATTTCATCTTATTCCTGGCTTTCTTTCTTTCTTTCTTTCTTTCTTTAAACTTATCCCTGGCTTGCTTGCTTGCTTGCTTGCTTGCTTTCTTTCTTTCTTTCTTTCTTTCTTTCTTTCTTTCTTCTCCTCCCTGACTTTCTTTCTTTCTTTCTTTCTTTATTTTTTTAAACTTATCCCTGGCTTTCTTTCTTTCTTTCTTTCTTTCTTTCTTTCTTTCTTTCTTTCTTCTCATCCCTGGCTTTCTTTCTTTCTTTCTTTCTTTCTTCTCATCCCTGGCTTTCTTTCTTTCTTTCTTTCTTTCTTCTCATCCCTGGCTTTCTTTCTTTCTTTCTTTCTTTCTTTCTTCTCATCCCTGGCTTTCTTTCTTTCTTTCTTTCTTTCTTTCTTTCTTTCTTTCTTTCTTTCTTTCTTTCTTCTCATCCCTGGCTTTCTTTCTTTCTTTCTTTCTTTCTTTCTTTCTTACTTTCTTTCTTTCTTTCTTTCTTTCTTATTTTTCTTTGTTTATTAATTTTTTAATTTCTCGTTTTCTCAATTTCTTCTTTTTCCCATCAATATATATTACCTTTGATTTCCGCAATTCCTTCCTTTCTTTCTCCCCCGATTTATATGTATCTTTTCTCCATGACAATCTCCGCTTCAATTTATCCTCCTCCTCCTCCTCCTTCTATCTCACGGCCTCTCGGTATGCATGTTTAATGTAAGTCTGATTCTAAACCTGCCTCCCGTTATGACGTTTTTTTTTACATTTGTTTTATATACGCCTGGCAATTATTTATTTATCGACTTGTTTCTCCTTATTTATCGACCTGTTTCTCCTTATTTATCGACTTGTTTCTCCTTATTTATGCCGCCTGTTTCAATTCTCTTTGCACTTATCGATTTTGTTGGCCTATCATTTTCACTTCGAAACACGCGGGCACCACCGCCCACAATCTCGTCCGTTACCTGTTCTTCTTTCTTCTTTCAATCCTCCACTCTCATTCTCTCCTTCTCCCTCTTTCTTTCCCCTCATTCTCTTTATTCATGCTCTTTATTTTTCTTCTTTTCTTTCTCTCCTTTTCACCTTGCCCATTCTTACTATTTTTAACTTCCTTTCTTTTTCCTTCACAGGTTCTCCCATTCACATCTATCCCTCGCTTTCTCGTTCTGATTTCACTTCCTGTCTATGTGCTTTCCCCCTTCTTCTCTTTAATCTATTCCTATGTCTTCTTCATCTATGTCTACCCACGTCGCACAAGAGTAAGCTCCGTCATTTTAAATGTTTACTTCGTTCTACTACGATATTACCTACCATCAGTCTTGAATCTTTCTCCATTATGGCGAGACTTTCTTTCTCTTTACATCTCTCTCTCTCTCTCTCTCCCCCCCATATGAAGTTTCTTTCGATCCTTCTTAATATTTTCCATTTTTCTTTCTTTCTTTTTACATTTTTCTTCAGACACATTTTGGCATTTTCTTTTATATCTGTCCATCTGTCAGTCCATCCATCGCGTTGTCTGTCTGTCTTTTTTTTTTATTATCACTTTGTCTCTCTCACTTTGTTCAGATCTATCTATCTATCTATCTATCTATCTATCTATCTTTGTTCATTTCTATCTAACACTTTGTTCAGTTCTATCTATCTATCTACCTATCTATCACTTTGTACAGATTTATCTATCTATCTATCTATCTATCTATCTATCTATCTTTGTTCATTTCTATCTAACACGTTGTTCAGTTCTATCTATCTATCTATCTACCTACTTTGTACAGATTTATCTATCTATCTATCTATCTATCTTTCTATCAGTTTGTTGGAATCCATCTATTTTTCAATTTGTTCATATTTATCTATATTTGTCTATCTCTCTACCTGTTTTATTCTTTTAATATATCTCTATCTATCTATCTATCTAATTCTGTTCATTTATCATCTATCTATCTATCTATCTATCTTTGTTCATTTCTATCTAACACTTTGTTCAGTTCTATCTATCTATCTACCTATCTATCACTTTGTACAGATCTATCTATCTATCTATCTTTCTATCAGTTTGTTGGAATCCATCTATCTTTCAATTTGTTCATATTTATCTATATTTGTCTATCTCTCTACCTGTTTTATTCTTTTAATATATCTCTATCGATCTATCTATCTATCTAATTCTGTTCATTTATCATCTATCTATCTATCTATCTATCTATCAGTTTGTTGGAATCCATCTATCTTTCAATTTGTTCATATTTATCTATATTTGTCTATCTCTCTACCTGTTTTATTCTTTTAATATATCTCTATCAATCTATCTATCTATCTATCGATCTAATTCTGTTCATTTATCATCTATCTATCTATCTATCTATCTATCTATCTTTGTTCATTTCTATCTAACACTTTGTTCAGTTCTATCTATCTATCTACCTATCTATCACTTTGTACAGATCTATCTATCTATCTATCTTTCTATCAGTTTGTTGGAATCCATCTATCTTTCAATTTGTTCATATATATCTATATTTGTCTATCTCTCTACCTGTTTTATTCTTTTAATATATCTCTATCTATCTATCTATCTAATTCTGTTCATTTATCATCTATCTATCTATCTATCTATCTATCTATCAGTTTGTTGGAATCCATCTATCTTTCAATTTGTTCATATTTATCTATATTTGTCTATCTCTCTACCTGTTTTATTCTTTTAATATATCTCTATCTATCTATCTATCTATCTAATTCTGTTCATTTATCATCTATCTATCTATCTATCTATCTATCTATCAGTTTGTTGGAATCCATCTATCTTTCAATTTGTTCATATTTATCTATATTTGTCTATCTCTCTACCTGTTTTATTCTTTTAATATATCTCTATCTATCTATCTATCTATCTATCTATCTATCTATCTATCTATCTATCTATCCCAGTTTTTCTCTCTTTCTTTCTCTTTCGAACTATTTCTGTACCAATTTCTCTGCCTATCTTTTCTGTCTTCTTTCTATTTATGCCAGCCACTTTTATTACATGCTCGATATATTGATAGGATTTTTTTAATATCTCAAATCAGCAAACGATGTTTGGTTTTAATTAAAAGCAACGATTTGAAGATACACGCCCTACATGGTCATATTAACCAAACTCTCACTTCATTTGTATACTTGTAAAATCGGTGTATCTTCATTTTTCACGGTCATTTTTCTTTTTCAATTTAATTTTTTTCTTCTTACCAATCAGTTCGTCAGTTCAACGGCAGGCGACTTTCAACCGCTTTCAGATCAGCATTAAAATGGCGTCCTTCTGCTTCGAGAATCACAACTTTTTTTCTATTTTGAAAAAAAACAAAAAAACAAAAGTCGAATCTTTTCTTAAAGGGCAAACCCTGAGAAAAAAAACCTTAGCATCGTAATGTGCTAGTTTTTTTTCTGTTTTTGTTTTTTGTTTTTTCGTGAATATCTGTAACTAGAGTTTTCCCCAAACATGATAATTTACGAATTAATTGTAATTTTTCAGACATCATAGCCGTCGGAGTTTCTAAGCAGCACAAACTCTTTGAAAATGTTCGGATGCAATCAAAACCGGTTGAAATGGGAATAAGTGTGAAAGCTCTTTTGAATCAACCCCTGATTAAAGACATTTGCGGCAACTGCCATCCCCACTTATAAAAAACCTGTTGGGTAAAAGATGATTTGACCTTTAAACTTTATGACATAACAATATCAGAAAAGTAATATTTTATCTTCTTCCAGATTTATTTCGATAAGCATTTACGTTTTTTATTTGCTTCTCATTATATATTCGGATATTTATTCAAACCGTTTCTGTCAAAATCAAATGAAGGAAAGATCTTAGCAAGATTGCATTGTGACAATTTTTGAAGCATGCAAATCTGCCAAACCTCATTCTGCTCATTTTCTATCCATCAATCTATGAATCTATGTAATCCTTTTCATTTCCTATCTAGCCAGCGATCTAATGAAGTTCATTTTATATATATATAATTCTGTTAATTTTCTATCTATCTATCTATCTATCTATCTATCTATCTATTTAATTCTGTTCATCTATCTATCTATCTATCTATCTCTCTATCTATCTATCTAATCTATCCCGGTCTGTTCATATGTATTTATGTATGTATGTATCTATCTATCTATTCCGGTCTGTTCATATCTATCTATCTATCTATCTATCTATCTATCTATCTATCTATCTATCTATCTATCTATCTATCTATCTATCCCGGTCTGTTCATATGTATGTATGTATTCATTTATCATCTATCTATCTATCTACCTATCTATCTATCTAATTGTGTTCATCTATCTATCTATCTATCTATCTATCTAATTCTATTCATTTTCTATCTATCTATTCAATTACTTTATATCTATCTTTTCTATCTATATCAATCTCTTCCTATCTATTTGTTTAGTATATGTATATGTCTGTATCTATATCTTTGTTTATATATCTCTATTTATATATATATAGAGAGAGAGAGAAATCATCATTTTCTTACCAGCTTACTTCAATACTTCGTTTTAAGTATCTGTCTATCAATCTACCTACCTATATATATCGAGAGAAACAAACAAATACGAACAGATAGATAGATAGATAGATAGATAGATAGATAGATAGATAGATAGATAGATAGATAGATAAAACGAAGACCTCAAGCGAGCTGGTAAGTGAATGATGATTTTTAAGCATCAGTGAGAAAGGAATTTTATGGTGAAAAATAATCCGTTACCCACAGGGATGCGTTTCCGCTTCAGAAATCTTACGATGCAGGAAAGAATGAACTGAGCAGCAGCTGCAGCCCATGCATGGCAACAATACTCCATTTTTGGTCAAAAGACTATAAGAGATCCATCAAAATTTGTTTGAAAAATTGAACAAACCAGAAACAGCAAACCTTCCGTCTACACCTTAGCTATTAATTGTCATGCAGGACATGGGTGGCTTGTGAAGTATTCACAATAATCTGTGTCTATCAAAACTATACCGCTCTTTCAGCAGCCTCCTTTGGGTTGTCCAATGCTTGAGAACCGACTCTTATCACTTTGATTTGTATTCAAGCGAAAAAAGCTAGTACACTATATAATATAGAGACGTCATCAAGGTCATATTGATGATCTGTAATATCTACTCCGGCTAATTAAAAAGTTTGGCAGGTTAATTGAAGACGTGTCTGCATGGACATTGTTTAAATCTCCGACTCTTGGTCTAGCAGGCAACGGAAAGCCCGGAAAACCGCACACATAGAATAAGTTGTTGTGCAGTAATATGAATCTATTTTCGGGGAGTAAGATAAAATTTCTTTGGCCTTAAAAAATATTGTCATCCGTGATTGCATCAGATTTTCATCACGCCCAGACACTATTGTCTCGATTGTCGATTAGTTGTCCTACGGCCATTATCTGCAATTTTAGATATCAGAAAAGTGTGCCGTGCCCGAATCAGTTAAGCGATAATCCATCCGGCATGAGGAAAACCAGGCGATTTCTACATCGACGGGAAGGGATTAAGCTGAAACTATTTCTAGGTAAAAGTCCCAAAAAGAAGTCAGTTACCAGTGGGCAGATACACCCTTGTCCAAATTAATTGAAACAACCGGTTTAGTTTCTTTCACAAGACGGCCAGTTTTACACCCACTGAAATGACAGGGTGTAATCGATTGTTTCCTCAGATTAGGTATTTTGAAGTGGTGGTTCAGTTATATGAATTTATTTTCAGGGTATGTGATGAAATTTGTCTAGCCTTAAAAAATCACGCCCAGACACTGTTGTCTCGACTGTCTATTAGTTGTCCTATGGCCATTATCTGCGATGGACGTTACTCCAAGGTAGCGTACGAAAATTGTAACGCTGCATGAACATACTGGCAAGTTTTACCAGTGAGAAAATCAAAGTACTGTAGACTGGCCCAGAAACTCTCCTGATCCAAATCTAGAAGATGTGGTCACTCTGCAAGGAACGGCTTTGTGGAATGGACATACGAAGTACTAACATGTGCACTGGGTTGTTTCATTGGAAAAATACAAAAAAGTAAATAAGAACGGAATTATTCTTTTTTTTTTCAATTAATTTGCAAAAGGGTGTATGAACTTCATTTCTGATCGGCAAAATTTGGTCAAGGCTGTGGAAAGGCGCTTCAGACTTGATAGTTAATGGCAATAGTAGCATTAGCCGTTTCCCTATAAGGAAACATTCAGCATTCATTGACCGAGCAGCCAGTGCTACACGTCTTTAAGTTTTTCTCACTCCATGTTCATCGGCCTGAGAACAAAATATGATATTACCCTCATCTCTAATGCTAATGGTAATATCAGCCGTTTCCATATAAGAAAACATATACCATTCATTCATAGAACGCAGTCAGTGCTACTAATGTTACGCTTTTATTCACACCTTTCTCATTGGGCTGGGATTCGCGGTTCGGCTACGGAGGTGCGTTCTAGCTACCTCGATCGAATCTTAGGAGAGTCAATGTAGGGCTCTTAGGATGTCCAACTTTCCATTATATACTTGTATCATAATCTCGTTCAGGTTTGTGTAATAAGCCTATGGTTAAGATGGCTGGCTACTGGAAATCGAACTTATTATTTGGTGAGCAAGATTTCCGGGATCAGCTGCTAGTAATGGTACAGTGGGGACTGACAGGTGCTGTGGTTGGGAATATATGGTGGGATAAATAAAAACCCAAAATTAGTTCATTTGCTGCTGATTATAGTCGTCGGTTCAATCTAGATAGATCAGCGGCGCAAACGGCGTGTGATATCGATCGGGCAGTAAATAGCGGGGCCGTAGCTTTAACTACGGCAGAGTTAGCTTCCTTGCTTATCAACAAGGATCAAGGTCTGGTAGTTAGGGCTAGGTTAAAAAAATCTCTTCCGAGGAAATGACTATGGCTGCTGAATTTGTGCAGATTAAGTTAGGAATGCATCTCGTCGACATATCGCGTGCATCACATTGCTGGATAATCAGACCGTGACTACAAATGCGGACATATGTGAGGCTTTTCGTGAATGCTTTCAGGATCTGTTCTCCAGGGAGCCCGGTCTGAGCACTGCTCAGTTCGACGACTATATATCCAAGTTTCCCTGACTCGAGGCAGCTGAAGCGGCTAGGTTCAAGGGTCTCATCACAGAGTTGAAAATCCTGGAAGCGCTGAAGCAGATTGGCCGGGACAAATCTCGGAGTTTAGATAGTCTTACCCTACGAACTGTACTTGATGCAGTCGCTCATTTTCGTTATTTGCCGGCACTGATTTTCAGCAACTGACTGCAGCAGGGGTCTATACCCCAACGCTTCATCAAGTTGCTTCGTAATGACAAAAACGGTGAGGATAGGATAGGTAACTTTCGACCTTTAACAATGTTAAATACAGAGTTAAAGATTTTAACTAATATCTTAGCAAACCGATTGCAGACTGTTCTCTTTAGTCTGATTGTCTCCCAACAGACTTGTGCTGTGAAGGGCAGGACTATTCCGGACAAACTTCATATAGTTCGCTTGATCATCGAGCAAGTTGACAGTGAAGTCGCGCTAATGAGTTTAAATTAGTCCAAGGTATCCTATAGAGGGGAATATCGATTTCTGGAGGCTGTCCTTTCGGCGACCGGTTTGGGGCTGTACTTTCGCACCTGGATCTGACTTCGGGGTGCGCACCCTGGTGCGCTGGTGGAAGTGAATGAGGTACGATTGGAGCCTTTCGTATTGTCGCGCTCCATTCGTCAAGGTTGTCCGCTTTCGACTTTGCTTTACGTTCTTGCGTTTCAAACATTCTTTCGCAAGTTAAAAAGGAATCCGGTCCTATGCACCTATGCTGACGACGTGTTGTGCCTAGCAGAACCGCTGATTGAAGAAGTCAGCAAAAAAATCAGTGGGTACGAGCCGGTTACAGAGGCCAAGATAAACCGCGATAAGTCTGTTGGCTTTCGGTTGGGTGCGTCGAATAAAGTTTCTCTTCCCGGACCTTTTCTACGGACGGACGGACGGGCCGGTCAAAATACTCGGCGACTGGTTTGGTCCCGATCTCTTGCTAGAAATGAATTGGTCGGAGGTGCAGGTGAAAGCCGAGGTCACAGTTCGAATGTGGTCTCGGAGGAATATTTCCTTAAAGGGGAGGACGGAGGTATGTGCTTCGCACATCTACAGGATTCGTTTTTACCGACTCTCTGTAAATCCACTCCCGATAGGTTCTTGTTCTTCTTCATGTGAGAAGGCAAGTCCGCCAATGTACCTTGAAAGATCTGTTGCCTCCACCCTTCTGAAGGCGGTCTGGGTATGCCTAGCGTTGAGGCTCGTCAACATACGATTCGCATCGCGTTCCTAGATCGTATATGTCGCGAATCGTATAAGGAGGGAGAATTCTGGATGGAAGACGTCCGTGAGAAGTGTGCACTCGTGCGAAGCGGAGTCCCCTCCGTTTACCCCAAGGTGAATGCTCTTTCTATCGTGTATGTCGTATTGCTCTGAAATACGTCTTACGGGCGTTGGATGAGCCGTTGTCTAGAAGGACCTTATATCATGTGTTAGATGATCGGTACGAGATGATTTGATTGACGAGCTTGGCCTTACGAAGCAGGAGGCTCGCTCAGTATGGCCGTGGGATCCCGAGTTAAAATGTCTCATTAACTATGAGGCATTACTCACCTGGCTAGGGTCCTATGGGTCGGCAAAAGGCTTTGTTCGGTGGATTTGGAGAAATCTCCAAAGTGCGTTCGCAGTGGAGACCTTGAGTCACGCTTTCTTTCATTGCAGGCTCATAGTCCCCTTGTGCAAGATTATTGTAGGCATCAAGATTTGCAATCCTTCCCGGAAAGATCTTTATCCTCGAGGCCAGTTCTATCTTTAGCAAAGTGGTACCGCCGTTGTCGAGGGCTGAACACTACGTGTTCTTTTGCTTACTAGGGGTTACAAGAGTCTTCATTTGGACGACGCGTAAGAAGGAATTCTATTGGGATGAGATGTCCACATCTTCACAATTAAACTTGTTCTTTAAGCACCGGTTATCTATCTATCACAGTGATTTCTCATCTATCTATCTATCTATCTATCTCAATATTGTTTAGCTCTATGTAAAACTTGCTAAGCTTCTATATATCTACGTAGCTAAGCCTTCTATTTGTCTACGGAAACTTTCTTCTATCTATCTACTTGGCTAAGACTTGTATCTGTCTACGGAAGCTTTCTCCTATCTGTCTGCTTAGCTAAGACTTGTATGTTTCTACGGAAGGTTTATTCTATCTATCTACTTAGCTAAGCCTTTTATTCGTCTACGGAAGCTTTCTTCTATCTATCAATTTAGCTGAGACTTGTATAAGGTCTACGGAAGCTTTCTTCTATCTACTTAGCTAACAGTTGTATGTTTCTACGGAAGGTTTATTCTATCTATCAATTTAGCTAAACCTTGTATCAGCTCTACGGTATCTTTCTTCTATCTATCTACTTAGATAAGCATTGTATCTGTGTACAGAAACGTTCTTCTGTCAATCTACTTAGCTAAACCTTGTATCTGTCTACGGAAGCTTTCTTATATCTATTTAACTAAGCCTTGTATAAGGTCTACGGAAGATTTCTTCTATCTGTCTACTTAGCTAAGACTTGTATCTATCTAAGCTAAGCATTGTATATTTATACGGAAGGTTTACTCTATCTATGTATTTAGCTAGGCCTTGTATCAGGTCTTCGGAAGCTTTCTTCTATCTATTTACTTAGCTAATTCTTGTATGTTTCTACGTAATGTTTATTCTATCTATTTAACTAAGCCTTGTGATTACGGAAGCTATCTTCTATCTATCTACATATCCAAGTTTTGTATCTATCTACGTAAACTTTCTTCCATCTGTCTACTTACGTATCTATTTAGCTTATCCTTGTATCTCTCTACGGAAGCTTTCTTCTATCTATCTATTTAGCTTATCCTTGTATCTGTCTACGGAATTTTTGTTTGTATCTATCTACTTAGCTAAGCCTTTTTTCCGTCTACGGAAGCTTTCTTCTATCTATCTACTTAGGTAAGCCTTGTATGTTTCTACGGAAGCTTTATTCTATCTATCTATTTAGCTAAGCCTTGTATCAGGTCTTCGGAAGCTTTGTTCTATCTATCTACTTAGCAAAGCCTTGTATGTTTCTACGGAAGCTTTATACTATCTATTTATTGAGTTAAGCCTTGTATCTGTTTACGGAAACTTTCTTCTATCTATCTATCTATCTATCTACTTGGTAAGCCTTATATCCGTCTACGGAAGCTTTCTTCTATCTATCTATTTAGCTAAGCCTTGTATGTTTCTACGGAAGGTTTATTCTAACTATCTATTTAGCTAAGTCTTGCATCAGGTCTACGGATGCATTATTCTATCTATCGATTTAGCTAAGCCTTGTATCTGTCTACGGAAGCTTTCTTCTATCTATCAATTTAGCTAAGCTTTTTATTAGGTCTACGCAAGTTTTCTTCTATCTATCTACTTAGCTAAGCCTTATATCTTTCTACGGACGCTTTTTTCTATCTATCTATTGAGCTAAGCCTTGTATCTGTCTACGGAAACTTTCTTCTACCTATCTACTTAGCTAAGCCTTTTATCCGTCTACGGAAGCTTTCTTCTATCTATCAATTTAGCTAAGCCTTTGTTATATTTTCGTAAAAAAAAGGAAACTAACTTTCTTGTCCACGTGACTTTTCACGCGTTCCCTTTCCTCTTTAAAAGCTGCGTTCTTCTTCATTTTTATTCTGAATTCTTTCCTTTGGAGAGGTTTGAGCGTGTTGGACAATTCTTTTTGAATCTGAACGGTTAAGTTTTTGAATTTATTTGCTAAACCTTCGTTGAACTTTTCAGTTTTTGACTTTATTTGAGCATTTTTTGATTCGTTTTTGTTTATTTCCATTCTTGTATTTTTTACCCTCCTCACGGGTTTTGTTTTGCATTAATTGTACTTAATTTTTGTTTTATATTTATTTGAATTATCTTTGGTTTTTCTCTCTCTTTACCTATATTATTTTCCCGTATTATTATTTTTTCTGTTGATAACTTTTTGGAGAAAAAAAAAAAAAAAAAAAACAATTTCACGTTAAAGAAATAATCGGTCGCGGTCAAAATGGCCGACGACACAGACATATGCTCGTCTCCAATGGAGGAAGCACCGCCGGTGCAAACTCAAAATGTGTCACCTGCAAAAACATGGTCCGAAAGTGGACCAAGGAAAAAAGACTCTTCATACTATGAAGAACAAAGACTGAAATATGAGGAGTACGTGAAGGGAAATGACTTTATCACAATACCAGAAGCATTGAATGCCATCAAGGTTAAAGTCATTTCCCTGCTGACAACGGACGTCAAAACTCATAGACTCATTGGAGTCAACAGAGACAAGGTAGAGGAGGCTTTGAAGACCCTCAAGATTGCCCCCAAGATGTTGGCCCGCAAAAGCAATGCCATGTGGGACATACTACTGGGGTCCGAACAAGAGGCAAAACAGCTGGCCGGAAATGTCTTGTCCACGGCAAACTTGCGACTCCAAACGGAGTACATGGGGACAAGAAAGACCAGAATAACGGTACACGGCGTTCCCGTCGACATTCCCCAGGACAGGATGGGGGCGTTTTTTGCCAAGTTTGGGCAAGTGGAAGAAGTCAGCGCTGTCAGAAGCAAGTCGGGGATAGCGACAGGAGATTTGGTGCTCCAAGTGATCCTCGACCGAGACAACTTCAGAGACATCCCAAACGTCTTAACTTGTCGAGATAGGAGAATGCTGGTGGTGGTGGAGGGTAGGAGGCCGTGTTGTTGGTCGTGTGGTGCGGTTGGACACATGGCAAAGGAGTGTCCCAAGAAAAAGAACCAGCAGCCAACAAAAGAGACGCCAGCAGGAGTAGTAGCAGCAGCAGCAGCAGTGGCACCAACCAATGACAAGGCCACCCCGGGAGCCTGGACTGAGGTGAAGAAAGGGGGAAAAGTGACAAATCCGCCTTCTTCCCCAGTGTCACAACAACAACAACAACAACAACAACAACAGAAGCCCCAGCAGCAGCAGCAACTGGGAAAGCCCCCCCAACAGAAGCAGAAGCCCCAACAGCGGCAGTCTCCTCAGCAACAGCAGCAGCCGAAGCAGCAGCAAAAGCAGGAAAAAGAACAGAAACTGCAGCAGGAAGACCTCCACAAACAGGAGACTTCAATGGTGGTGGATAAAATGCCTCCGCCACGAACGGCGTCCCTTAAAAGAAGCAGAGAAGAAGAGGAATCGGAAGAAACAGAATCCAGACCTTCGGGTCGTAGCAGGGTGGAGCAGAGCACAGACAGAGTCAGGCGGCACTCTTTCCCCGCTTCACCAACAAGGTCTTCTGGCTCCTCCAAAGTCAGAAGCGTCCCTTCTTCCCCTTCCCGGCTTCCATCCCCTTCTTTCCCCATTACACCCCTAAGCTCTCCCGATACTTCCCCACTCGTGTCTCCTTCCTCCCCTCCCCATCGTGCAAGGGAGAAGAAGAAAAAGAAAAAGTATTTCACGGGTCCCGATGGGATATGCAAGATAGACAAAGACGAGGCCCAAAAGGGCCTGTCTAAACATAAAAAAGAAATGTTGGGGCGACTTTTTAAGCTCGAGGAGGTAGATGGCAAGTCGGTGGAGGACCCACGCAACTTCCCGAACGCCCCGGGGGTCATCACAGTGGTAAGAGACACTGGGGCACACTTGAAAGTGTGGAGCCATATAAATGAGGCACAAGCTGCCTTCCCTAAAATAAGGGTGTACGAAGAGAACGCGGAAGACTTAAGAAAAATAAGGAATTTTTGCTCTGGGAGGGTCCCTGTTCGGCTCCATCCCTCTTTGTATAGAGCTCTTAAATTAACCTACCCTACGGACGTCGGCGGTATTGTCCTGGGTGGTCGTATGACGACCGAGTTGGGTACAGGAAGTCTGGGACAATCCGTCGGGGTCCTTTCACCCGCAGATTTCCGTCCCGTATGTGAGTAGGTTTTTGCGCTGACTCTTTTTTCTATTTGCAGGCTTAGAAGATGTCTATTAAGATAGCAACTTTGAATGTGAGGGGCTTAAGGGATCGGGGTAAGGCTGCCCGCCTGCTCCGGGACCTTCTGTCCCTGGATGTGGATGTTGCCGCGATCGAGGAGACCCACTTTGTTTGCAGTTCCGATGCGTGTGTGCTGGACAATGACATTGTCGTCTATTCAGCATATGGGGACCGTTCTGCCAGAGGAGTTTCTTTGCTTGTTAGGCGTACTCTCGATGCGAAGGTGGACCTTGTGCATACCGATGCCGAGGGCCGGTTGATCGTGGCCGATATTGCCGTGAAAAGTGGTTCGTTCCGAGTCGTTGCGGTTTATGCGCCCAACGACCGGGGGGAGCGGGTCTCGTTTTTTCGGCGGTTGGGGCCGTTCCTGGTGGGTTCAACGCGCCTAGTTTTAATGGGGGACTGGAATGCCATCCTGGACCCCAAGTTAGACAGGGGGCGGGGAGCTAGCGGGAGAAGGGGCGATCGTAGCCTGGTTGATCTGATCGTCGATTATGGTCTCGTCGATAGATACCGGGTCGATCATCCCGGGGGGAAAATGTGGACGTGGGCTCTTGATTGGCCTTTTGACAAGGTAGTCAGCTACCTTGACAGAATGTTAGTTAGAAGAGCCGACATAGATCTACTAGATTGCCCTACGTTCCACTGGGTAGGCTATTCGGACCACAAACTCGTTTGTGCCCGGGTGGCGTTAGACGGTAGGCCTAGAATGGCTGGCTACTGGAAGTTCAATCTGTCCTTACTGGACAGGGAGGACTTTCGGGAACAGCTAATTAGACTAGTGCAGCGGGAGCTAGTGGGGGCGGTTATCGGGAATAAGTGGTGGGAACGCCTTAAGTGTAGGATTAGGTCCTTCACCACTGATTTCGGCAAACGGCTCGCTCTAGATAGAGCTGATAAGGTGAAGACACTCAAGTCTAGTTATTCCCGGGCGGTGGCTGGGGGGGATCCCCTAGAGATAGCCTTAGCTAAGGAGGCCCTGGATCGTTCGAATAGCGAGCGGTACATGGGCCAGGTAATTAGACATAAGTTAAGCAAGATGTCTTCCGAAGCGGTGAACTTGGGCGCAGATCTGCGCAGGGAAGAGGTCCGTCGAGGTGGCGATCGTTACATTCGTGAAGTCGAATCCCCGGAGGGGCGTACTCTTCGGGCCACTGACGACATGTGCGAGGCGTTTCGGCGCCATTTCGAGAGCCGGTTTACCAAGGAGCCTGGTCTCCGTGAGGAGGAGTTTCGTAGCTATTTGGCTGACTTTCCTCGGCTTTCGCCGACTGAAGCGGCTAGCTGCGAGGGAGAGATCACGGAGGGCGAAGTCTACGCGGTTTTGAAGAAGGTCGGCAGAGGCAAGTCGCCCGGTCTGGATGGTTTGCCCTATGAATTGTACTTGAGGCTGTCGCACATCTTTGTTCCGATTTTGACTGCAGTGTTCAACAGCTGGTTTCGGTCGGGGTCCATCCCCAATCGGATCACCAGGGGCGTGATCACTCTGTTGAAAAAGGGCAAAGGTGGTGGGGGGAAACTAGATAACTACAGGCCCATAACTCTGCTAAACACAGAGTTAAAGATTATGGCCAAGATCCTGCAGGAGCGTTTGCAGTCAGTTGCCGAGTCTCTGTTGGGACCTGAGCAGACTTGTTCTGTGAGGGGCCGAACAATTCAGAGCAACCTGCATCTGATCCGCACGATCATAGAGGGTGTAAAAGACGACGAGCAAGCCGCGCTGATCAATTTGGATCAGTCCAAGGCATTTGATAGGGTCGACCATCGCTACCTTGCTACTGTCCTGCAGGCCGCTGGATTCGCACCCAACTTCTGCCGCTGGATTAGCCTCCTGTATCGCTCCCCCAGTGCTGTGGTACAGGTGAACGGAAGGTTGTCGGACGCGTTCGTGCTGTCTAGGTCGGTTCGTCAGGGTTGTCCGCTGTCGCCTCTCCTTTATGCTTTGGCGTTGGAGCCTCTCCTTCGCCGGCTGAAGGACGAGACCGGCAGTCCGGCCCTACGCGGAATCGCCGTTCCTGGAGGGGCTCGAGCCAGGGTTTCCGCGTACGCCGATGACGTATCTGCTTTCGTGTCGTCCCGGGACGATATCGAGGCGGTACAGAAGGCGCTTGACCGGTACGAGAAGGTGACAGGGGCCAAGATAAACCGCGACAAGTCTTCCGGCTTGCGGTTAGGTGCCTGGAAGGGGGTCGCTCTTCCGGGCCGCTTCGGTTGGACGGATGGACCTGTCCGCATTCTTGGAGTGTGGTTTGGACCGGACCTCCAGCTGGAGAAGAATTGGTCTGAAGTACTTGCAAAGGTCGATTCTGCCGGCAAGACTTGGAATCGACGGCGGTTGTCCGTGAAGGGCAGGGCGGAGGTGTGTGCTATATACATTTTCCCCCTGATTCTTTATCGATTGTCTGTACTTCCTCTCTGTGAGGCCCATTGGAAGGCGCTCGAGCGATCGCTATCCTCCATTTTATGGAGGGGACGCGTGAACAGGGTCGACAGAC
Organism: Acanthosepion lycidas; assembly: GCA_963932145.1. Taxonomy (NCBI): domain Eukaryota; kingdom Metazoa; phylum Mollusca; class Cephalopoda; order Sepiida; family Sepiidae; genus Acanthosepion; species Acanthosepion lycidas. Next base: position 97,267,298 of record OZ010590.1, read on the forward strand.
GAGTCTGCACTAAACGTCCGTGTCATGGGGGGCTGGGAATGCCGCACCTCTTGAGTCACGTCCGTGCCTCTAGGTTGGCTTTCCTACGCCGCGCATTGACTGGGAGAGATCCGATCCTGGAGGGGATTGTTAGGGACGCCTTCCCTAGCCTTACCATCAGACCCCCCATCTCGTGGGTTGAGCGCCGTCGTAAACCCCGGGACGAGTCGGATTTCATCCGCGAGTGTCGGTCGGCCTTGAGGGCCATTCCCCGGTCCAGTGACCTTTCACGGCCTAGGAAGGTCTTCTATCGTGGATTAGTGGAGGGGCCCGCGAAGGATTCCCTACGTGATACGCTCGGCTTGTCGGAGGAGGAGTATCGCTCCTACTGGTCTTGGGCGCCAGCGGCGGATTACCTCAGTAACCCTGAGTTTTCGCTTACCTGGCGATTGGCTCGGAATCGGCTGCCTCTCAACGACAAGGCTTTCATATGGGGTTTGGCGGATTTGCCAGACTGTGAACGGTGTGGTCTTGGCTTAGAAGAAACGGCTCCGCACGCCTTCTACCATTGCCCCCGGGTCCGCCCCTTATGGGACCATGTCGGCGAGCTGACGGCTCGTCTCGCTCCCGAACAGCTTGTGTCCATTGATCGCGCATACGCGTGTGACAATGTGTCGCCCCCGTATTCCGGGGTGAAACGAATGGTCTTTCTGACGCTGCTGGCCACGGCTCGAATGGTGATTTGGACGACGCGAAAGGAGGAAGTCTTGCGGGGCAACCATCTTTCTCATCAGCATCTAATCCTATTCTTTGAGCATCAGCTCAAGATGAAGATTAGATCTGATAGAAAACGATTGCATTCGACAGTCTTTAGCGAAAGGTGGGTAAAAGAGGCGAGCTTGGTTCGTGTGACCGGGGCTAGCCTTGATTTTCTCTTCTAGGTCAACCTATTGCACATCGGGGTGGCTTCCTGTGGAACCCTCCCCTTGGTTAGGATTAGACAAGCTTCAGTGTACCTAGTTAATGTGAGTAAGTGTTGTTCCTGGCCTGTAACCCGGCTACTCTTTGGTTATGATCCAAGTCGAGATTCCCAACCTCCCCAGTTTGTTTTTAACCCTCCTTTTCATCTCGACTGGGTCAGCTGTATATTTCCCCATTCCCGCATAATATTTTATCCCTTTTCCCCACTCCCTTAGCGAGAGAGCTTCTTGATTCTGTCCCCTGGGCAGAATACAGCGGCCTCTCTATTTTGAGGGTTGGACGGTCCCCTACTAACATCTGTTATGTTTAGTTTATATTTTGTGTTTATATTTATTTGATTATTGGGTTCATCTCCCCTCCCCTCTCATTCTATCATTATTAGAATTTTAATGTATAGCATGTATTTCATCATCAAATTTTTATGGTGTGGGGCGCGTTTTTTGTAGGACCCCCTGGTAAGAATGTGGTATTATGGTGCATGAGAGAACGATTGGTGATGGATGAGTTCTTGTGGTGAATGGGTAAATTGTAATGTATGAATGGGTCGTGAATCTGATTAGCTAGGTATAGGATAGTTAGTTTGGACCAGCCTTTACCCCTCCCCTTCATCGGCCACGTGCCACAATTGTAAATTTTTACAATAAATACCCTGAATTCTTTCCTTTGTAGACGGTGTTGCGTTTTGATTTGTTGAGTTTTGAGTTAGATTCTCTAGTCCTACCACTACGACAAATCTGTTTTTTGTGACCCACGAGGTTTTGCTGGACGAACTTTTTTCAACTTCATACGACACAAGTCTCTTTCTGTTAAGTCATTTATTAAGTTTTATTTTTTTTTATTCTTCTATTTCTTTTGTTTTGTTTTATTTTTGGGCTTTGGCCCGCATATTTTTATTTTTTAGTCCGGTTTGACATAGTCTTACCGGACGACTGCCTTTTTTTTTCTGTTTATTTTCCTTCTAGTTGTTTTTAATTTGGACAGCGTAAGAAAAAAAGAAGAGAAAAAGAAAGCTTTTTTTATTTTCGTACCGACCTTTTTTAGCGACTTCGGTCGCATTCATTCTTTCTTTTTTTGGTTTGACTATTTTTTTTTTTTTTTTTTTTTTTCTTTTAATTTATTTTCTTTAGCGGCTTCGGCCGGAAACCTTTTTTTTTTTTTTTTTTTTTTTTTTTTTTTTTTAACCAGACTTTTTCTTCTTTTTTTTTGTGAATTTGTTTTTTGAATTTTTGGAAAAAAAAAGGAGTTTTCTGTTTTTGGTTTTTTATTTTTTGGCTGCCTTTGGGCGCCATTTTTATTTTCAATTTTTTCTTCCTGTCTAATTTAATATAATTTGTCTTTTATTTTAAGTTTTCTCATTGCATTTATTTTTTTAAAAAAAAATTTGTCCTTGTTTCTTTTTAATTTACTGGTACATCCAGGTTTTCTTTATTTGTTTAATTTCTTTTTTTTTTTCTACCTTCCCCATACTCCTTTCCCTAAATCCGAAGATAAAATCAAGACCCGCAGGTGGTAGTCTCCACTTCCTTTTTCAATATGGCCGACGGTGCCAGTCGGTCGGATGTCAAGAAGGATCTTTTCGGGTCGGCTTCTAAAGCTGATAAATCAGCAAAAAAGCGGGCTGATGATAGCCCTAACGTAAAAAAGCCTAGTAGCTCCAAGAAAGGAGAAACTAAAAAGATTGACGTGGTGCCAAAGGAGGCACAAAAGAAGACGGCCGAGGAATTGCCCTCATGTTGGAAGTCCCCACCTAGTTGCATTCTGAACATGGCGGATTTCTTGGATAAGGCGAAGGGGTACGCCCATCTTGTTAATAAAGATGGGTTCGTCGATATTGTCCAGGAACTTGACGTGTTCGCAAAAAGAATGGTGACCGTTTTTGTGGTCGATAAGAAAACCAAAAAGATTTGTCGCTCCACAAAAGACACCGTGATTAAATCACTTTTGTCCCTGGGGATAAAAGCCCAAAGAGTAATTAGGGGTACAGGGTTCTTCATGTGGGACATTCTGCTACCCACCCCATAAGATTGCCTAGCCATGGCAAAAAAAGAACTAATTACAAAAGATTTCATTTTAAGTACGGAATATGAAGGCAGAAGGCGGACCATGGTGGCCGTGTTCGAGGTTCCTCCTCAAATTTCGGGAGAGCTTCTGGCTGCATTTTCTATGCAGTTCGGCCAAATTTTAGGGGCTCTCTCCGACAATTTGAACGGGGGATGGACTTTTGATATTATGCGACCAGAAGGCCTTCAAGTCCGTCCCCAACTGTTTGGAGTATGGCGACAGGAAAATGCCGGTCATAGTGACCGGTAGAAGATCAACTTGCTGGAGGTGTGGAAAAACTGGTCACCTTTCCTCTTCCTGCCCAGGAAAGAAGGCCCCTGGAGTTCCGGTCGCAGGCGACCAAAATCCCCCCTTGGCCGAGAAGTTAAAATCCGCGGCGCCTGTAATGGGCCTAGCTGCGAGGCGGACCGGTGAGGAAAATCCCCCGGTTGGGCCCAGACCCACATTACCCCCGAAAACAACGCCTACCACAAGTGTGGTTAAGGAGAAGGAGGAGGGAGGATGGCGCCTCGTAGTTAGGGGCAAGGGGAAAACCCAAACTGCGGTTCCTCAGTCCCAACATGACCCCGGGGATAATGTCACCTACAGCCCCATTCCCTCTACCAGCTCTGAGGACGACGCCTCGGCGTCTTATGCCAAAACAGCTACAGCAGCCCAGAAACTAAACGAGCCGAGCTGGGAAAAAATTTTAGATCTAAAAAAACTAAAGGATAAATTGGAGGCTAAGCGGGGTAAAAGTCGAAAATCGCTGGGGGCACCGGGCTCCCTATCCTCTGCCCCGTCTTCCCCCTCATCAAAAAAAGACACTTTCACAAAACCTCCTCCTCCAAAATCGCTGACAAATTCGCCGTCAAAAACTCGATCTGCAAAACCTTCTCCTGTGAGGACGCCTTCGGGCATGACGCCCTCATCTACTCCTATTACAACTCCCATTGCAACTCCCATTCAGTCTCCAAATAAGAAAAGGGTTAGAAGCCCGGAATCAAAAGCTGCAACGAAGAAAAAGAAAATCAAACCACCATACCTCCCAGGGGAAAACGTCTGCCGCGTATCCCGGGAACAGGCAGAAAGGGTCTTCGGGCAAACGAAAAATCCGAAGCCATTAAAAATCCTATGGAATTTCCGGCACATCAATGGCGTTGATGTAGAAGTGCCGGAAAATTTCACGAAGGCCCGATCTCTGCTGACTGTAGTCAGAACTGGCCCGGGTACGCGGGAGATTTGGGGCATGATAGAGGAGGCAAAGGCCTGCTTGAAAGTGGTGCCCCCAGCAGCAGTCCTTCTTGAAGAAAACCTAGATGAATCCAAGCAGTGTAAAGGGAGGGTCCCTCTTTTTGTTCACCCGTCCCTTTATAGAGCCCTTAAACTAACCTATCCTGCGGACATCGGTGGCTTGTCCCAGGATGATACACTTGATAATGAAATGATATCTGGTTCGATGGGACAAGGTGTCGGTGTCCTCACTCCAGCCATGTTCTATCCTGAAGGACAACCCTAATCGGCTTCACAATGGCTCTCTGGTTAGCCAGTTTAAATGTCCGGGGCCTGAGGTCCGAGTCTCGCAGGGCGAGGCTCTCTCGTGACCTTCAGCGCCTCGGGGTGAATGTATGCTGTATACAAGAGACCCGGTTTTCTTCTCATGATCGCGAGGACATACTGTCTAAGGGGTTCGCCCTTTATTCAGCCTGTTTTGATGGTCGTTCGAGGGGTGTTTCTTGGCTAGTGAGCAGGTCTTTTGGGTAGTTTTAGCGGGGGATTGGAATGCCGTCCTTGACCCCGATATAGATCGTATAGGGCATAAACAAGGTACTAACAACCCGGATGTGAAACCGTTTCGGGTCTTTATCGATAGGTTTGATCTTGTCGATAAGGTCCGGAATGAACACCCTCGGGAGGTAGCATGGACTTGGACAACTAGTGGCAACTCGGCTCCTGGGACGCTTGCGAGCTACCTGGACCGAGTCTTAGTTAGGAGAGTCGATGTAGGGCTCTTAGGGTGTCCAAGTTTCCATTATATAGTTTTTACGGATCATAGGCTTGTCCTGGTCCGTGTAAACTTAGATAAGCCTAAGGTTAGCTTGGCTGGTTACTGGAAATTGAACTGTTCACTTTTTAGTGATCAGGGTTTCCGGGACCAGCTGTTACTAACGGTCCAAAGGGAATTGACGGGAGCGGTTGTGGGAAATGCCTGGTGGGGCAATTTAAAATCTAATATTCGAACGTTTGCTGCCGATTTTAGTCGTCGACTCAATCTAGATAGATTAGCGGCGCAAACTGCTTTAGAAGATAAAGTCGATCGGGCTGTGAAATCCCGTGTTAGTGGGGACATAGCTTTAGCTAAGGCAGAGTTGTCCTCCTTGCTTATCAAGAAGGATCAAGCTCTGGTAGTTAGGGCTAGGTTAAAAAGAATGTCTTCTGAAGCAACGAATATGGCCGCTGAACTGCGTGCAGAGGAAAATCGAAGCGCGTCTAGGCGACATATTGCATGCGTCACGTTGCCGGATAAGCGGACCGTGACTACAAACGCGGGCATATGTGAGGTGTTTCGGGACTACTTTCAGGATCTTTTCACCAGGGAGCCCGGTCTGAGCTCTGCTCAGTTCGACGCCTATTTAGCTGACTTTCCCTGCTTCTCGGCAGCTGAAGCGGCTAGGTGCGATGGTCCCATTACAGAGTCGGAGATCTGGGAAGCGCTGAAGCAGGTTGGCCTGGATAAGTCTCCGGGATTAGACGGTCTTCCCTACGAAGTTTACTTGAGGTTGTCGCACATTTTTGTTCCTTTGCTGGAACTGATTTACAACCACTGGATGAGGCAGGGGTCTTTACCTTAACGCTTTACCAGGGGTGTGATCAAGTTGCTGCGTAAGGACAAGAACGGTGGGGATGGGTTAGGGAACTTTCGCCCTTTAACGATGTTAAATACGGACTTAAAGATTTTGGCGAAGATCTTAGCCAACCGTTTGCAGCTTGTCCTGTCTAGTCTGATTGGCCCTGAACAGACTTGTGCTGTGAAGGGTAGGACTATTCAGGATAACCTTCATATGGTACGCTTGATCTTAGAACAAGTCGACAGTGAAGCCGCGCTGATCAATTTAGATCAGTCCAACGCCTTCGATAGTGTTGATCATCGATTTCTGGAGGCTGTCCTTTCGGCGGCCGGTTTCGGAGCCGACTTTCGCTCCTGGATCCGACTTTTGTAGGCGACCCCCGGTGCGCTGGTGGAAGTGAATGGGGTAAGATCGAAGCCTTTCGTATTGTCTCGCTCCATTCGTCAAGGTTGTCCGCTCTCGCCTCTGCTTTACGTTCTTGCGTTGGAGCCTTTCCTTCGCAAGTTAAAGGCGAATCCGGTCCTGCGCGGAATTTCCCTGCCTGGGGCTTCCACCTCAGCCAGCTATTCTGCCTATGCTGACGAAGTTTCGGTTCTTGTGTCGAGCAGAGCCGAGATTGACGAAGTCAGCAAAGAGATCAGTGGGTATGAGATGGTGACAGGGGCCAAGATCAACCGTGATAAGTCTGTGGGCTTGCGGTTGGGTGCGTGGAAGGGAGTTTCTCTTCCTGGACCTTTCCTCTGGACGGATGGGCCGATCAAGATACTCGGCGTCTGGTTCGGTCCTGATCTCCAGTTGGAAATGAATTGGTCGGAGGTGCAAGGGAAGGCCGAGATCGCGGTTAATCTGTGGTCTCGGAGGAGACTTTCCCTGAAGGGAAGGGCGGAGGTATGTGTTTCACACATATATCCGATCCTCCTTTACCGACTCACTGTATCTCGCGAGATCTGTTGCCTTCATCCCTCTGAGGGCGGTCTGGGTATGCCTAGCATTGAGATTCGTCAATATATGCTTCGCATTACCTTTCTAGACCGAATGTGTCGCGGATTGGATGAGGTGGGCACCTTTTGGAAAGAAGATGTCCGAAAACATTTCCCATCCCTTAGAAGTGTGCACTCGTGCGAGGAGGAGGCCGGCCGTACACCTCGTGCCGAGTGCTCCTTCTATCGCGAATGTCGTAGTGCTTTGAAGCTCCTCTTACGGACGACGGATGGCCTCTCCGACGCCCAGGCGTTGTCTCGTAAGGCATTGTATCAATTGTTAGTTAGGGTTCCGTTCAAGATGATCTGATCGACGAGCTCTGTCTTACGAAGCAGGAGGCTCGCTCGATATGGCCTTGGGCGCCTGGGTTGAAATGTCTCAATAATGATGAGGCATCACTCACCTGGGTGATGATTCGTGGGGCCCTCTGGGTCGGCAAGAGACTTTGTTCAGCAGGCTTGGAGAAATATCCAAACTGTCGTCGCTGTACCGGGGAGGTCGAGACCATTGGTCACGCCTTTTTTCAGTGCAAGACGGTAGTGCCGTTGTGCAGGTTTGTTGAAGGCCTCATGGTTCGCATGCTGCAGGGAAAGTTTTTTGTCCTGGAAGCCAGTTCTGTTTGTAGCAATGTGGTGCCGCAATTGACGAAGGCTGAACACTATGTGTTCTGTTGCTTACTAGGGATTATTATGAGAGTCGTGATTTGGACGACGCGTCAGAAGGGATTCCATGAGGGCGAGAAGTTCACCTCTTCCCAACTGATCTTGTTCTTTAAGCATCAGCTTAAAGTCGAGATTAGGACGGAAAGGCGGCGGCTCACCTCATCGGAATTTGGCTAAAGGTGGGTGAATCTTGCGCGAATGTGTAGAGTGAAAGGGGCTGACCTAGAGTGGCATTTGGATGTCGGTTAGGTACAGAATTTTGTCCTAACAGGGTTGAACATAGGCAACCCATCCAGATATTAGGTTAGTTTAGTTTTTGAATTTGATCCTTTAGTTTTCGTTTTTTGGTTAACTTAGCTAGGGTGTGCCTGCTCATTGGTCCCTTTTATTTCTGTCCCTTTTTTTTTCTTTTGTTTAATTCCCCATCCCCTCCCTCGTTAGGTGGTCAGTGATGTCAGTTCTCTGGTGGATGCGGGACGCCTTTCGTTTCGTGAGTGTGATTTTTCGTATTTGTTGTTGTGTATGAATGTGTGTGTGCCTGCGTGAATGCTTGGAGGTATGAATGCTTTTTTCATTTCTTCATAGTCCCGCATTGATTTCCTCCGGTGAACTGACGTTTCTGCCACATTCATGGTTTGTGGGGGGTTTTATTACTAACACAGTTTTGTTTAGTTTAATGTAAATATTTAAAGCACATTGTAAATATTCATTTGGGGATCATTTTAAAAGTTGTTAATTTTTGACCCTCCCCCCACGAACAATAATTGTACATAAGGGGTCTAGTTAGGACATCATAGAGAATTTGAGGTATTATGGTGGACGTAGTAAGAAAGGTAGGAGTGAATGTGCTGTTTTGGTGATTGGAATATTGTTGGCTTGATTGGGTCAGTGTCTGCGACTAGCTAAGTTTAGAATTAAGACAGATGAAGACCGTCCTTCCCCATCCCCCTTTTAGGCCTTGTGCCGCATTTTGTATTTATCATACAAATAAATAATTGAATTCTTTCCTTTGTTGATTACTGACTGCTGTGAATTAAGCTCAGTAAAGCCTTAAGAAAAGGTTATTCTATCCTTGCTTTCTTCGTAACAATAATTTACTGAACTTAATTCCTCATGGACAAGATTATTCGTCTGGACAAGTTTGATATATCTTCTGCAGACCCTCAGGCTAGCAAGCTCTGGAGACTATGGTACCGTAATTTTAATTATTACTTATCAACTATTGCTTCTTTAAACCCGGACAAACTCTAAGTCCTTTATTTAAACATCGGTGCTACCGTTGCTGATGTTATCGAGGGTTGTTCTGGATTTGAACATGCTTTGAATTGCTGAAAAGTGTTTATGACAAGTCTCCAAGTGTTATTCATGCTAGACATTTGTTGTCTACATGTCTGCAGCAGGAAAATGAGTCTGTAGACCAATACCTTCAGGCCTTGAATCGACTTGCTGCTGACTGTTGCTTCCAAGATGTTACTGCTACTACTTACAGGGATGAATCTGTCCGTGATGCATTTATACGTGGTCTCCGGTCCCCCGTAATACGTGCCAGACTGCTTGAAAATGATACGCTAACTCTCAAGGAGGCTACTCAATGTGCTAGAGCCTTAGAACAGGCTCACTTTCGTGCTGAATCATACCCTTCTCAGATTGGATCAGCCGCTGCTACTACCACTAGGACTAAAAATCTGTTTACTGATTCTGCCGAGGAGGCCACTTCCACTATTACCAAAAATATGCTTTCTGACTTAACTGATTCTCGTACGGATTGTGACTCTGTACAATTGTCTGCTGCCCTTGCTCTTGGCAAGTGCTACAACTGTGGAGGGAAACGTCACTTTAAGGATAATCGTCGCTATTGTCCTGCCCGTGATAAAAGATGTCGAAACTGTAGCAAACTCGGTCATTTTTCTAAAGTTTGCCGTTCTACCATGCCGGCGCCTTCACGTTCTACCTGAGCTATTATAGTAGCCCGTGCTAAAGACGATGATAGGTCTCCTCCAGTTACTAAAACTTTAGAATTAAAAGAAAAGAGATTAACTGCCCTCATAGACACCGGTAGTTCTGATAACTTTATCAGTGCCCGTGCTGTTAAAACAATGAAACTGTCTACTTCTAAACGGAATTCCGTAATTTCCATGGCATCATCTGCCATTTCCCTCAAACTATCTGAATATTGTACTGAGGATATTATCTTCAATGGTTACGAATATAAACAAATTGACTTTACAGTACTTCCTGATTCCTGTATGGATATTATACTCGGAGTGCCCTTCTTAAAACTACACCAGAGTATCACTATTTCTTTTGGTGGATCTCAGGATATTCTAAAAATCTGCGCTTTAACCAAGATCAGTTGTGCTCCTGTTAAGTTGTTCCGAAACTTGACCCCTGACTGCAAACCTATTGCTACTAAATCCCGAAATTACCGTGCGGAGGATGCTCGGTTCATTGAAAAAGAAATTCTACAACTGCTTGAGGATGATATAATTGAAACAAGTTACTCTCCGTGGCGTGCTCGAATTGTTGTAACTTCGTCACCTAATAAAAAGAAACGATTGGTAGTCGATTTCTCCCAGACTATTAATCGGTTCACCTTACTTGATGCCTACCCCTTGCCTCGAATTGAAGATCTCGTAAACCAAATAGCCCAGTATCGTATCTGTAGTATAATTGACTTATCCAAAGCGTACTATCAGATTGAAATTTGCCCCGAAGATCGCCTTTATACGGCCTTTCAAGCTGGAAATCGTCTGTTCCAATTTAAACGAATACCCATGGGTGTTATTAACGGGGTTTCTGCCTTTCAGCGATTTATGAATTCTTTAATTTCTGATAACAAATTATCTGGAACCTTTTCGTATATAGATGATATGACTGTTTGCGGTAAAACCCAGGAGGGGCACGACGTCAATTTGGAATGTTTCTTAAAGGCTGCCTCGACATACAACCTCGAAATAAAGCGGGAAAAATCAGAGTTTTCACTTCGTTCTATTAACGTGCTTGGATATCAAATTTGTAACGGAACTATCCAACCCGATCCTGAGCGTTTGAAGCCACTTTTGAAAATGCCTCCTCCTTCCGACTCAAATTCGTTAAAAAGGTGTCATGGTATGTTTGCTTACTATGCGAAATGGATACCTAAATATTCACACAAAATTCGTCCACTGGTCGAAAATAAACAATTCCCTATGCCTCCTATAGTTATAAATTCTTTCGAAAAACTTAAGAAAGACATTGCCGAGTCATCTGTAAAAGTTATTGATGATGAATTGCCATTTACTATTGAAACCGATGCTTCAGAAAAGGCTATTGGAGGCACTCTTTTACAAGCTGAGCGACCTGTAGCATTCTTTTCTCGGTCGCTAAACCCCTCTGAAATACGACTTCATATAGTCGAAAAAGAAGCATATACCATAGACGAGTGCGTTCGTAAATGGAGAGACCTCCTTGCCGGGAAATATTTTACTATTATTACTGGTCAACAAGCCGTATCTTTTGTTTAAACCTGCTAATCGCGGAAAAATAAAAAACGATAAAATCATACGGTGGAAAATGGAACTTCTTCCCTTTTCATACGACATAAAACACCGTCCTGGAAATGAAAACACAGTTGCGGATACCTTATCCAGAGTATGTGGTGCTGCTGCTTCTTCCTTGAAGGAACTTAAATCGATACACGATTCCTAAATACATCCTGAGGTACAGCGCTTTTGACATTTTGTAAGGTCTCAGAATATGCCGTATTCGCTTTATGAAGTCCGACGTGTGACTTCTGAATGTACGACCTGTGCCAAAATAAAACCCAAATTCTTCGATTCTGCTAGTAATGTTCTGATCCGTTCTACTGCGCTATTTCAGTGTCTTTCCATAGACTACAAAGGGCCTGTCCCGGTATCTCCGACAGGTTACCGATATATATTTACTGTTATCGACGAATATAGTCGATTTCCTTTTGCCTTTCCTTGCCGCGATTTCTCTTCGCAAACTGCTATTCAGTGGCTGACAAATATTTTCTCCATTTTCGGGCTTCACTCGTTCATTCACTCCGATCGAGGAACTTCGTTTATGTCGGGAGAATTGAAACAATTTCTAACACGACTTGGAATTGGATGCAGTAATACTACTGCTTATAACCCTAGAGGCAATAGCCAATGCGAACGTTACAACGGCATAATTTGGAATACCATATTATTGGCCCTGGAATCGAAACAGTTACCAATTAGTGATTGACAGGATGTTCTACATGATGTGTTAAATGCTATCCGCTCCCTGCTATGCACCACTACGAATGCAACCCCCCACGAACGAATGTTCAATTTTGAAAGGCGGTCCTCCTCCGGTACTGCGTTGCCTGTTTGGCTCTTTGAGCCTGGGGAGGTATTATTAAAACGATTCGGTGGCAGAGGTAAATATGACCCTATCGTTGAGGTGGTGGAACTCCTTGAGGCCAACCCTACGCATGCCAAAATATGTCACAATGATGGCCGGGAAGATTCGGTGGCGCTGAGACGGTTGGCACGTTTTCCACGCCCGGATGGACCTCAAAATGGACCTGAAAATACTCAACCCGACGTGGACCATGCAGATTCAACACTTTTGCCTGATACAGGTCCCGTTAATATTTCTTCACCTTATACATAAAATGAATCTGTGAATAATAGCCAGAATCCTGAAAGTCAGCCTTCTCAGAGGTCTGGCTCTTCCAGTGGTGAACTACCTCCACGCCGGTCTAGCAGGGTTCGTAGACCAATCCAACGACTGGATTTATAAAACTTTTCCAATCTCTTTTGCAAGTGGGGGAGACTGTTATATTTTCGTAAAAAAAAAGGAAACTAACTTTCTTGTCCACGTGACTTTTCACACGTTCCCATTCCTCTTTAAAAGCTGCGTTCTTCTTCCTTTTTATTCTGAATTCTTTCCTTTGGAGAGGTTTGAGCGTGTTGGACAATTCTTTTTGAATCTGAACGGTTAAGTTTTTGAATTTATTTGCTAAACCTTCGTTGAACTTTTCAGTTTTTTGACTTTATTTGAGCATTTTTTTGATTCGTTTTTGTTTATTTCCATTCTTGTATTTTTTACCCTCCTCACGGGTTTTGTTTTGCATTAATTGTACTTAATTTTTGTTTTATATTTATTTGAATTATCTTTGGTTTTTCTCTCTCTTTACCTATATTATTTTCCCGTATTATTATTTTTTCTGTTGATAACTTTTTGGAAAAAAAAAAAAAAAAAAAACAATTTCACGTTAAAGAAATAATCGGTCGCGGTCAAAATGGCCGACGACACAGACATATGCTCGTCTCCAATGGAGGAAGCACCGCCGGTGCAAACTCAAAATGTGTCACCTGCAAAAACATGGTCCGAAAGTGGACCAAGGAAAAAAGACTCTTCATACTATGAAGAACAAAGACTGAAATATGAGGAGTACGTGAAGGGAAATGACTTTATCACAATACCAGAAGCCCTGAATGCCATCAAGGTTAAAGTCATTTCCCTGCTGACAACGGACGTCAAAACTCATAGACTCATTGGAGTCAACAGAGACAAGGTGGAGGAGGCTTTGAAGGCCCTCAAGATTGCCCCCAAGATGTTGGCCCGCAAAAGCAATGCCATGTGGGACATACTACTGGGGTCCGAACAAGAGGCAAAGCAGCTGGCCGGAAATGTCTTGTCCACGGCAAACTTGCGACTCCAAACGGAGTACATGGGGACAAGAAAGACCAGAATAACGGTACACGGCGTTCCCGTCGACATTCCCCAGGACAGGATGGGGGCGTTTTTTGCCAAGTTTGGGCAAGTGGAAGAAGTCAGCGCTGTCAGAAGCAAGTCGGGGATAGCGACAGGAGATTTGGTGCTCCAAGTGATCCTCGACCGAGACAACTTCAGAGACATCCCAAACGTCTTAACTTGTCGAGATAGGAGAATGCTGGTGGTGGTGGAGGGTAGGAGGCCGTGTTGTTGGTCGTGTGGTGCGGTTGGACACATGGCAAAGGAGTGTCCCAAGAAAAAGAACCAGCAGCCAACAAAAGAGACGCCAGCAGGAGTAGTAGCAGCAGCAGCAGCAGTGGCACCAACCAATGACAAGGCCACCCCGGGAGCCTGGACTGAGGTGAAGAAAGGGGGAAAAGTGACAAATCCGCCTTCTTCCCCAGTGTCACAACAACAACAGAAGCCCCAGCAGCAGCAGCAACTGGGAAAGCCCCCCCAACAGAAGCAGAAGCCCCAACAGCGGCAGTCTCCTCAGCAACAGCAGCAGCCGAAGCAGCAGCAAAAGCAGGAAAAAGAACAGAAACTGCAGCAGGAAGACCTCCACAAGCAGGAGACTTCAATGGTGGTGGATAAAATGCCTCCGCCACGAACGGCGTCCCTTAAAAGAAGCAGAGAAGAAGAGGAATCGGAAGAAACAGAATCCAGACCTTCGGGTCGTAGCAGGGTGGAGCAGAGCACAGACAGAGTCAGGCGGCATTCTTTCCCCGCTTCACCAACAAGGTCTTCTGGCTCCTCCAAAGTCAGAAGCGTCCCTTCTTCCCCTTCCCGGCTTCCATCCCCTTCTTTCCCCATTACACCCCTAAGCTCTCCCGATACTTCCCCGCTCGTGTCTCCTTCCTCCCCTCCCCATCGTGCAAGGGAGAAGAAGAAAAAGAAAAAGTATTTCACGGGTCCCGATGGGATATGCAAGATAGACAAAGACGAGGCCCAAAAGGGCCTGTCTAAACATAAAAAAGAAATGTTGGGGCGACTTTTTAAGCTCGAGGAGGTAGATGGCAAGTCGGTGGAGGACCCACGCAACTTCCCGAACGCCCCGGGGGTCATCACAGTGGTAAGAGACACTGGGGCACACTTGAAAGTGTGGAGCCATATAAATGAGGCACAAGCTGCCTTCCCTAAAATAAGGGTGTACGAAGAGAACGCGGAAGACTTAAGAAAAATAAGGAATTTTTGCTCTGGGAGGGTCCCTGTTCGGCTCCATCCCTCTTTGTATAGAGCTCTTAAATTAACCTACCCTACGGACGTCGGCGGTATTGTCCTGGGTGGTCGTATGACGACCGAGTTGGGTACAGGAAGTCTGGGACAATCCGTCGGGGTCCTTTCACCCGCAGATTTCCGTCCCGTATGTGAGTAGGTTTTTGCGCTGACTCTTTTTTCTATTTGCAGGCTTAGAAGATGTCTATTAAGATAGCAACTTTGAATGTGAGGGGCTTAAGGGATCGGGGTAAGGCTGCCCGCCTGCTCCGGGACCTTCTGTCCCTGGATGTGGATGTTGCCGCGATCGAGGAGACCCACTTTGTTTGCAGTTCCGATGCGTGTGTGCTGGACAATGACTTTGTCGTCTATTCAGCATATGGGGACCGTTCTGCCAGAGGAGTTTCTTTGCTTGTTAGGCGTACTCTTGATGCGAAGGTGGACCTTGTGCATACCGATGCCGAGGGCCGGTTGATCGTGGCCGATATTGCCGTGAAAAGTGGTTCGTTCCGAGTCGTTGCGGTTTATGCGCCCAACGACCGGGGGGAGCGGGTCTCGTTTTTTCGGCGGTTGGGGCCGTTCCTGGTGGGTTCAACGCGCCTAGTTTTAATGGGGGACTGGAATGCCATCCTGGACCCCAAGTTAGACAGGGGGCGGGGAGCTAGCGGGAGAAGGGGCGATCGTAGCCTGGTTGATCTGATCGTCGATTATGGTCTCGTCGATAGATACCGGGTCGATCATCCCGGGGGGAAAATGTGGACGTGGGCTCTTGATTGGCCTTTTGACAAGGTAGTCAGCTACCTTGACAGAATGTTAGTTAGAAGAGCCGACATAGATCTACTAGATTGCCCTACGTTCCACTGGGTAGGCTATTCGGACCACAAACTCGTTTGTGCCCGGGTGGCGTTAGACGGTAGGCCTAGAATGGCTGGCTACTGGAAGTTCAATCTGTCCTTACTGGACAGGGAGGACTTTCGGGAACAGCTAATTAGACTAGTGCAGCGGGAGCTAGTGGGGGCGGTTATCGGGAATAAGTGGTGGGAACACCTTAAGTGTAGGATTAGGTCCTTCACCACTGATTTCGGCAAACGGCTCGCTCTAGATAGAGCTGATAAGGTGAAGACACTCAAGTCTAGTTATTCCCGGGCGGTGGCTGGGGGGGATCCCCTAGAGATAGCCTTAGCTAAGGAGGCCCTGGATCGTTCGAATAGCGAGCGGTACATGGGCCAGGTAATTAGACATAAGTTAAGCAAGATGTCTTCCGAAGCGGTGAACTTGGGCGCAGATCTGCGCAGGGAAGAGGTCCGTCGAGGTGGCGATCGTTACATTCGTGAAGTCGAATCCCCGGAGGGGCGTACTCTTCGGGCCACTGACGACATGTGCGAGGCGTTTCGGCGCCATTTCGAGAGCCGGTTTACCAAGGAGCCTGGTCTCCGTGAGGAGGAGTTTCGTAGCTATTTGGCTGACTTTCCTCGGCTTTCGCCGACTGAAGCGGCTAGCTGCGAGGGAGAGATCACGGAGGGCGAAGTCTACGCGGTTTTGAAGAAGGTCGGCAGAGGCAAGTCGCCCGGTCTGGATGGTTTGCCCTATGAATTGTACTTGAGGCTGTCGCACATCTTTGTTCCGATTTTGACTGCAGTGTTCAACAACTGGTTTCGGTCGGGGTCCATCCCCAATCGGATCACCAGGGGCGTGATCACTCTGTTGAAAAAGGGCAAAGGTGGTGGGGGGAAACTAGATGACTACAGGCCCATAACTCTGCTAAACACAGAGTTAAAGATTATGGCCAAGATCCTGCAGGAGCGTTTGCAGTCAGTTGCCGAGTCTCTGTTGGGACCTGAGCAGACTTGTTCTGTGAGGGGCCGAACAATTCAGAGCAACCTGCATCTGATCCGCACGATCATAGAGGGTGTAAAAGACGACGAGCAAGCCGCGCTGATCAATTTGGATCAGTCCAAGGCATTTGATAGGGTCGACCATCGCTACCTTGCTACTGTCCTGCAGGCCGCTGGATTCGCACCCAACTTCTGCCGCTGGATTAGCCTCCTGTATCGCTCCCCCAGTGCTGTGGTACAGGTGAACGGAAGGTTGTCGGACGCGTTCGTGCTGTCTAGGTCGGTTCGTCAGGGTTGTCCGCTGTCGCCTCTCCTTTATGCTTTGGCGTTGGAGCCTCTCCTTCGCCGGCTGAAGGACGAGACCGGCAGTCCGGCCCTACGCGGAATCGCCGTTCCTGGAGGGGCTCGAGCCAGGGTTTCCGCGTACGCCGATGACGTATCTGCTTTCGTGTCGTCCCGGGACGATATCGAGGCGGTACAGAAGGCGCTTGACCGGTACGAGAAGGTGACAGGGGCCAAGATAAACCGCGACAAGTCTTCCGGCTTGCGGTTAGGTGCCTGGAAGGGGGTCGCTCTTCCGGGCCGCTTCGGTTGGACGGATGGACCTGTCCGCATTCTTGGAGTGTGGTTTGGACCGGACCTCCAGCTGGAGAAGAATTGGTCTGAAGTACTTGCAAAGGTCGATTCTGCCGGCAAGACTTGGAATCGACGGCGGTTGTCCGTGAAGGGCAGGGCGGAGGTGTGTGCTATATACATTTTCCCCCTGATTCTTTATCGATTGTCTGTACTTCCTCTCTGTGAGACCCATTGGAAGGCGCTCGAGCGATCGCTATCCTCCATTTTATGGAGGGGACGCGTGAACAGGGTCGACAGACGAGTCTGCACTAAACGTCCGTGTCATGGGGGGCTGGGAATGCCGCACCTCTTGAGTCACGTCCGTGCCTCTAGGTTGGCTTTCCTACGCCGCGCATTGACTGGGAGAGATCCGATCCTGGAGGGGATTGTTAGGGACGCCTTCCCTAGCCTTACCATCAGACCCCCCATCTCGTGGGTTGAGCGCCGTCGTAAACCCCGGGACGAGTCGGATTTCATCCGCGAGTGTCGGTCGGCCTTGAGGGCCATTCCCCGGTCCAGTGACCTTTCACGGCCTAGGAAGGTCTTCTATCGTGGATTAGTGGAGGGGCCCGCGAAGGATTCCCTACGTGATACGCTCGGCTTGTCGGAGGAGGAGTATCGCTCCTACTGGTCTTGGGCGCCAGCGGCGGATTACCTCAGTAACCCTGAGTTTTCGCTTACCTGGCGATTGGCTCGGAATCGGCTGCCTCTCAACGACAAGGCTTTCATATGGGGTTTGGCGGATTTGCCAGACTGTGAACGGTGTGGTCTTGGCTTAGAAGAAACGGCTCCGCACGCCTTCTACCATTGCCCCCGGGTCCGCCCCTTATGGGACCATGTCGGCGAGCTGACGGCTCGTCTCGCTCCCGAACAGCTTGTGTCCATTGATCGCGCATACGCGTGTGACAATGTGTCGCCCCCGTATTCCGGGGTGAAACGAATGGTGTTTCTGACGCTGCTGGCCACGGCTCGAATGGTGATTTGGACGACGCGAAAGGAGGAAGTCTTGCGGGGCAACCATCTTTCTCATCAGCATCTAATCCTATTCTTTGAGCATCAGCTCAAGATGAAGATTAGATCTGATAGAAAACGATTGCATTCGACAGTCTTTAGCGAAAGGTGGGTAAAAGAGGCGAGCTTGGTTCGTGTGACCGGGGCTAGCCTTGATTTTCTCTTCTAGGTCAACCTATTGCACATCGGGGTGGCTTCCTGTGGAACCCTCCCCTTGGTTAGGATTAGACAAGCTTCAGTGTACCTAGTTAATGTGAGTAAGTGTTGTTCCTGGCCTGTAACCCGGCTACTCTTTGGTTATGATGCAAGTCGAGATTCCCAACCTCCCCAGTTTGTTTTTAACCCTCCTTTTCATCTCGACTGGGTCAGCTGTATATTTCCCCATTCCCGCATAATATTTTATCCTTTTTCCCCACTCCCTTAGCGAGAGAGCTTCTTGATTCTGTCCCCTGGGCAGAATACAGCGGCCTCTCTATTTTGAGGGTTGGACGGTCCCCTACTAACATCTGTTATGTTTAGTTTATATTTTGTGTTTATATTTATTTGATTATTGGGTTCATCTCCCCTCCCCTCTCATTCTATCATTATTAGAATTTTAATGTATAGCATGTATTTCATCATCAAATTTTTATGGTGTGGGGCGCGTTTTTTGTAGGACCCCCTGGTAAGAATGTGGTATTATGGTGCATGAGAGAACGATTGGTGATGGATGTGTTCTTGTGGTGAATGGGTAAATTGTATTGTATGAATGGGTCGTGAATCTGATTAGCTAGGTATAGGATAGTTAGTTTGGACCAGCCTTTACCCCTCCCCTTCATCGGCCACGTGCCACAATTGTAAATTTTTACAATAAATATCCTGAATTCTTTCCTTTGGAGTGGTTTGAGCGTGTTGGACAATTCTTTTTGAATCTGAACGGTTAAGTTTTTGAATTTATTTGCTAAACCTTCGTTGAACTTTTCAGTTTTTGACTTTATTTGAGCATTTTTTGATTCGTTTTTGTTTATTTCCATTCTTGTATTTTTTACCCTCCTCACGGGTTTTGTTTTGCATTAATTGTACTTAATTTTTGTTTTATATTTATTTGAATTATCTTTGGTTTTTCTCTCTCTTTACCTATATTATTTTCCCGTATTATTATTTTTTCTGTTGATAACTTTTTGGAAAAAAAAACAAAAAAACAATTTCACGTTAAAGAAATAATCGGTCGCGGTCAAAATGGCCGACGACACAGACATATGCTCGTCTCCAATGGAGGAAGCACCGCCGGTGCAAACTCAAAATGTGTCACCTGCAAAAACATGGTCCGAAAGTGGACCAAGGAAAAAAGACTCTTCATACTATGAAGAACAAAGACTGAAATATGAGGAGTACGTGAAGGGAAATGACTTTATCACAATACCAGAAGCCCTGAATGCCATCAAGGTTAAAGTCATTTCCCTGCTGACAACGGACGTCAAAACTCATAGACTCATTGGAGTCAACAGAGACAAGGTAGAGGAGGCTTTGAAGGCCCTCAAGATTGCCCCCAAGATGTTGGCCCGCAAAAGCAATGCCATGTGGGACATACTACTGGGGTCCGAACAAGAGGCAAAGCAGCTGGCCGGAAATGTCTTGTCCACGGCAAACTTGCGACTCCAAACGGAGTACATGGGGACAAGAAAGACCAGAATAACGGTACACGGCGTTCCCGTCGACATTCCCCAGGACAGGATGGGGGCGTTTTTTGCCAAGTTTGGGCAAGTGGAAGAAGTCAGCGCTGTCAGAAGCAAGTCGGGGATAGCGACAGGAGATTTGGTGCTCCAAGTGATCCTCGACCGAGACAACTTCAGAGACATCCCAAACGTCTTAACTTGTCGAGATAGGAGAATGCTGGTGGTGGTGGAGGGTAGGAGGCCGTGTTGTTGGTCGTGTGGTGCGGTTGGACACATGGCAAAGGAGTGTCCCAAGAAAAAGAACCAGCAGCCAACAAAAGAGACGCCAGCAGGAGTAGTAGCAGCAGCAGCAGCAGTGGCACCAACCAATGACAAGGCCACCCCGGGAGCCTGGACTGAGGTGAAGAAAGGGGGAAAAGTGACAAATCCGCCTTCTTCCCCAGTGTCACAACAACAACAACAACAGAAGCCCCAGCAGCAGCAGCAGCAACTGGGAAAGCCCCCCCAACAGAAGCAGAAGCCCCAACAGCGGCAGTCTCCTCAGCAACAGCAGCAGCCGAAGCAGCAGCAAAAGCAGGAAAAAGAACAGAAACTGCAGCAGGAAGACCTCCACAAACAGGAGACTTCAATGGTGGTGGATAAAATGCCTCCGCCACGAACGGCGTCCCTTAAAAGAAGCAGAGAAGAAGAGGAATCGGAAGAAACAGAATCCAGACCTTCGGGTCGTAGCAGGGTGGAGCAGAGCACAGACAGAGTCAGGCGGCACTCTTTCCCCGCTTCACCAACAAGGTCTTCTGGCTCCTCCAAAGTCAGAAGCGTCCCTTCTTCCCCTTCCCGGCTTCCATCCCCTTCTTTCCCCATTACACCCCTAAGCTCTCCCGATACTTCCCCGCTCGTGTCTCCTTCCTCCCCTCCCCATCGTGCAAGGGAGAAGAAGAAAAAGAAAAAGTATTTCACGGGTCCCGATGGGATATGCAAGATAGACAAAGACGAGGCCCAAAAGGGCCTGTCTAAACATAAAAAAGAAATGTTGGGGCGACTTTTTAAGCTCGAGGAGGTAGATGGCAAGTCGGTGGAGGACCCACGCAACTTCCCGAACGCCCCGGGGGTCATCACAGTGGTAAGAGACACTGGGGCACACTTGAAAGTGTGGAGCCATATAAATGAGGCACAAGCTGCCTTCCCTAAAATAAGGGTGTACGAAGAGAACGCGGAAGACTTAAGAAAAATAAGGAATTTTTGCTCTGGGAGGGTCCCTGTTCGGCTCCATCCCTCTTTGTATAGAGCTCTTAAATTAACCTACCCTACGGACGTCGGCGGTATTGTCCTGGGTGGTCGTATGACGACCGAGTTGGGTACAGGAAGTCTGGGACAATCCGTCGGGGTCCTTTCACCCGCAGATTTCCGTCCCGTATGTGAGTAGGTTTTTGCGCTGACTCTTTTTTCTATTTGCAGGCTTAGAAGATGTCTATTAAGATAGCAACTTTGAATGTGAGGGGCTTAAGGGATCGGGGTAAGGCTGCCCGCCTGCTCCGGGACCTTCTGTCCCTGGATGTGGATGTTGCCGCGATCGAGGAGACCCACTTTGTTTGCAGTTCCGATGCGTGTGTGCTGGACAATGACTTTGTCGTCTATTCAGCATATGGGGACCGTTCTGCCAGAGGAGTTTCTTTGCTTGTTAGGCGTACTCTCGATGCGAAGGTGGACCTTGTGCATACCGATGCCGAGGGCCGGTTGATCGTGGCCGATATTGCCGTGAAAAGTGGTTCGTTCCGAGTCGTTGCGGTTTATGCGCCCAACGACCGGGGGGAGCGGGTCTCGTTTTTTCGGCGGTTGGGGCCGTTCCTGGTGGGTTCAACGCGCCTAGTTTTAATGGGGGACTGGAATGCCATCCTGGACCCCAAGTTAGACAGGGGGCGGGGAGCTAGCGGGAGAAGGGGCGATCGTAGCCTGGTTGATCTGATCGTCGATTATGGTCTCGTCGATAGATACCGGGTCGATCATCCCGGGGGGAAAATGTGGACGTGGGCTCTTGATTGGCCTTTTGACAAGGTAGTCAGCTACCTTGACAGAATGTTAGTTAGAAGAGCCGACATAGATCTACTAGATTGCCCTACGTTCCACTGGGTAGGCTATTCGGACCACAAACTCGTTTGTGCCCGGGTGGCGTTAGACGGTAGGCCTAGAATGGCTGGCTACTGGAAGTTCAATCTGTCCTTACTGGACAGGGAGGACTTTCGGGAACAGCTAATTAGACTAGTGCAGCGGGAGCTAGTGGGGGCGGTTATCGGGAATAAGTGGTGGGAACGCCTTAAGTGTAGGATTAGGTCCTTCACCACTGATTTCGGCAAACGGCTCGCTCTAGATAGAGCTGATAAGGTGAAGACACTCAAGTCTAGTTATTCCCGGGCGGTGGCTGGGGGGGATCCCCTAGAGATAGCCTTAGCTAAGGAGGCCCTGGATCGTTCGAATAGCGAGCGGTACATGGGCCAGGTAATTAGACATAAGTTAAGCAAGATGTCTTCCGAAGCGGTGAACTTGGGCGCAGATCTGCGCAGGGAAGAGGTCCGTCGAGGTGGCGATCGTTACATTCGTGAAGTCGAATCCCCGGAGGGGCGTACTCTTCGGGCCACTGACGACATGTGCGAGGCGTTTCGGCGCCATTTCGAGAGCCGGTTTACCAAGGAGCCTGGTCTCCGTGAGGAGGAGTTTCGTAGCTATTTGGCTGACTTTCCTCGGCTTTCGCCGACTGAAGCGGCTAGCTGCGAGGGAGAGATCACGGAGGGCGAAGTCTACGCGGTTTTGAAGAAGGTCGGCAGAGGCAAGTCGCCCGGTCTGGATGGTTTGCCCTATGAATTGTACTTGAGGCTGTCGCACATCTTTGTTCCGATTTTGACTGCAGTGTTCAACAACTGGTTTCGGTCGGGGTCCATCCCCAATCGGGTCACCAGGGGCGTGATCACTCTGTTGAAAAAGGGCAAAGGTGGTGGGGGGAAACTAGATGACTACAGGCCCATAACTCTGCTAAACACAGAGTTAAAGATTATGGCCAAGATCCTGCAGGAGCGTTTGCAGTCAGTTGCCGAGTCTCTGTTGGGACCTGAGCAGACTTGTTCTGTGAGGGGCCGAACAATTCAGAGCAACCTGCATCTGATCCGCACGATCATAGAGGGTGTAAAAGACGACGAGCAAGCCGCGCTGATCAATTTGGATCAGTCCAAGGCATTTGATAGGGTCGACCATCGCTACCTTGCTACTGTCCTGCAGGCCGCTGGATTCGCACCCAACTTCTGCCGCTGGATTAGCCTCCTGTATCGCTCCCCCAGTGCTGTGGTACAGGTGAACGGAAGGTTGTCGGACGCGTTCGTGCTGTCTAGGTCGGTTCGTCAGGGTTGTCCGCTGTCGCCTCTCCTTTATGCTTTGGCGTTGGAGCCTCTCCTTCGCCGGCTGAAGGACGAGACCGGCAGTCCGGCCCTACGCGGAATCGCCGTTCCTGGAGGGGCTCGAGCCAGGGTTTCCGCGTACGCCGATGACGTATCTGCTTTCGTGTCGTCCCGGGACGATATCGAGGCGGTACAGAAGGCGCTTGACCGGTACGAGAAGGTGACAGGGGCCAAGATAAACCGCGACAAGTCTTCCGGCTTGCGGTTAGGTGCCTGGAAGGGGGTCGCTCTTCCGGGCCGCTTCGGTTGGACGGATGGACCTGTCCGCATTCTTGGAGTGTGGTTTGGACCGGACCTCCAGCTGGAGAAGAATTGGTCTGAAGTACTTGCAAAGGTCGATTCTGCCGGCAAGACTTGGAATCGACGGCGGTTGTCCGTGAAGGGCAGGGCGGAGGTGTGTGCTATATACATTTTCCCCCTGATTCTTTATCGATTGTCTGTACTTCCTCTCTGTGAGACCCATTGGAAGGCGCTCGAGCGATCGCTATCCTCCATTTTATGGAGGGGACGCGTGAACAGGGTCGACAGACGAGTCTGCACTAAACGTCCGTGTCATGGGGGGCTGGGAATGCCGCACCTCTTGAGTCACGTCCGTGCCTCTAGGTTGGCTTTCCTACGCCGCGCATTGACTGGGAGAGATCCGATCCTGGAGGGGATTGTTAGGGACGCCTTCCCTAGCCTTACCATCAGACCCCCCATCTCGTGGGTTGAGCGCCGTCGTAAACCCCGGGACGAGTCGGATTTCATCCGCGAGTGTCGGTCGGCCTTGAGGGCCTTTCCCCGGTCCAGTGACCTTTCACGGCCTAGGAAGGTCTTCTATCGTGGATTAGTGGAGGGGCCCGCGAAGGATTCCCTACGTGATACGCTCGGCTTGTCGGAGGAGGAGTATCGCTCCTACTGGTCTTGGGCGCCAGCGGCGGATTACCTCAGTAACCCTGAGTTTTCGCTTACCTGGCGATTGGCTCGGAATCGGCTGCCTCTCAACGACAAGGCTTTCATATGGGGTTTGGCGGATTTGCCAGACTGTGAACGGTGTGGTCTTGGCTTAGAAGAAACGGCTCCGCACGCCTTCTACCATTGCCCCCGGGTCCGCCCCTTATGGGACCATGTCGGCGAGCTGACGGCTCGTCTCGCTCCCGAACAGCTTGTGTCCATTGATCGCGCATACGCGTGTGACAATGTGTCGCCCCCGTATTCCGGGGTGAAACGAATGGTGTTTCTGACGCTGCTGGCCACGGCTCGAATGGTGATTTGGACGACGCGAAAGGAGGAAGTCTTGCGGGGCAACCATCTTTCTCATCAGCATCTAATCCTATTCTTTGAGCATCAGCTCAAGATGAAGATTAGATCTGATAGAAAACGATTGCATTCGACAGTCTTTAGCGAAAGGTGGGTAAAAGAGGCGAGCTTGGTTCGTGTGACCGGGGCTAGCCTTGATTTTCTCTTCTAGGTCAACCTATTGCACATCGGGGTGGCTTCCTGTGGAACCCTCCCCTTGGTTAGGATTAGACAAGCTTCAGTGTACCTAGTTAATGTGAGTAAGTGTTGTTCCTGGCCTGTAACCCGGCTACTCTTTGGTTATGATCCAAGTCGAGATTCCCAACCTCCCCAGTTTGTTTTTAACCCTCCTTTTCATCTCGACTGGGTCAGCTGTATATTTCCCCATTCCCGCATAATATTTTATCCTTTTTCCCCACTCCCTTAGCGAGAGAGCTTCTTGATTCTGTCCCCTGGGCAGAATACAGCGGCCTCTCTATTTTGAGGGTTGGACGGTCCCCTACTAACATCTGTTATGTTTAGTTTATATTTTGTGTTTATATTTATTTGATTATTGGGTTCATCTCCCCTCCCCTCTCATTCTATCATTATTAGAATTTTAATGTATAGCATGTATTTCATCATCAAATTTTTATGGTGTGGGGCGCGTTTTTTGTAGGACCCCCTGGTAAGAATGTGGTATTATGGTGCATGAGAGAACGATTGGTGATGGATGAGTTCTTGTGGTGAATGGGTAAATTGTAATGTATGAATGGGTCGTGAATCTGATTAGCTAGGTATAGGATAGTTAGTTTGGACCAGCCTTTACCCCTCCCCTTCATCGGCCACGTGCCACAATTGTAAATTTTTACAATAAATACCCGGTGTTGCGTTTTGATTTGTTGAGTTTTGAGTTAGATTCTCTAGTCCTACCACTACGACAAATCTGTTTTTTGTGACCCACGAGGTTTTGCTGGACGAACTTTTTTTCAACTTCATACGACACAAGTTTCTTTCTGTTAAGTCATTTATTAAGTTTTATTTTTTTTATTCTTCTATTTCTTTTGGTTTGTTTTATTTGTGGGCTTTGGCCCGCATATTTTTATTTTTTAGTCCGGTTTGACATAGTCTTACCGGACGACTGCCTTTTTTTTTCTGTTTATTTTCCTTCTAGTTGTTTTTAATTAGGACAGCGTAAGAAAAAAAGAAGAGAAAAAGAAAGCTTTTTTTTTATTTTCGTACCCAACTTTTTTAGCGACTTCGGTCGCATTCATTCTTTCTTTTTTTGGTTTGACTAGTTTTTTTTTTCTTTTAATTTATTTTCTTTAGCGGCTTCGGCCGCAAACCTTTTTTTTTCTGCTTTTAAACCAGACTTTTTCTTCTTTTTTTTGTGAATTTGTTTTTTGAATTTTTGGAAAAAAAAAAAGAAAGGAGTTTTCTGTTTTTGTTTTTTATTTTTTTGCTGCCTTTGGGCGCCATTTTTATTTTCAATTTTTTCTTCCTGTCTAATTTAATATAATTTGTCTTTTATTTTAAGTTTTCTCATTGCATTTATTTTTTTTAAAAAAAATATTGTCCTTGTTTCTTTTTAATTTACTGGTACATCCAGGTTTTCTTTATTTGTTTAATTTCTTTTTTTTTTCTACCTTCCCCATACTCCTTTCCCTAAATCCGAAGATAAAATCAAGACCCGCAGGTGGTAGTTTCCACTTCCTTTTTCAATATGGCCGACGGTGCCAGTCTGTCGGATGTCAAGAAAGATCTTTTCGGGTCGGCTTCTAAAGCTGACCCGCCTGATAAATCAGCAAAAAAGCGGGCTGATGATAGCCCTAACGTAGAAAAGCCTAGTAGCTCCAAGAAAGGAGAAACTAAAAAGATTGACGTGGTGCCAAAGGAGGCACAAAAGAAGACGGCCGAGGAATTGCCCTCATGTTGGAAGTCCCCACCTAGTTGCATTCTGAACATGGCGGATTTCTTGGATAAGGCGAAGGGGTACGCCCATCTTGTTAATAAAGATGGGTTCGTCGATATTGTCCAGGAACTTGACGTGTTCGCAAAAAGAATGGTGACCGTTTTTGTGGTCGATAAGAAAACCAAAAAGATTTGTCGCTCCACAAAAGACACCGTGATTAAATCACTTTTGTCCCTGGGGATAAAACCCCAAAGAATAATTAAGGGTACAGGGTTCTTCATGTGGGACATTCTGCTACCCACCCCAGAAGATTGCCTAGCCATGGCGAAAAAAGAACTTATCACTAAGGATTACATTTTAAGAACAGAATATGAAGGAAGAAGACGGACCAGGGTGGCCGTTTTCGAGGTTCCTCCTCAAATTTCGGGAGAGCTTCTGGCTGCATTTTTTATGCAGTTCGGCCAAATTTTAGGGGCTCTCTCGGACAATTTGAACGGGGGATGGACTTTCGATATTATGCTCGATCAGAAGGCCTTCAAGTCCGTCCCCAACTGTTTGGTGTATGGCGACCGGAAAATGCCGGTCATAGTGACCGGTAGGAGACCAACTTGCTGGAGGTGTGGAGAGACTGGTCACCTTTCCTCCTCCTGCCCAGGAAAGAAGGCCCCTGGAGTTCCGGTCGCTGGCGACCAAAATCCCCCCTTGGCCGAGAAGTCAAATTCCGCGGCGCCTGTAATGGGCCTAGCTGCGAGGCGGACCGGTGAGGAAAATCCCCCGGTTGGGCCCAGACCCACATTACCCCCGACACCAACGCCTGCCACAAGTGTGGTTAAGGAGAAGGAGGAGGGGGAATGGCGCCTCGTAGTTAGGGGCAAGGGGAAGACCCAAACAGCGGTTCCTCAGTCCCAACATGACCCCGGGGATAATGTCACCTACAGCCCCATTCCCTCTACCAGCTCTGAGGGCGACGCCTCGGCCTCTTACGCAAAGACAGCTACGGATGCCCAAAAATTGAATGAACCCGGATGGCAAAAGATTCTTGACTTAAAAAAACTTAAAGAAAAGCTGGATAGTAAGCGGGGTAAAAGTCGAAAATCGCTGGGGGCACCGGGCTCCCTATCCTCTGCCCCGTCTTCCCCCTCATCAAAAAAAGACACTTTCACAAAACCTCCTCCTCCAAAATCGCTGACAAATTCGCCGTCAAAAACTCGATCTGCAAAACCTTCTCCTGTGAGGACGCCTTCGGGCATGACTCCCTCATCTACTCCTATTACAACTCCCATTCCAACACCCATTCAGTCTCCAAACAAGAAAAGAGTCAGAAGCCCGGAATCACAAGCTGCAACAAAAAAAAAGAAAATCAAACCACCATATCTCCCGGGGGAAGACGTCTGCCGCGTATCCCGGGAACAGGCAGAAAGGGTCTTCGGACAAACGAAAAACCCAAAGCCTTTAAAAGTCTTATGGAATTTCCGGCACATCAATGGCGTTGATGTAGAAGTGCCGGAAAATTTCACGAAGGCCCGAAATCTGCTGACTGTAGTTAGATCTGGCCCGGGTACGCGGGAGATTTGGGGCATGATAGAGGAGGCAAAGGCTTCCTTGAAAGTGGTGCCCCCAGCAGCAGTCTTACTTGAAGAAAATCTGGACGAATCCAAGCAGTGTAAAGGGAGGGTCCCTCTTTTTGTTCACCCGTCCCTTTATAGAGCCCTTAAACTAACCTATCCTGCGGACATCGGTGGCTTGTCCCAGGATGATACACTTAATAATGAAATGATATCTGGTTCGATGGGACAAGCTGTCGGTGTCCTCACCCCAGCCATGTTCTATCCTGAAGGACAACCCTAATCGGCTTCACGATGGCTCTCTGGTTAGCCAGTTTAAATGTCCGGGGCCTGAGGTCCGAGTCTCGCAGGGCGAGGCTCACTCGTGACCTTCAGCGCCTCGGGGTGAATGTATGTTGTATACAAGAGACCCGGTTTTCTTCTCATGATCGTGAGGACATACTGTCTAAGGGGTTCGCCCTTTATTCAGCCTGTTTTGATGGTCGTTCGAGGGGTGTCTCTTGGCTAGTGAGCAGGTCTTTGAAGGCTGCTTGTACCCTTGTCTTCGCGGATCCGGCGGGCAGACTTTGCGTGCTGGATGTTACCATAAAGGATAAGGTTCTACGTCTCATTGGGGTTTATGCGCCCAATACCCATTCCGAGCGGCCTGCTTTGTTTCGGCAGATCGCGCCGTTCTTGACGACGTCTCGTCGGGTAGTTTTAGCGGGGGATTGGAATGCCGTCCTTGACCCCGATATAGATCGTATAGGGCATAAACAAGGTACTAACAACCCGGATGTGAAACCATTTCGGGACTTTATCGATCGGTTTGATCTGGTCGATAAGTTCCGGAATGAACACCCTCGGGAGGTAGCATGGACTTGGACAACTAGTGGCAACTCGGCTCCTGGGACGCTTGCGAGCTACCTGGACCGAGTCTTAGTTAGGAGAGTCGATGTAGGGCTCTTAGGGTGTCCAAGTTTCCATTATATAGTTTATACGGATCATAGGCTTGTCCGGGTCCGTGTAAACTTAGATAAGCCTAAGGTTAGATTGGCTGGTTACTGGAAATTGAACTGTTCACTTTTTGGTGATCAGGGTTTCCGGGACCAGCTGTAACTAACCATCCAAAGGGAATTGAAGGGAGCGGTTGTGGGAAATGCCTGGTGGGGAAATCTTAAATCTAAAATTCGAACGTTTGCTGCCGACTTTAGTCGTCGACTCAATCTAGATAGATTAGCGGCGCAAACTGCTTTAGAAGATAAAGTCGATCGGGCTGTGAAATCCCGTGTTAGTGGGGACATAGCTTTAGCTAAGGCAGAGTTGTCCTCCTTGCTTATCAAGAAGGATCAAGCTCTGGTAGTTAGGGCTAGGTTAAAAAGAATGTCTTCTGAGGCAACGAATATGGCCGCTGAACTGCGTGCAGAGGAAAATCGAAGCGCGTCTAGGCGACATATTGCATGCGTCACGTTGCCGGATAAGCGGACCGTGACTACAAACGCGGGCATATGTGAGGTGTTTCGGGACTACTTTCAGGATCTTTTCACCAGGGAGCCCGGTCTGAGCTCTGCTCAGTTCGACGCCTATTTAGCTGACTTTCCCTGCTTCTCGGCAGCTGAAGCGGCTAGGTGCGAGGGTCCCATAACAGAGTCGGAGATCTGGGAAGCGCTGAAGCAGGTTGGCCTGGATAAGTCTCCGGGACTAGATGGTCTTCCCTACGAAGTGTACTTGAGGTTGTCGCACGTTTTTGTTCCTTTGCTGGAACTGATTTACAACCACTGGATGAAGCAGGGGTCTTTACCCCGACGCTTCACCAGGGGTGTGATCAAGTTGCTGCGTAAGGACAAGAACGGTGGGGATGGGTTAGGGAACTTTCGCCCTTTAACGATGTTAAATACGGACTTAAAGATTTTGGCGAAGATCTTAGCCAACCGTTTGCAGCTTGTCCTGTCTAGTCTGATTGGCCCTGAACAGACTTGTGCTGTGAAGGGTAGGACTATTCAGGATAACCTTCATATGGTACGCTTGATCTTAGAACAAGTCGACAGTGAAGCCGCGCTGATCAATTTAGATCAGTCCAAGGCCTTCGATAGGGTTGACCATCGATTTTTGGAGGCTGTCCTTTCGGCGGCCGGTTTCAGAGCCGACTTTCGCTCTTGGATTCGACTTTTGTATGCGACCCCCGGTGCGCTGGTGGAAGTGAATGGGGTAAGATCGAAGCCTTTCGTATTGTCTAGCTCCATTCGTCAAGGTTGTCCGCTCTCGCCTCTGCTGTACGTTCTTGCGTTGGAACCTTTCCTTCGCAAGTTAAAGGCGAATCCGGTCCTGCGCGGAATTTCCCTGCCTGGGGCTTCCACCTCAGCCAGGTATTCTGCCTATGCTGACGACGTTTCGGTTCTTGTGTCGAGCAGAGCCGAGATTGACGTAGTCAGCAAAGAGATCAGTGGGTATGAGATGGTGACAGGGGCCAAAATCAACCGCGATAAGTCTGTGGGCTTGCGGTTGGGTGCGTGGAAGGGAGTTTCTCTTCCCGGACCTTTCCTCTGGACGGATGGGCCGATCAAGATACTCGGCGTCTGGTTCGGTCCTGATCTCCAGTTGGAAATGAATTGGTCGGAGGTGCAAGGGAAGACTGAGATCGCGGTTAATCTGTGGTCTCGGAGGAGACTTTCCCTGAAGGGAAGGGCGGAGGTATGTGTTTTACACATATATCCGATCCTCCTTTACCGACTCACTGTGCTTCCACTCCCGTATGCCAGACTAATGTCATTAGTCCGGACCTTGTTCTCTTTCTTGTGGAGAGGCAAGGCCCCTTTGGTATCTCGCGAGATCTGTTGCCTTCATCCCTCTGAGGGCGGTCTGGGTATGCCTAGCATTGAGATTCGTCAATATATGCTTCGCATTACCTTTCTAGACCGAATGTGTCGCGGATTGGATGAGGTGGGCACCTTTTGGAAAGAAGATGTCCGAAAACATTTCCCATCCCTGAGAAGTGTGCACTCGTGCGAGGAGGAGGCCGGCCGTACACCTCGTGCCGAGTGCTCCTTCTACCGCGAATGTCGTAGTGCTTTGAAGCTCCTCTTACGGACGACGGATGGCCTCTCCGACGCCCAGGCGTTGTCTCGTAAGGCATTGTATCAGTTGTTAGTTAGGGGGTCCGTTCAAGATGGTCTGATCGACGAGCTCGGTCTTACGAAGCAGGAGGCTCGCTCGATATGGCCTTGGGCGCCTGGGTTGAAATGTCTCAATAATGATGAGGCATCACTCACCTGGCTGATGATTCGTGGGGCCCTCTGGGTCGGCAAGAGACTTTGTTCAGCAGGTTTGGAGAAATATCCAAACTGTCGTCGCTGTACTGGCGAAGTCGAGACCATTGGTCACGCCTTTTTTCAGTGCAGGACGGTAGTGCCGTTGTGCAAGTTTGTTGAAGGCCTCATGGTTCGCATGCTGCAGGGAAAGTTCTTTGTCCTGGAAGCCAGTTCTGTTTGTAGCAATGTGGTGCCGCAATTGACGAAGGCTGAACACTATGTGTTCTGTTGCTTACTAGGGATTATGAGAGTCGTGATTTGGACGACGCGTCAGAAGGGATTCCATGAGGGCGAGAAGTTCACCTCTTCCCAACTGATCTTGTTCTTTAAGCATCAGCTTAAAGTCAAGATTAGGACGGAAAGGCGGCGGCTCCCTTCATCGGAATTTGGCAAAAGGTGGGTGAATCTTGCGCGAATGTGTAGAGTGAAAGGGGCTGACCTAGAGTGGCATTTGGATGTCGGTTAGGTACAGAATTTTGTCCTAACAGGGTTGAACATAGGCAACCCACCCAGATTTTAGGTTAGACTAGGTTTTGTATTTTGAATTTTTAGTTTTTCCCTTTTTTTCTAGTAAACTTAGCTAGGGTATGCATGCTCATTGGTCCCTTTTATTTCTGTCCCTATTTTTTTTTTCTTTTGTTTAATTCCCCATCCCCTCCCTCGTTAGGTGGTCAGTGATGTCTGTTCTCTGGTGGATGCGGGACGACTTTCGTTTCGTGTGTGTGATTTTTTCGTATTTGTTGTTGTGTATGAATGTGTGTGTGCTTGCGTGAATGCTTGGAGGTATGAATGCTTTTTTCATTTTTTCATAGTCCCGCATTGATTTCGTCCGGTGAACCGATGTTTCTGCCACATTCATGGTTTGTGGGGGGTTTTATTACTAACACAGTTTTGTTTAGTTTTATTGTAAATATTTCAGTCATATTGTAAATACTCATTTGGGGATCATTTTAAAAGTTGTTAAATTTGACCCTCCCCCCCCACGAACAATAATTGTATATAAGGGGACTAGTTAGGACATCATCGAGAATTTGAGGTATTATGGTGGACGTAGTAAGAAAGGTAGGAGTGAATGTGTTGTTTTGGTGATTGGAATATTGTTGGCTTGATTCGGTCAGTGTCTGCGACTAGCTGAGTTTAGATTTAAGACAGATGAAGACCGTCCTTCCCCACCCCCTTTTTAGGCCTTGTGCCACATTTTGTATTTTATACAAATAAATAATTGAATTCTTTCCTTTGTTGATTACTGACTGCTGTGAATTAAGTTCAGTAAAGCCTGAAGAAAAGGTTATTCTATACTTGGTTTCTTCTTTTTAACAGCCTTTTATTAGGTCTACGTAAGTTTTCTTCTATCTATCCACTTAGCTAAGCCATATATCTTTCTACGGACGCTTTCTTCTATCTATCTATTTATCTAAGCCTTGTATCTGTCTACGGAAACTTTCTTCTATCTATCTACATAGCTAAGCCTTTTATCCGTCTACGGAAGCTTTCTTCTATCTATCAGTTTAGCTAAGCCTTTTATTAGGTCTATGTAAGTTTTCTTCTATCTATCTACTTAGCTAAGCCTTGTATCTGTCTACGGAAACTTTCTACTATCTGTCTACTTTGCTAAGCCTTGTATCTGTCTATGGAATCTATCTACTTAGCTAAGACTTTTATCCCTCTACGGAAGCTTTCTTTTATCTATCTACTTAGCTAAGCTTTGTATCTCTCTACAGGACCTTTCTTCTATGTGTCTACTTATGTAAGTCTCGTATTTGTCGACGGAAGCTGTCTTCTATCTATCTACTTAGCTACGCCTTGTATCTGTCCACGGAGGCTTTCTTCTATCTATCTATTTAGCTAAGCCTTGTATGTGTCTACGGAATTTTTGTTTGTATCTATCCACTTAGCTAAGCCTTTTATCTTTTTACGGAAGCTTTCTTCTATCTATGAATTTAGCTAAGGCTTGTATCAGGTCTACGGTATCTTTCTTCTATCTATCTACTTAGCTAAGCCTTGTATGTTTCTACGAAAGCTTTGTTCTATCTATCTATTTAGCTAAGCCTTGTATGTTTCTTCGGAAGCTTTCTTCTATCTATCTATTTGGCTAAGCCTTGTATCTCTCTACGGAAGCATTTTTATATCTATCTATTTAGCTAAGCCTTTTATCGGGTATACTGAAGCTTTCTTCTATCTATCTACTTAGCTAAGCCTTGTATTTGTTTACGAAAGCTTTTTTCTGTCTAAGCTTTCTTCGGGTTATCTAACGAAGCTTTCTTTTATCTATCTATATATATATATATATATATATATGTGTGTGTGTTTGTGTTTTTGTATACTTTTGTCGTTTTGAGGAAATCAACCGGAAATCTTTATAAATATTTTGATACTCTCTGTGTATATATATATATATATATATATATATATAGAGAGAGAGAGAGAGAGAGAGACAGAGATAGATAGATAAATAGATATAGATAGATATTAGGTTGGTGCAAAAATAATTTCGTTTTCTCACATAGTAACATATGTTAGAAAACGAAATTATTTTTGCACCAACCTAATAGATAGATATTCTTGAGCGCTGGAAAGAGAGGAATGGACGGCTCAATTCCATTTATGACAGAAATACTATTTTAAATTTGTTGTAAAACAGAGAACATGAACATCTATCATATTAAATCCCCCCAAAACACTGATCCCCGCCATTTATAGCGACTGCGTAAACGCAAACAGTGTGTAGCCTGTCCATTACTAATGTCCTTTAAGCTGTTTTATGAACACAATTTAATATATTTTTGCCGTTCACTAGATGTAGAGCTTCACATTAACCAGAGATTTTTAAGGGCTCGTCTACTAATTCTTGTTCTCCGTCTTTTATTGTGACACCATCTCCAGGAAGTCTACCGAACAAGGCACCTTCCACGTCAAGGAGAAATTAACAAAACTTCAATAAAATTAACCTTGATCGACACTCTTTTTAATAAAAGGAATCTCCCTAGAAAAAGTGACACGATTGGGCTTCAAAAAACTATTTTTCAGAAAAAGTTTCATAAAGTTTAAACGGCAGTAGCACCGGATACTCGATCAATGAATGCTGAATGTTTCCTTATAAGAGGACGGTGCAGTAATGGATAGCGTCTCGGATTGAGGAATTGGAAAACCGATTTCAAATTCCGTTACATTGACTTGTGTGCTAATACCCTTCGTAAATGTATGAATCACCTTCTTCTCCCCCCAGCTATGTGTAAATAGCAGGACAGACAGGGTTCTATAGCCTTGAATTGCAACTGGTCTACCGCCGAAAGAAATTGCAACCTACTGCAGGAAAAATCTGCCTCGTCAGTCATCACGTATCGAAAGATACATGATCGCATGGCATATAACTGACTGATATCTAGTGATTCCTCTGAATCATGCGAACTGTTTTAATTAGTTTAATGGTTTTACACGAAGCAAGGGGATAAGGCCTCTAAGACACAATTAGTTACTGATTCTAAGAATAAGAAATATTTTTTTAAGGAGCGAGAAAAATTAAAGAAGAAAAAGGAAACGGTAGTTGATAATGAGTGTCACTGCATTTACATTTTTGAAGATCATAGTTGGCTGGAAAGCAAGAAGCCGAAAGAGACCTTGCAGCCAATCTAGTACTGGACTTGAATTCATAGTTTACGTACCATAGAGGAAAGTTCATTGTAACAATTACTATGAATTAATTTACAGAAAAGGCACAGAAAAGCGAAGTTAGAGCTGCGAACAATTGACTCAAGACTGGATGTTAGGTCAGTACCAACAAAATTGGAGATTATTCTTTGAAATTATCAAGAAATTCAAAATATATAGCAGAAGCACCAGATGATATGTGACAGCAATATTAGTGAAGTAGTGATAAACTTTTAAATATGAAGGATAGACTATTTACATTATTCAGACTATTGTCCTCATCTTTGTCGCCATAATTATTACAACGTTTCGGCCCTAGATAGATAGTTCAGAAATATAGACAGATACTGAAAGGCCGAAACGTTGTAATAAATATGGCGACAAAAATGAGGACAATAGTCCGAATAATGTAAATAGTGTACATAATACTTCATCTCAGAAATATAGACAGATACTGTAAGGCCGCAACGTTGTAATAAATATGGCGACAAAGATGAGGACAATTGTACGAATAATGTAAATAGTGTACATAATACCTCATCTCAGAGATATAGACAGATGATATAAGATAGATTCTGGAGAAAAATGTCTAACACGACACTGTGAACCAAATTTCTTAGCAGCTGACTTAAGAAGTGATTCAATATAATCTTTCCACTTCATGTCAGCAGAAAATGTTAGACCGAAAGACGCATCGACTCATTCTTCTGGAGGTTAGCATCTGCCATACTGATGTTAGGCAGAAAGGGGTTTCTCAGATAATAAATAAAAAGCAGTTCCATTTTGAAGGTGTTAACATTAATATGGCTGGTTAACAGTATATTTTAGATAACCTTTGAGATCTATATATGAGTGGCCATTGAATAAAAATTTAATTTCACAATTTGAAATCAGTTAAAAAATTCGTCCAATTTGTAACGAAGACCGGTATGCCAAACCCTGTCAAATGCCTTCAAGATATCCAAAGCAACAGTCCTAGATTCTCTATTCTAATCTAAAGCTTGATAGAAATTTTCAGCGATAATCGTTAATAACTCAGCAGTTGACCTAGAGAAGCGAAAGCCATATTGCTTATCTGAATGAAGATCCTGTGATGTAAAGTGATAAACCAATTCAGAGTTGTTTAGAGCATCTATGAATTTGCCAAGAAAAGGCAGATAGTCGATAATGAAAGGGATCAAACAGTTCGCCTGATTGGAACAACAGAAGACGATTCGAACGAAATAGTTTAGGGAATTTTCCTTACATGGTTTTTGTCTGGCCACAAAACGAGTTATCTTTATCGACGGTGTTTTAGTAAGACGATTATGGGCAGACATATTTGACAAGCTTTATACTGACATTATTGTCTATCAAGATAAAAAGCATCGGTTTGTTTCTCATATTAAGTCATTTATCTTTATATTCTGCGCTGTTTCTGTCGTGTAGTTAGGACGAAATTAATAGCAATGGTCAGATTAATGGTTAATTGTGCAATTAACCGTTTCTATACAGGAAACATTCAACCTTTGATTTTTTATTGACTTTTATTGATTGGTTCGTCTCCTATGGATCATCATCACATTGCAGGTTATTTAACGCCAGAAAATATTTTTAGATTGTAAATTTCTTTTGAGATAATAATGGTTTTAGCGATACAAGTCTAACTAATTATCCCATAGCTGGGGGAGAAGAGATGAATGCATACCTTTCCAAAGGTTTATGGTGATTTTCTAAGTGTGGTTTCGATGTGGCACAAGGCAAAATGTATGGGGCACCCAGTAAGGATCAAAATCACTGCTCAGTCATAATTTTTCTAGTGAGACAATCTTGCTAACCATTACCCTACGTCTAGATGGCCTTTTCCTCAAGCTTTATGTACGGGTAAGTGAATATTACGAATCCAAATGAAATTGGATCTCAGCTCTCCGATTAACAATTCCAAGCTGTTAACCATTACACCACCCGCACATCCAAGCTTACAGCACCTGGCATTCCCAAGCGGTCACCCATCTAGGTACTAACCAGGCTCAACCTTATTTAACTTCGGTGATCTTACTCGAACCGGTGTTTCAACGTGATAGGGCCGTAAGCCTGGCCTTTACTGATCGAACCGGTTGAAGTTTATAGAATCTTTTCTTTTAGGTAATTAGATTCTCGATTCTACTGCTTGTTATCGTATTTTTTACAATGATATTCACCCCATACAAGATGCAAGAGCCACTCGAGGCAGAGGTTTACGGAGTAAGAGGCACAGTTCTTACTCATATATTTTGGGAAGAAAATGGTTAACCCTAAGCTTGAATAGGTTAACATGGTAATGATTAGGGAAGCATCCTCGTGGGAACCGCTTCCACAAAGTAGCCGTTTGTAAGAAGCTGCTGCTTAAGTGGAACTGACATTTGACAGCTGACATACGAAAGGAACGAGAGTAGCATGACGAGTCGTAGCCATGATGGTCCTAATTGGCGGTATTAAGGAATGTAGTCTGTCTGATTACTTTTCATTGAATAGCGGTAGATCAGCGAGAGATTTGCTGCATTTCGTATGTGAGAAAGAAGTCGTAGGGTAGAAAATAATTTATCACGCTTTTGGGATCTATTAGGTTGGTGCAAAAATGATGTCGTTTTCTCACATAGTAACATATGTGAGAAAACGACATTATTTTTGCACCAACCTAATATCTACACTGGAAAGTGAAAGCTGGGCAGCTCCTGTCCATATATGGCAGACGTAATCCATTTCCGGTCTGATGTGGCTTTTGTAAAGGTAAAAGATATCTGAAGGAGTCAGTTACTTACTAGAGCGTCACAGGGAACGGACCATTTTTCCAGCATCTTTAGCAATGGACCGTCTATAGAAGTTGACTATATCTCTGAGACGAAGTATTGTAATTAAAGTTTGGGCCATATTGGTTGCACTTTTCTTCTGAAATGAACTTCGAGCAAGTCCTGATGGAATTTCCTCCTTGTCTGACAAGCATCAATCGTAAAAGTCAATCATTAAAATTAATCAACACACAATTTCCGTTGCTTTTAACATTATTTATCTCAAAGAACATTTGCTGCTTAAATACACGGAATATATATATATATTTAGCTCTGATAGGAGTTTCCTTCCTAGCCATTTGTTTTTAGTAGTGTGCAAAGCTATCAACGTGATAATGTCGTTTTTATATTCTAACTAAATTCCGTTTCTGGGGACCAACAGTAACGACGAACGTGCCATGATGACTAATCGTTTCATTAATATATGTGATAAAAATGGGGTTACATACGACAGATTCCAACACAAGGAAAAATCCCCAAAACCGACCGCGAAAGCTGAGCTCGATGCAATAAATGTAATATTATGCATATAGTGCGATCGTAGGGGTATTATTCATTTAGAGTTCTTGAAAACGAAGTGAAATACTAAATGCACATTTATACGTACAGCAGCTGCAATGTGTCCATAAAAGTTCCCTGCTATCGCCAATAGGGAAATTGTTATTCACCTCAATGTCAATGTACGGACGCATACACCGTGAGTTCCACCGTAATCGGGATTCCACGATCCTTTCAAATAGCTGCATATTATGTGCTTCGCCAGGGCTACAAACTGTTTTGAATTCAGAGTTTTCCTTCTCTTAGACTGGTCACCAACCAAGCCTACAGGGTTCAGACTGCCCTACTATTTACTCGGGGCGGTGTAATGGTTAGCAAGCTTGTCTCGCTAAAAAAACAATTACGACTGAATAGTGGGTTCGATTCTCACTGGGTGCCCCATACTTTCGGCCTTGTGCCACATCTAAGCCGGGCTTAGAAAATCGCTACTATTTACCGATAGTTAGAGATTTTGAATTCAGTATTGTTTTATATCTGGACTGGTTGCTACCCAAGACTATAGGATCTAGTCTGTCTTGTTATTTACCCATAGATCAGGAGGAGATGTGATGGATTCCTACCTTTCTTACGGGTATTTGCACATAAGGTAACGAACTTGACTGGAATTCGAACTCGGCTCTCTGATTCCTTAATCCGAACCAAAATCCATTACACCACCTTGCCTCCATATATTTGGGGAATTGAAAGGTTATTTAACATTACATATTACATATATGGAAACATCGAGAAAAAATGACCTGTTTATGGATCGGCAAGTATAAAATTGCTTTAGAATTTCTTTCTGGAGGAACGTCGTTCGAAGATGATGTCAGCCCCGGGCGTTCATTGGACTTTTAAGATGAAGGTCGAAAAGCATTAATGGATAGCAACCCCACGGCAAAATGCTCGTGAGTTAGAAAAGATGTTAAACATATCACAATCGACTTTATACCGACAAACAGAAACGTTTTTTATTTTTTAAATCAATAAGTCGAGTGTTTCGGTTCGACACACTCTTAAATAAAAAATCGAATCTTTCATCCCCTGCACCAAGTGTTTTTTCTCAAAAGAGAAATAACCCGTCTCTTAAATATATCAAAACAGGTGATTATTTTAACAGGAAAAAATTCACGGTTTTTGTTGTGGTGTCCTCCCTCTAAGGAATCTATGTTTGACTCTTCTGCCTACTATAAGATTAGTAGGAGAGAAGTCCTTGTGGGAACATTCGACTAGACTGTTCGTAACTGTCGAACTCTCTGCCTCGGCAGAGAATAACTCGGACGAAGCTTTGCCAAAGGGCAAAATTTCGTCCGGGGTGGTAGACAGTCCCTGAACCCGTTTATGCGGCTTCTAAGGGAATATTTTGGGCCGAGGCTACGGGCTCGGAAAACCCACGGTAAACTCGGCATTGTGCCACATACATCCCTCGTGGGGGGAGGAGTCTGTTAAATATTAACAGTCGACCAGATTGTTCATCTGTCTAACTCTCTGCCTTAAGCGGAGAGGAAGCCGGATGAAGCTTTGCCGAAGGGCAAAGTTTCGTCCGGGGAGTGGAGACAGGCCCTGAACCCGTTTATGGCGAGTTCTAAGGGAATATTTTTGGCCGAGCCTACGGGCTCGGAGTAAACACGGTAAAAACGGCCCTCTGTCACAAATATCCCTCGTGTGTGTGTAGGGGGGCTGTTAAATATTAACAGTCGAGTAGATTGAACGCTGGTCAACCGACACACACTCACCAGTTGTGTAATGCTCTTCTGTTGTACTACCTGTTTAATAATATTATATATCTGCAACACTTGCTTTTTTTTTTATTTACTTGATCACAATTTTATATACACATTTGTTTGTCTTTTTGTCTACAATTACATCTTCACAAGCTTACGGCCACATCACGTTGAAACGCCGGTTCCAGTACAATCATCAAAGTTAAGCAACGTCGAGCCTGGTCAGTACCTAGATGGGTGACCGTTTGGGAATGTCAGGTACTGTTAGTTTGGATTTGCAGGTGGTGCAATGGATAATGGCTAAGAATTATTAAT
The DNA here is from genome assembly GCA_963932145.1 of Acanthosepion lycidas. Lineage (NCBI taxonomy): Eukaryota > Metazoa > Mollusca > Cephalopoda > Sepiida > Sepiidae > Acanthosepion > Acanthosepion lycidas. Next base: position 97,307,364 of record OZ010590.1, read on the forward strand.
TAGAGAGTCGTGTTCGAATTCCAGTTGGGTTCGTTATATTCATTTACACGCAAATACCCTTGGCAAAGGTATGAATCTACCTCTTTCCTCCACCTATCGGTTAATTAGTAAGACCTGTATCACTAAATCTTTATTATCTATAAACATAAAATAGAATTGCTTATAAAATATTTAGAATTCGCAATTAGATAACCCATAGATGTTGATATGCAGCTAAACAAAATCAACCAACCAATCAATATTTTCAGGTGTATCCGTTTGTGCTATAAGTAATTTCCATCGTGGGAACCAATTGTAAATTCGATTGTATCATCCTAGCTAACATTTCCTTCAATATATCAAAGAAGACGATGAAAAGTGGGTTACATGCAACAATGTTCAACGCAAAAGATAGTGAACTGACAAGTATAAATTTTCACAATCGACCCAATCCATGCAATAATTTTAATGTTATGGTTGTGGTGGGGTCGCTAGTTTATTTTGGGGTTTCATACGGTTATCAGTTTGAGTATATCATTATTATCATATTCAAAGTAAATTTCGTTTCTGGAAACCAACTGTAATGACAATTCAATGTGCTTGAGCCCCAATAGACGTTGAAGGCAAGGAACTTCATTGGGAGTACAAGTGTTCATCATGATTCGAGAAAACTCGGGACTCTGCTCCGTGGTGAGGTAACGTTAATAGCTTGATCTCGAAATACGGAAACAATACTCCTTTCAGGCATCCATATAAGTCTGATGATTTCAATTCATAATTTTATTTTTTTCTAGCACTTTCGTGTTGTACAAAGAATACGAGATGTGTCAGAAACGAAACAGGACTGAAGTGCCCCCAAAATACGTCAAATTCAAACTAGAAACTACAAGATTTCACCTTCAAAACGCATCCCCTCAAGTCCAGTTTTCCCGTCTTCCTCTTCCATACCTCCACGCCATTCCTAGAAGGATTCTCCCGGAATTCTCCGCAGCTGTCTTCACTGTCCTCTTGATGACTTCCGCATCCGAAAAAAAGAGTCCCCTTGATAACCTCTTGATGACCCCTTGAGCTTTAGGAAAAGAAAAAAATTACAGTGAGCCAGCTCGGGTGAGTAGAGAGGTTACTGCAGCACGTCGATGTTTATCAAGGGGACACGTTCTGTAGACGTGGGTGCCATCAATAGGGCTGTAACGACGGGGATGTGAAGAATTCTTCCAGGAGCGTATACAAGCGTTGCAGAGAAGGATGGGAAAATGCTTTAGAATCGAGGGCGATGATAATTACAAAGGAGATAACTTGTAGTTTGTAGTTTTGTTTTTGACATATAATTTTTGCCGCTTTAGTCCTGTTTATTTACTGACACGCCTGATATTCCACTACACTTATAGCCGGACGGCTCTGACTTACGGATATGACAATTTGCAAATAAACCGATATCTGTAGCATCTTTCAAATTTCTCGCTCTCCAGCTGTGTCACTCGCCAGATATGATCTGGAATATGGAATTTATGTTCATCGATTTTGAGTTTTTTTAAATCGATTTTTTTTTCAAATAAAATCTATAAATCTCGCCATGACTATATTGGAGAAGGAAATAATTTTTTTAATGAATTGTAACAACTGAATTTCTTTAACAGAACTTAAATACAAACGAAAACCGTGAAGAAAAATTAACTAAAATTAGCAAAAATAACCTTTGATGGCGGGGATGGAATTACGTCGTTGCAAGAAAAGTGCTATTTTTTTTTTAAAGAATACAAAAAAAAAGGTCGACAAAACAAAACACCAAAAATATAAAACAGACGTCTTCGAAACATACAAATGAAAACACATGTTCGATTTTACCTACTACTAATTCTATCATCTTGAATTTTTCCTGACCTTCTATAATTTTACAGAGAGAACGTCAGACTAGCTTCAGGTAATATCTGCGCATGCGTATTAATTTCGCGCTTCTCCGTGTACGTGTGCTCATTTTCATTTCTTAGGATAAAGACTATCTACACTTGAGAGCCTATGGCGTTCAGAATATAGTGCAATGTTATTGCGAACGAGAAAAGTCAGTGACATTGACAAGGACAAACAGGGATGAAAATAATGTTCCTTGTTATCCTGGCAGACATGATAGTACCAGTGATGGTAGCCATTTGTAAAATAATGATTATCATATACAAAATAGGAAATCGTTTTTTCCAGCGTCTGATAATACATAAATACGACATAAGACTTGGATATTTCACCTAGAAATAAAAATACGCATTTTATCGATCCAGATCAGTTTTAGAAATATATTTGATGTTCTAAAATGAACTATCGATCATCATCATGTGCTGTATTCTTTTGGGACATGAGCAATCGATTGCTCTCCACAACTTCCTATCATTTGAAGGGGTTAAAATCTTTGTGATCGGGGTGCATCGAAGCAAGAGTATGTTCTACAAGGTTACAGTTCTGAAGAAGAATCTGAGTGGAACTTCCCCCTTGCGAATGGAATACAAACTCGAGTCGACTGGATACGTGGCATGACTGGTCCTTGATTTCAAAATCTGGTGCCTGTCTATATTTCTGAGATGAGGTATTATGTACACTATTTGCATTATTCGGACTATTGTCCTAATCTTTGTTGCCATATTTATCACAACGTTTTGGCCATTGTAAACCAGGAAATTATTTTTAGATTGAAATAACTTTTGGGGGATAATAATGATTTACTGGCACAAGTTATACTATTTAACTCATAGCAGGTGGCGGGTAAAGAGGTTGATTCATGCCTTTTCCAAAAGTATTAGTGCGTAAGTAAATATAAGGAAACCGATTGGAAATGGAACTCTGCCTCCGGACTTGCAATTTGAAATCGTTGTTGATTACACGAACCATATGTCCAAGCTTACGGTATCTGGTATTTCCATGTGCTCACCCATCTATGTATTGACCAAACTCGACGTTGCTTAACTTCGGTGATCGCACAGAAACCGATGTTTAAACGCTATATGGCCGTAAGCCTTGTATTAGACGAAATTAGCAAATCTGCACGTTTCAAATTCATGTATGTTTTACAAGTAAATTAAGCGGGGAAATGATTTTTAAAAAAACAGCTGTTACTGAAACTAGGAAGTGAAGAGCGTTTAGAATTTTAAAAGAAAGTAACAAACAAAACAAAAAAAAAGGAAAAAGAACTGAAAATCATAAATGATTATCTTTTTGATTTTTCTGAGATGTGTGTCTGTCCTTATGAAACGTGAATCTATTCGGATGCATGTTCCTGTCATTGTCGGTATACTCATAATTTTCCGCCATTTTGAATTTGCGGCTGCTTTAGACGTCTGTTCTATACAGTAACGACGTAGGACTTTCTTTAATAAAGAATTACCATTATTACGCCTGAATCTCTTTGAATTATTATGCAGGTCTTCAATGTTATAGTTACAAAGTTTCAGCCGTTGAAACATCTTCTCTACTTTTTTTTTTTAAATCTGGAATATTTCGTGATCAGGAATAAAGGATGTTTGTCCGAATAGATATGTGTATTATACATATATCTATTCGGACGAACGTCCTTATCTTGAAAATCTATAATGACACTGATTCAGTTATTTTTGACTTACGGCCACATTACGTTGAAACACCGGTTCCCGTACGATCACCGAGGTTAAGCAACGTCGAGTCTGATAGGTGACAGCATGGCGCTGCAATTTTAGATGTGAGGGTGTTGCAATATTTAATGGTGGAATTGTTAATCGGAGAGCCGAGTTCCAATTCCAGTTTGGTTCGTTATATTCGTTTACGTGCAAATACTCTTGGGAAAGTTATGAATCCGCCCCTTCTTCCCCAAGCTATGGATTAATTTGTAAGATTTGTGCCACTAAACGATTATTATTTCCAAAAATAAAATAAAATCGTTTATAAAGTATTTAGATTTCGGTATTAAATAACCTGCAAATAGTTGATATGCCACTAAAAAAAAGGCAATCACTTGTTATTGTCAGAAACCTTTGGGGATTTTGCGATGGAAGAATTACTACTAATAATACTACTACTACTAATGATAATAACAATAACAATAACAATAATTATAATTATAATAGTAACCATACGTAGAGAAGAGCGCTATCGAAGAAAAAAAACAGAATAGAAAAGACAGAATAGAAAAGAAAGACGAGAAAAGAAACAGATTAGAAAAGACAGAATAGAAAAGAAACAGAATAGATAAAAACAGAATAGAAATGAAACAGAATAGAAAAGAATCAGAATAGAAGTGACAGAATAGAAAAGAAACAGAATAGAAAAGAAACAGAATAGAAACGGAACAGAATAGAAAAGAAACAGAATAGAAAAGAAACAGAATAGAAAAGAAACAGAATAGATAAAAAAAAACAGAATAGAAATGAAACAGAATAGAAACAGAACAGAATAGAAAAGAAACAGAATAGAAACGGAACAGAATAGAAAAGAAACAGTATAGATAAAAAACAGTAGAAATGAAACAGAATAGAAAAGAATCAGAATAGAAGTGACAGAATAGAAAAGAAACAGAATAGATAAAAAACAAAATAGAAATGAAACAGAATATAAATGAAACAGAATAGAAACGAAACAGAATAGAAAAGAATCAGAATAGAAGTGACAGAATACAAAAGAAACAGAATAGAAATGAAACAGAATAGAAATGAAACAGAATAGAAAAGAAACAGAATAGAAAAGAAACAGAATACAAACGAAACAGAATAGAAAAGAAACAGAATAGAAAAGAAACAGAATACAAACGAAACAGAATAGAAAAGAAACAGAATAGAAAAGAAACAGAATAGAAATGAAACAGAATAGAAAAGAAACAGAATAGAAATGAAACAGAATAGAAAAGAAACAGAATAGAAACGGAACAGAATAGAAAAGAAACAGAATAGATAAAAACAGAATAGAACTGAAACAGAATAGAACTGAAACAGAATAGAAAAGAAACAGAATAGAAAAGAAACAGAATAGATAAAAAACAGAATAGAAATGAAACAGAATAGAAAAGAAAAAGGAATAGAAAAGAAAGGAATAGCAAAGAAACAGTATTTGACAATGTTCAATTTTTCGGCAGTATGTTTGTCTTCATATTACGTTTAAAAATATTTACAAGTATAAAAACACAAAATAGTTTACAAAAAATTGTAAATCTTTGTGGCCACTAAAAGACTGAATGATATAAAACAAGAATAACTTTTACAAATATCGGAGTACCTTGTTGTAATAAAATTTGGACCGTTTGAATCTTGTAAGGAAATATTTTTAAATCCAGTTTCAGAATCTTCTGAAGCGATGTTCTGCCGATGCCTATTTGAGCAGATCGACGAACAGAAGCTGACGCACCCTCAAGGTCCTTCTACCGTACAGATTCCACCGCTGCTTCAGTGCACACAGTGCCCTTAGGACCTCTACCCGGAAGATCGCCGACTGATCCAGTTCTTTCAAACCAGGCGAGTAGGTTCCAAATCATGTCATCGCTAGGAGATACTCTGACATTAAAATGTTGCCGGTATTTTCTCTGAGTCTGAATAATTTATCTTTCACTGGAATAGAAAAAAACTCAATGAGTTTTACTCGTTGCTCGACATCATGCGTAGCCATTTTAAACTCCAAGAGATGCTTTATAATCCGTAGCCATTTTAAACTCCAAGAGATGCTTTATAATCCGTAGCCATTTTAAACTCCAAGAGATGCTTTATAATACGTAGCCATTTTAAACTCCAAGAGATGCTTTATAATCCGTAGCCATTTTAAAGTCCAAGAGATGCTTTATAATCCGTAGACATTTTAAACTCCAAGAGATGCTTTATAATCCGTAGACATTTTAAACTCCAAGAGATGCTTTATAATCCGTAGCCATTTTAAACTCCAAGAGATGCTTTATAACCTGAAAAGAAAGAAAGAAAAAACAAAAACAAAAAATTTATGACTTTTCAAAACATTCAGTTTTTCAGTAGCCACCCTATACAAACGTCGCTTCTTAAGAAAAACAGCTGTACTGGTAATCAACACGCTAAAACGAATGAAACGTTAAAACTAATGAAACGACGCCAGTGTGAAATCATCCAACTGAAACATGCATAATATGATGGTGATTTTGTTTATCTTGAAATTTTCCGTTAGTTGATTAATTATTAAGAGGATTTTTTTTTGTTAATCGAGCAAGGGAGTAAAGCCACTGAGACGCAAGTGGTTACTTGTGGAAGAGTTAGAAACAGAAACAACTGCTTGGGAGCGAGAACAGACGAAGTGTAATCAAGAGGAGAGTAGAAGTATTGATATTGCATTTAAATATTTGCATTTTAAAGTTTGAATTAATCAGACAGCTTATTATAAATTTTATGGAACTCTCCTGTCATTCTGTTCATTCGGGAAGTTAGTAATTTGCATACGAAACTATCTTGATGCATTTTAAGTGTCGCAGAATATGCAGTTTAAGATTTTCGTCGAAATTACAGTCGTTTGTAATAAAATGTTCCCAAAGATCCATTGAGGTCACATTGTTGTCGTCTGACACCATATCTGTAACTATTGAATTTTTGATTTCATTTTTTCCACTGTGCAACCCAACATAATACAAGTTATGTTTGGTGCATTGGGCGAGGTATTTTAAATAGGAATCAGCACAATTGTCACCTTCTGACAAAATCGTAATATTTCTCTTAGAATTTGTGATAGAATTCTCTTGGCTCATGTTAACGCACAATTAACGGGGTTTTCCTCTTCTTTGGGTTTTCGGGAGTAAAACGATCTGAAACTCAATGGAATTTTGTGTGGGAATTCTTGCATGTATCTGCGTTTTTTTTATTTCGTTTGAAATACACCCTCATCTCTAGGTGTTTTTGAAGAGTTACGTCAGTCACTTGTTTAATAATAATAATAATAATAATTTGAATTGATTCCCGGTAGCCCATGCCTTAAAGAAATACAAAAACTTGTACTCACAAGTACAGCTCACACATTACGAAGGGTTAATCCATTTAAACTACAGGATGTTGCAGCAAAATCCGACACTTGACAAAAAGACAACGAAATAGGCAATAAAAACAAAAGTTTATATGCAGATAAACGACGGTTTTTTTAGCAACTGTTAGAGTTTCATACTACATTATTTTTCAGTGTAACCGCCACTGGCGGCGACGACCATCTCAAGGCGGACACGAAATGGGTCACACGCTTTGGTGACCATGTCCTTGTCCATTAGTGGCAAACGCCTCCACGATGGAAGCCTTCAGAGTGTCAACCGTGTTGTGGGCGTGCTTGTTGGTCTTGGTCTCGATCACGCCCCGGAAAAAATAGTTAAGGGGGCTGCAATCGGATGAGTCGACCAGTGGTGAGGAACATTGTTGAGCAGCCATCCCTTGTGTGCAGGATCGGAGTCCTGCTGGAAGACGTGGGGGCATCCGGCGGCGATCTCGTCCATCCATGTCTTCACGCTCCCCAGCACCTCCTGGTAGATCTCAGCAGTGACTCTCAGGTCCTTTTGAAAGAAGATCAGAGGCATAACGTCCCCGTCGCTAGAGATGAGGCCAAGGACCATGACAGAGGAGGAAAACTTCGTAGGCTTCACGACGGGAACCTCCTCGATGTCTTTGAAGATTCACCTGCCGTTCTGCCTGTTGCTCGTCTTGTCCTGGATGAAATTCTTTTCATTAGAGAAGAACCTCAGCATCCCGGTGGACCCGTGCTTGAGCTCGTTCAGCAAAGCCACCGCCTTGACAATCCTCGACTCCTTGGAGGCATTCGTGATGAGCATGCGGTGAGACTTGCGGTAGGAGAAGTAACCAATGTCTTTCTTAATCGTTCGGCAGATCGTCGACTTGTGACAGTCCATACCAGCGGTGATCTTGACGTAGCTCTGGCTTCCAACATTGTCGACTGTCTCCTAACGACCGAAGAACGAACGTTGTGGGCCTTTTGTTTGGCGGTAAAGTTGTCCTTGTTCTCACATGCCTTCCACTTCCTCCAAATGTCCATGACCATTTTTCCTCTTGAACCCAAACCAGGCCATCACATCCGCAGGCTTCTTCCCGACGTGAAACGAAGCTACTACCACTGCTCTGCGCTCATATTCCATCCTGGAAAAGGGCAGGGAGAAAAATGTTAGTTGTCAAACCGTCGGGTCCCTGCATATACAACTTTTGTTTCTATTGCCTATTTCGTTTTCTTTTTGTCAAGTGTCGGATATTGCTGCAATACCATATATGTGTGTTCTTAGTATTTTTTTACAAAAATCATCAGTGGAAAATGTCATGAAGTCATTTTTGACGTTAGGTTTTTGCTTTGGACCCCGAAGGAAATGCGTATGCAACAGAAATCAAAGGAAATAATAGTAACAATAATAATAATAATAATATTAGGACTAATATCCTTATCTTGGTTTATATAATTAGAATGATACAGCCGTTGGTTTCAGAAACTTTCTGATATTTTCTGTGATAAGAAATCCTTATTAATATACATAAACCTCTTCAGACTAATATCCTTATCTTAGAATAGATACATTAATTCGGCTTTTGGTTTGGTTGATTTCGTTTATTTTCTTTAGCGCCATATCAACAACCTTATGAGTTATTTAATGCCGATATCTAAATATTTTGTTCGCAACTTTTTTTTTGGTGGGGGGGGGATATTTTTAAGTGTTGCTAATTAACCCATAGCTGGGGGACGAAGAGGTAGATTCATAACTTTCCCAAGGAAATTTGCACATAAGTGAATATAACGAATCCAACTGAAGTTGGAACTCAACTCTCCGATTTCCAATTCCGAGACATTACCCATTACACCACCCACACATCCAAGTTTATATCACAACCCGTCAGCCATCTAGGTACTGATCAAGCTCGACGTTGCTTAACCAGCCGTTGGTTTCAGAAACCATTGAAATTTTCTGTGATAAGGAATTATCAATATTATTATTATTATTATTATTATTATTATTATTATTATTATTATTATTATTATTTATTTACTTTGATTTCTGCTGTGCACACATTCTTTCTGGGTCCTGCCCAAAGACCTAAGGTCAGAAATGGCATCATGACATTTTCCACTGACCAATTAAAGAAAAAAAATAAAGTATTTTACATAGATAAGGCCCTTCATAAGGCGTGGGCTGTACTGGTGAGAATTTTTTTGTATTTCTTTAAGGTATGGGCTACCAGGAATCCCTTCTATAAGTCTATTGAAATCTTTTCCAATCATTCCAAGGGCTCCAACTACAACAGGGATTGTTGATGTTCGAATGTGCCACATTTTTGACATTTCGATTTCATTATTATTATTATTATTATTATCCTTATTATTATTATTATTATTATTATTATTATTATTATTATTATATGAATCTCTTCGGTCTAAATTCCTTATCTTTGTTGCCACAGATACAATGATGCAGCTTTTGGTTTCAGGAAGATCTGTGTTAATAAATTCGTCGAACTAATATTATTTTCATAGTTTTTATAATTAAAATGCTTCAGCCATTGGTTTCAAAAACATTCTGATGTTTTCAATGGTATGAAATCGTTATTATTATACGTCAATCACTTTGTATTAATATCTTCATCTTAGTTATCATAGATACCATGATTCAGAACTATTGAGATTTTATGTAATATGGAATTATCATCATTATACATTCATCTATTCAGGCTAATATCCTTATCTGCGTTGCTATAGTTACAATTTTTCAGCCGTGGTAATATGTTCCTTCTTCTGCTGAGAATTTATGTGATCATATATCATCATTGTTATAGATTTGTCTGTTCTGACTAGTGTTCTTACTTTCGTTCATATTGACATACCTTTCCCGACATTGTTAATTTGGGACTTATACTTGTCAGTTTGTAGCCTGATTATGTCTGTGATGGCGAATCGTTACATATCAATCTCTTTGAACTAATATTCTTATCTTTGTCGTTATAGATACAATGTTTAAGCCCTTGTAATATCTTCGCTCCGTTCTAATCATCAAGCAAGGCGATAATGCCACTAAGACGCAAGTAGTTTCATAGAATAAAAAAGAATTAGAAGTGGGAAAAGGACAATAAAGGGGTAGGATTCAGAAAGATGGAAAATGGCAAGTGACGTTAGATTTACATTTTTGAAGATTTGTAGGTGGCAGGAAAACAAGAATTCGGAATCGAGTTCCACAGGCGAGAAGTGCGTGAAAAGAGTCTATTAGAATAGAACAGACAATTGCTTTTAGCGAGGTATATTCACCTGGTCTCCTCACTAAGACAGAATGCGACACATGGTCGTTTTAACGTAGGGAGAGTCATACACATTTGTATGCATATGGGTCAAGGAAAAAATGTTTTGACCCAGCCCCCTCCCCCGGAACCATTGTCACGCTGGCATCGGTATAACGCCAACCCAACTTCTCATACCGCAATGAGGAATGGTGTCGCCGCGGGGTTGAAATCTCCAGGACTGGGGAAGTTCTCCCCTTTAAAATGAAGAGAAACGTTTACACCATTTTCGGTACAAAAGTTAACTCTTGTACCAGGAGGCATCTAGTTAGTCCAGAAGTAAAACAGTGAGACCTGGTTGCCATTCTAGTAGCACGAGGTGCTGGGGAGAACAGCTCATTAGAACAATTGCTTGATGATCTCCCTTTTCTTTCCATATATGGTCAGCCACCATATCACTATCCTCTATGGGATGAGGTTGAAATAATAAACAGAGGACATCAGTGGAAAATACGAAAAGCGCAGATTATAGACCACAAAAATCTCCAAAGCCGGCCAAGCATAGAAATAAATACAATATGGGAACCAGTAATAAGGAGTGCTAGGGTAAAAAAAAAAAACAAAAAAAAAACAAACAATAATAACAAATTGTAATATGAAGTCTGGTAAAAATTTATTATTAGGTTTATAAATGTCAAGAATTCGTCCAAAACGACACCTGGTACAATCGATAAAATCATTGGTTGAAGTAATCTAAAACTGATTTGATCCAAAGAGTTATGAGTTCCATATGAACAATCTACCCCCAGTGGACTAAATAAAAGTTTCCAATGTATATGATTTTAGTAAATTGGTATTTGCATGGTTTTCATATTACCTCGGATTTTTAATCACCATAACTCCCTATGTATAATACGCCTTTATCCATAATACGCACCCTTAAAATTGTGCTAAAAGTGTGGGAAAATTCTTCTACTGATGCATAATACGCAGCCCTTGTTTGGTAATCAAACGTTATAAATTGTATCTTTCCAATTTCATTACGGCCAGCGTTTCTTACTCTTATTTAAAAAATGGTTTTTAATATAGAATATTATTCTAATTTAGTTTTATGATAATTCTTATTTTATTTTACGGCAATTTTTTTAAGATTTTTGTAGCTTTGCATAATACGCACCCCTGATTTTGTTTTTTTGTTGTTTTTTTTTTAAAGCGTACTATACACGGGGAATTATGGTATTTCGTATCTTAATTGCAAATTTCCTCGGTTCCAATTAATATATTATTTACACAATTTTCATCGTTCGGACTGTTGTCCTCATCTTTATTTTCATATTCACGACGTTTTGGTCGTTGTACGCTCCGGTCTTCTTCAGGTGATATACGTTGGACCCTTTATTTAGTCCAAGGGTAGATTGCTCTAATTGCACGTACCATAACCTATTTGGTTATCCCAGATTCAGACAATTCCCTTTAGTAACTCAAATCTCCCATCTTTTGTTTACCACTGCTGTAGCCAGGTATTGAACTGACAACTCTTTGGGTCAAGTCATTTTTTTAATTACTTCAACTAACACATTTATCCACTCGGCCACATGCCCTTGAGGGCTACCGCCGTGGACTAAATAAAGGGTTTAGTTCAAAATTCCAACGTATATCACCTGAAGAAGGCCGGAGCGTACAAGAGCCGAAACATCGTGAATATGAGGACAATAGCCCGAACAATATAGTGTAAATAGTTACAATATCTATATATATATAATTCCTCATCGCAGAAAATCTCACTGGTTTCTGAAACCAATATTTGAACCAATATTTAAATCATTGTATCTAGGATAAGGATATTAGTGATCAGACATTAGCATTATTATAAATTTATCTCTTTGACGAATGTCCTTATTTTTGTTGTTATTGTCAGCAACTTTCGGATAGTGTACAATTGACCTGCTTTATTTGTATGGCGAATGCAATAACCCCGTGGGGATGTCTTTCATGACGTTTACCGTTTTATGTATGAACCTATTCGGCCTTGTGTCTGTTTCTTCTTTGTTATAGACACAATGTGTCAGACGTTGGATACGCTGGCTTATTTTAGATGTATGTCGGATTCACTAACCTTCTGGGAATTTCTAGAATAAGAAATTATCATATTTATACATTAATCTATTCAGACGTTTGTCTTTATGTTCAATGTTATAATATGACAATTTCGGCCATTTTACACCTTGTTCTTCATTGGTGTCAGCCATGTTGAATTGCCTTCTGGGAATTGCAGTGATGACTCATCATTAAGTCACATTAGCGCTTTGAGAATAGCGTTATCTTGTTATAGTCACAATACATCTACTGTTGTACATTCTGGCCTTCTGTTGTTACTCTATTCTATAACCCAGTGGGAATTTCTTTGATAAAATGTTATGGTTAATATTCATTATATATATTCGAAACCTTGTGCTGTATCTGATCATGGTTCTCCACAATTTTTACAGTTGTTAGTAATGTCTATTTTTTTACTATAGCCCTTACTCCTTGCCCTACGCTCCATCTGTTCGAGCCCTTTAGGTAGATAAATCGCAGTTTCCCAGTGAGTGTCACATTCTCCAAACCTTCTTTCTTCATTATGTATCTCAAGAATGTCAACTGTCTCTTTCTGGTTTTAAGTATAAGCTTCTTCCTTTCCATTTTCTTTAAAACTTTCTCGTTATTCCCGTACTTCGTCCCTGACATTCTCAGCATCCTTCTGTAGAACAATAACTCTGTTGCCTCTTTTTTCATATGTGCAGCGCTTATGGTTACATTTCTTTGAAACACCAGTTCCCGTACGATCAGGGAAGTTAAGCAACATCAAAACTGACTAGTAGCCAGATGGATGACCGCTTAGAAATACCAGATGACGTAAGCCTAGGGCGTACGGGTGGGGTAACGGATAATGGCACAGGATTTTTAATCGGAGAGCCGTGTTCCAATTCTGGTCGGTTTCGTTACATTCACTCGCAAATACCCTAGGAAAAGGTATCGATCCACTTCTCCTTCCAGCTATGAGTTAATTTTTAAGAATTGTATTTGTAAATCATTATTAACTCAAAAAGAATATTTTCCCCAACATGAAAAAAAAAAAAGAACATTTAGATGAGAAACAGTATCACACTTATGATGTCATCTTTATCTGCTGCTGTTGACTTTTTTTAACCAAGCAGGATGATAACTCAATGGGATCCAAACACCACAACCCGGATGGAAGAAGTGTGTCGACCACAAGGTGGGGGAGGGGTGTTATGTTGAAAAATGATCCTTGTTTGGCTATATTTCATGAGAGTATCTTGGTCAGCCTCTGGACTTTTCTGCCGATCCTCGTATAATAATCGATTTCTCATCCCAGTAACTGCGACAATTGTGCCTCTTTTCCTTTCCGAATTCGGTTACATCACGTTGAAACAACAGTTTGCGTATGATCACTGAAGTTAAGCAACGTCGAGACTGGCCAATAACTAGATGGGTGACCGCTTGGGAATTTGCAGATGTTGTAAGCATGCATATGTAGGTGGTGTAATTAATAATAACTCGAAAATATTAATTAGTGTGCCGAGTTCTAATTCCCGTTAGGTTCATTATAATCACTTCACCGTTGAGAAAGATATGAATCCACTTCTCCATCTTGCTATGGGTTAATTAGTAAGACTTGTATCTGTAAATCATTATTAACTCAAAAAAAAATTTATAATGTAAAAATATTTTCTGACTTTAAATAGCCGTCAAAGGATTGCTAGACCGTAAAAAATGAATCAAGCAATCAATTTATCCACACTAACTCGTGAGTTATGTTATTATCTACTTTTCTCTGTCACTCTTACCTATAAATATGCTCTTTGAATGTCATATTTGTGAAGCCTTTTTTTCTCATTATCTACACCCAAAATTTCGATTCTCTCATTTTTCTTCTTACTACAAGTGTCCTTTTTTGTCATTTTCATTAAAACTTCCGAGTTGCTTTATCCATGGTAATCTGGTATATTTTGTTACCTCAAGTATTCTCTTTATCTGTGAAGAAAATCAGACTAATGTGTTTGTGAGTTCGTAGACAAAGACTTAGTCGGTGGCTACTGGCTGTCATCCCTTCCAGTATTTGTGAGTGTGTGTGTGTGTGTGTGCTTGTGTGTGTGCGTACGCAGATGTAGATCAAACCAGCCTCTGAAATTTGTTCTGAGCCCCGACAGTATAAGTACCAGTACAAGTATCAATCTTTCTTCTAGTTTCGTTAAAACATCCGAGTTAAGCCATCTATGGTACTCTCAGCATCCTCCTGTAGAACGACATATTTCGTTACCTCAAGAATTCTCTTAGCGAGGAAATTCTTCTACAGGACGGCAAAAGTAGGTATGGTTTAGTTTGTTTGTTTTTTTACGCATATCAGCCTCAATGGGTTATTTAATGCCAACAAAATTTTTATTGCTGGTAATGTTTTTCTTCAAAAATCTATTTCTGAGAATATTTTTCCTTGAAGAAATCTAGAACTGGTCATATTTTTTTTCAAAGAATGTATAGCTGTTTGTATTGCTGGTATTTTTTTTAAGTATTGCTTATAATAATTTTTCTTTAAAAAAATTATTGCTGGTAATAATTTTTTTTATTACAAAGTATTTCTGGTATTAAAACCAATTTTTAGACAAGTTTGGGTGTTAACTGTTTGCCCATATCTAGGACCCTAACAGGTGCTACCACCCCGGGTCAGGGTGGACCTGGGAACACCAGCAATTAAGAGGTGGTTCCACGTTCTTCAGAACCTCCTGATCAGAGGCCTTGCTGTTGGAAGTAGCTTAACGTCTTACCCAGGACGCGGATGTAGTCTATCGTCATACCCAGGACGGGAAAATGTTGAGTAGGTAAATTAATATAATACGTAAAAGTTAGTAATCAATTCAATGTGTTTTGTGCGCACGTTTTGTTTTTCATTACGGAATACCTACTATTGCACCCCGCTATGTAGATATTTACCAGTGCACCCACCACACAACTAGATACGACACAAGGTCAGCTTATAATGGGTTTATCCGCCGTACTGTGTAAAAAATTCCCAAACCCACTCGGCACTTCCCTTTTGAGAACGTCTCAGGCGCCAGACAATAAACAGTAGCGAAACAAACTTGAAATTGGAACTAAAACGGTGGAAAAAATAAAGTGTTCAGTTCGAAACTTCAATCACCCGAAGAAGGAAGGACACTGTAAGAATGTGGTAATGAAGTTGGCGATAACAGTCCGAATAATGTAAATAATCACACACGCATGGCACAGTGGATAAAGGCGTTGGTTAGATCCAGTGACAGGACACAAAGAGTGTGAGTTCAATACCCGGTTAAGGCAGTGGAGAACTTGGAGAGCGGAATTAACACGAGATAACTGATAACATTAAAAAAAAAAAGTAAACAAAAGAAAAAACATGGCACGTGGAAATAGAACAGTCTACCCCAGTGAGTGAAATAAAGTGTTCAGTTTGACATTCCAACCGCCTGAAGAAGGCCGGAGCGTACAACGGCCGAAACGTTGTAATAAATATGGCGACAAAGATGAGGACAGTAGTCCGAATAGTGTAAATAGTATATATATATATATATATACTATTTCTCCATCTGGAGGAATTTTGAGCCTGAAGTGTGTATTTTTTTCGATTTTATAGAATAAAGCTTCATTGTCCTCGACCTATTTCCGGTCTGATTCTGCTACAGGCTCTTTTTATTAAAATCTTAATTAAAATCTCGTTGGAACAAAAACAGCAAAATAATAATAATAATAATAATAATGAGATTTGTGATTTGAGCGCGTTAAATAATGTTTAATCTAAACTAATCTAAATCTAAATTAAATAACTTCGAGATCTGTTATAAAAACGTCGGTCAGAATTTGAAAAATGCTTAGTGTAATTAGATACCCAATGATGATTGACGACAGTACACAAAGAATATATTGTCTGATCTTGTACAGGCGTAACACTAGATGCAGAACATAGAATTTTTATTTTCATGGCATTTGGAATTCATATTGACTTTGAAAAAGCGCGTGATTAGTGTGACGTTCTGATTCTTTATGTTGTCAGCAATTTAGGTCGAATTGTATTGATTTTTAGTTGGCTATCGTAAAAGGGAGGATTTTATTAAAATTGCTTTCTTACGAACGTCGAAGCGGCAGAAATATCTGGGAAAAAATTACCTTTAAAATTGATGCAGAGAGTAATTTTATATGAGTTCTTTCACATATACATTTAAATTCATTCTATTTACATATGTGTGCTTGAAAGTGAAAGAGAGAGAAAGAAAGAAATGCCATTTGTATGAGGTTAAACCAATAAATCTGTAGCTTAGAACATAGTTGCTGAATTTGAATCTAGAAGTTTCACTGTATAATGTGTTTGATTAATATTCGCAACTAAATTAAGTGCAATGACAAAAATATATTCATAGTATGTATATAATAAAAATATAGTTTTAAAATGTACTATATTTAATGGCTAACGTGCTCAGTAACGAGGATCGATAATATATATATATATATATATATATATATATAAGTGAACATTGAAGTCAACACTCAGAGGTCTCTGAGTGTTGACTTCAATGTTCACTTTTATATTTATATTTACATACGCTCTATCTCTGATATTGAGCACTTTATCCCATAAATATAGCACATCTTAAAACTATATTTATTCATATATATATATGTGTGTGTGTGTGTGTGTGTGTGTGTGTATATATATATATATATATATATATATATATATATATATATATATATATATATATATGTATGTATGTATGTGTGTGTGTGTATCTATAGAGGTAAGCAAATAAATAATCATCAAATTTAGCCATGAAGTCTAAATATAACAGTGCTCGATGTGGTTAAACAGGGCAAAGATATATATTAATAAATATACATATACGTACGTTATATACCTACATATATATATATATATATATATATATATATATATATATATATATATATATATATATATATATATACGCGCACTTGTTAGTTAAGTACAATTGAAAATATGCGCTTTCTAATCAGCTAATGATGCAACAGCAATTTAATGGATAGAGTTTTTAAACCTGGTCATGCCGACCTGATGAATTTCATTTCATGTATTAGTATGGGAAAGGAATGTTACTAACTGACTTTGAACGTGCTATTGTCATTTGTGGCAGACTAGTGGCTCTGAGTATTTTAAAAACTGTTCATCGACTAGGATTTTCACAAGCACCCCTTTAGAGTACAGTGAATAATCAGAAAAAGAACAAAAAAACTAATGCGCAGCAATTATGGAAACGTAAATTCATTGTTGATGAAAACAGTAGGTGGACTTCTTTAAGCTGAAAGAAAGTCAACAGTAGTTCACTAACCGACTCTTTCCAAAAGAACACATCGAACCTTCAATTACCATTCCGGTCAGATAAGCACAAGAAACGCAGGCTATAATTCATCTAAGATCGCCAAAATTGGACAATGGGGGGAGGTTAAAAATAACCTTTCCCTGGTCTGATGAGTTTAGTTTTTTTTTCTGCAATATTCGGATGGAAAGACCAGAATTTGGCGTAAACAGCATGAAAATATGGGTCTGTTCAGTCTTGCATCAACGATCCAAACTATTACTGGTAGTGTAATCATATAGGCAATATTTTCTTGGTATAAACTAAGACCTTCTGTACCAATAAATAGTAATGGTAATACTATTAGGTTGGTGCCAAAATAATGACGTAATAATGTCGTTTTTGACGTTAAAAAATACGTCAAAAAACGACATTATTACGTCATTATTTTTGCACCAACCTAATATATATTTCTCTATAAGGAAACATTTGACATTCATTGACCGAGCAGCCAGTATTGTTTTCAGTTGAAATTTATAAAATCTTTCTCTTAAATCAATTTTTCAAGAAAATAAATTTTTCAAGTACAATGGCTGTTATCGCTCCTTCCAGTATTGATAAGGTGTCCTTCTTAATTCTTTTATTCAAAGTAGTGTCGGAAATGCCACACCCTACCTAGGTGTGGTGTCTGACCACGTGACGCAATTTATATCTACGGTGTGCCCATCAGGTAGTTTGGCTTGTTTAACGGTATATCAACACCCTTATGGGTCATCTAATGGCGAAATTTAATTTTATTGGGGGCTTTGATCATTTTTCTCTTCCTTTTTCTATATTGTAGTGGTGGTAATTTCTTCTGACTCTGGTATTCTTGCTATAAAAATGTATTTTTGTACGTTCATAATGTTTTGACCCCAGTTTTAGGATTCCCTATTTGCCCATAGCAGGTGCTAGAAACCACGGATCAGGGAGGACCTGGAAACAATAGCAATTAAGAGGTGTTTCCACGCTCCTCGAAACCTACAATCTCCCGCTTTGTTGCCGGAAGTATTTCATCGTCATGCCCAAGATGGCCATCAGTTAGTAGCCATTGCCAACGGGACAACACAGCATGTCACAAAACATAATGTTGGATTTGTTCATGAAACACAGTAATGAGTTTTTGTTTTAAAGTACATTCGAGAATCCCATTGAGCACCATTACGGTGTATTCGAGAGAAATATTCGAATCTTGGATGTGCAGCCAACTAATCTACTAGGTTGAGTGAGTAAAGCCTGGGGATCTCGCAAAGATCATGCTTCATTGTTGACTGGTACAACAGAATCACAAAGAACTGTACCAAATAACAGAAACCACATAACACGAGGATTACCAACAGCTAACATGGTAAGCAGATATAGCTCGGAAAGAAAATGATGTTGGCGTTCCACACTACTTCAAATAAAAGGTTAGGAAGGAAACCCACATCAATACTGGAAAGAGCGATAACAACTACTGGACTTGAGAAACCTGTTTTAAGAGAATTATTTTATAAATTTCAACCGAAAACAATACTGGCTTCTCGGTCAATGAATACCAAATTTTTCCTTATGAAGAAACGGTTATATATTACATTACCATTATGACAACATGGAACCAAATTTTGAAGGAGTGCTTCCTGAATGCATGCCAAGAAGAACTGAGGTGATTCTAAAAGCAAAAGGGGATGCGAGACCCGGTATTAGAAGAGTGTATCTAATAAAGTTGCCGGAGATTATATATATCTATTTATTAAAGACATTTTTATGTTTAACGTTCTTTTGGTAGATACAAGTATTTAAGTAAATGCTCTGTTTATAATAAACAGTATTAAATAACATTTACCGGTCTGAATGTCCGAGAAATTTTCATAGAAAATATTCGTTCTTTGACAGGATTCGAACCTGCATCCTTTACGGAACCGTCATTTACGCTGACGTACCTTGACCTCTCGGCCACAAAGGATCGTTCGTGTGGCAAGGTTGAATTTACTGCTTATAAACTTCAATCTTCCATGAATCTTGTACATTCATAACTGCTCATGGCGTATCAAATGTAAACAAATGACGTCATACATTAAGAAATGGACAAAGTCCGACAATTTATTTATTAAAGACATT
>OZ010590.1:97332047-97462047 GCA_963932145.1 Acanthosepion lycidas
CCCATGGAGAGTACCAGATGGCGTCAAAATGACTGCTGACGCATACATAGCGTTTATGAAGGATCATCTTGAACCGTGGATGAAAAGGCAAAGACTTGCCTTCAGAAGGGCAATTGTTTTTATGCAAGATAATGCTCCCTCACATGCTGCTCACAAGACTACTGAATATTTGAAACAGTTAGGCTTCGATGGACCTCGAAAAATGAAGTGGCCAGCAAATTCTCCGGATTTGAACCCAATCGAAAACCTTTCGAGCATCATAAAGCGAAGACTGTACGCCAACGGATGACAATTCAGGAGCAACGCTGAGTTGTGGGAAGCAATTCTTGACATATCTCGCGGCATTACAGCAGATGACATCCTACAATTAACAAATTCTATGGATCATAGACTTATTCAAGTAATTTCAAAACTGGGAAAGCACATTCCCTATTAATTTGTTTATAACTGTGCCTTTGTATATGTTATTATTTGTTTGATTATCTTATTTATTAGCTTCTTTTGATCATAAACATTCACGTGCAACATTAATAAACGTTTTGTTTGCTCAATTCTGAGAATTTTACTAAACCTTTCTAATAATGTGGCACTCTCAAATCACCGTGCTGATAACAAATATGGCGCTAGTTTGTTTACATTACGCAGATCAGTACGAACATTTCAGTGATTGCGCAGGTCTGTGTTGCCAACATTGTGTGAACATTTTGTGTGAATTGATTGGACGGTTTTTGAAATATTAGAAAAAAGTTATCTCGATAATAATTTGGCACGCAGTGTATATTGTTAAATATAACAGACAACAAATGTCTGTTATGTTTGATCATGAGCCGCTCTAAACTTCGTATAGTGGCTTTAATTTCAGGAGAAAATAAAGGCAAAATTGCCCAACATTTGGATATTTTTTATTATGCTATTCACTGATCTAAGCTTTTGGTTCTCAAGAGCCATCTTCAGAGTGATTATATGGACATTTAAACAAAGATATTCACCATCAAAGAAGATATTCTGTCATGTTTACATAGAAATTTGCTATGCAACGATAACGGTCGCGGAATAGTAGACGCAGGTTGTAAATTCCTGATGCGGTTCTACGACGTCATACCACGCGACAGAACGAAATATTAACAAGAGAACTGTATGTTTAGATGCAATTTTTCTCTCGAAATTAAAGCAACTATACGAAGCTTAGAACGGCTCATGATCAAACATAATAGACATTCTTTGTTATATTTAACAGTATATGTTTGTATATACAGACGATGTGATGAGTAAATTGTTCCAAATTTTATACTTTTATTTCGCTCATGTCTGTGTTCTTTTTTGATTTTACCGACTGCACAGTATAGTCGAGTCAGTTGGGCACCACCTGTGAGAAAAAACGCACTATGACGCAATTCAACCCACCGGAAATATAGAAACGGCATGCTGTACTGCTTGGCATTCGCGCCAGAAGCTTCAATGCGAATATTTCAGAGTGTTTGCGCATCAATCTGAGGACAGTGCTGAGGATTTGGAAAGAATTGGATGAGTCTAGAGTTGATCACTAATTATGGCGATGTTATGCCTATATTCATCTTTCCAGAACGTCTCAAACTGAACACGGGGGCCTTCATCAAGTGCCTTGAGAATGTAGTGCTGCCCTAAGAGGGTGGCTGCTCGAAGATCCTATGTATGACAACAGGAATCTGTACTATGTCACGCAAGCAGGAGAAAACAGTCATAGCTGCCAGACAATTTGTGCTACCACATTACCTTTTATATCTGGTCACCTAATTTCACAGACTGCAAACCTCTTAATTATTATATGTGGGGCACAGTTGAGCGAGATACAAACCAAGCTCTGTGTAACACGAAAGATGAACTGAAGGCAAGAAAAACAAAAATAGGGAAAATATTCCTCAAAATAATTGAAATCTATTTCCCCAAACGACAATCATCAACAAAATTACAGTAAAAATCAGTTGCAGATGCATGGATAATATGCAGAGAATAATAATTAAACACAATAAAAAATACTCATCAAAGACAATAACAACCCCGACAACATAAAACAGCAAAGCAATAATAACAAATGCAACAAAAACAATTGTCCTCTTAACAAATGTCTAACCAACAACATAATATATGAAACTATCGTAAAAGCAACACAAACATGAGAGAAAAAAACTTATATAAGAGCCACTGAAACAACCTTTAAAAAAAGATTTAATAACCACCAACTGTCATTTAACACAGAAAAATACAACATTCAACACAACACTGTCAAAATACATATGGAACCAAAAAGAAAATAACAGCATCACATAATAGAACTATCAGAAATTGTAGACTGTGTCGGGAGAAAAAATTAGTGATTATCACCTTTAAACACCAAAATAACTTACGAAACAGGAAAAAATACGATAACTGTGAAATGTAGACATTTAAACAAGTATTTACTTTGCTATCAAAATAGTGATATAAATGAAAGAAATACAACACAAAACACAATGTCATCATAAACGCAAACCACCATATCTAACATCTAATTCATACCATTTCGAAACACAATCCATCCAGAAAAGAGTAACAACAATATCAACAAATTAATAATCAACAAAATAATACCCAACCATACAAAACACACGCAAATCCAACACAAATTACCAAAACTACAATCTAACAAAACGCAAAAAAACACATACGGTAAATATAAAAAAGCGAAAATAAAAAAGCGAAAAAACACCAAACGCACATAAAATAAAGATAAATAATGCAACCTACTAAAAATACATATAGAGTTAACATCCAGAAACTACGCGAAAAGAAGCTTGAACTTATAAACGCACACACAAACACAAATACACAGTCAGACACGCACACGCGAACACACAAGCATACATGCGTGGGTGTGCGTGCATATATACAAGTTTTATGTAGATGTATATACATACAATCGCATATATACGCAAACGCATAAACTCAGGCCCACACAAACAAACATACACAAAAAAAAAACCAACCGTGATCATAAATTATGTGGTCAAAATAATAAAAGCAGTACGAAAGATAAGCAATATCAGAAACTGTAGACTGTGTCTGGAGAAAAAAATTAGCAACGGTCGATGTAAAATTGACGGAGAGAATAAAAAAAGTAAATAAATAAAATAAAAAAAAGGGGAGAAGAGGAAAAGAAGTCAATAGCGAAATAACATAAGAGGAAAAATAACACACTCATACCACAATATGAAGAAAAATATGGAAAAACAAAAATCCGAATATGCAAGTATGCTGTTTTAATGTTGTTTCAATTTCGACGTCAGACGTTTCGGTCTAGCAGACCTTCTTCTGGACATAGTTATTAAAACATAATTAAAATTAGACGATATTCAAGTCAACATGAAAAGACGTTACACATAAGACTAATCAAAACAGAATAACTGAAATTTTTAAGATCAGCGTTCCGTTTCGCAATGCGATCACGTCGGCGTCACGTGGTCGATGTTGTGAAAACATATTCCTGAAATATTAAGATATTGGTATATTTTAAATGAAAAAGATATTTATTTTTTCTTCATACTGTCGGATCTATATACACATATTTGCTTACATACCACAATATATAAATACAAATAATTTCAAGAAATATCAGCACAATAGTCCAACTCCGCTTTGAAGAGTAGTCACAGATCTATGTGACCATGAAACATCGGAGTCGCATGACGGATATACTGCCTACTTAATTAAAAAAAAAATTTCATATATATATATATATATATATATATATATATATATATATATCGGTCAAGCACTGTAAGGAGAAAGGCGCGAATTTGTAAACAGTAACTACTATTGCTGATAATGCAAGTCTCTCTCAAGGAATTGAGTTCTCTATGTCACAGGCGTGCTTATTTAAAAAATAAATACGCGAAAATTCGTCTTTCTCTCCACCTGGCGCCGGTAGCTTAAGAGATAGAATTTCCAACTGATGCCAAATCGTTGGGTTTCGATGATGAGCTCTGAAACAGCTAGTCTGTATATCTATCTATGTATCTATCTTTCTATATATATATATATATATATATATATATATATATATATATATATATATATATATATATATATATATGGAACCCTGTTTCGGAATTGTAGAAAAATGCTAAGAACTGTCACTGAAAACTCATTTTTTCTACAAAACTATCTCCAAATATTTGAATCTTAAAATAAATATTAACCAACCAATGACGTTGTACGTTTGGAGGCTCACTTCAGAATATGATCGACCATATTTCCTCTCCTTAAAAGGAATATTTAAAAATTAGGAAGATATTTTTTAACCGATATGTTTGATTTTAATAAGTCTAAATTTTGATTTCTTCCGGATACGATTATTTTATTATAAATATAATCAATTCTTGTCCACTAACATTTACCAGAATGTTCGTCCATTTGTCACATAAACAAAGCTGAAATTCTTACACTTAATTGATTATACACATTTTACGCATATTTATTCGAGCATATAATGTTGCAAAAATAAGATTTAGTGACAGTGACAATATTCAACTAAGTTTCTGTAAATGTGTCAACAGCTTCCCCTGCTTTCATTTATCTGGTCGACAACTACAATTTATACACAGGGATAAAGCAATGGAAACCAGTTTCACATATATTTGCACACGTGTAGACGCGTTCTGTTTATGCTATACTAAAACAATTCATTCGGTTGTACTGTAACAAAAAATACACAAAATATTTTGCGTGAAGTTCTCGGCGAAAATCAGATAAATTTCGTGAGCCGATCACCGACTCACCATAAGCCATAAAAACAGCGACCAGATCTGAAACAGAACAGTCGGCGGAGAGAACTGAATCGGAACTCTCATGACCAGATCTACAATGACAAGGTAAGTTCTGCCTCAGCTTCTCTTTGTTCACTGTGTTTTATTAACGCGTGCTTCACATATGCATATCGGCGTACATATCATTTCGAACTTTGCAGACTCTCTTGCAACAAAATAACTTCGAACTTTGCAGACTCACAAGAAATCACATCGAACTATTGGACTCTTCATGGGCATTCATTTTCAACATATGTACCTATTGTATAAATGTTATTGTTATGAATAGCTTGATTTTCTTCCTTTTCGGCGAATAGCATTCCCCCGCATTGTCTATAATGTTATATTTTGATCTTGTGGAGATGACACTGGGATTTTATTTTTCAAAATCCAGATAGTCTCCACTCCCATGTATGTATATATATATATATATATATATATATATGTGTGTGTGTGTGTGTGTGTGTGTGTGAGTAATGAGCTAAATAAAGAGATATGAGCACAATATATGCGTGCGTTTACGTACAAATACAGATGAACAAATAAATATTTAATTTTTGATGTAGGCAAAAACAATACTGAGTGTAGTACACCCATAAAAAGCATACTAATAATTACACATATACCTATGTTTGCAGTACAACTCAGAGTTTCATGGCTTTCCCATTCTTCGGCCACTGATATATATATATATATATATATATATATATATATATATATATATATATATATATATATATATATATATGAATGTGCATATCCAACTTTAAATTTATAGTTTATAATTTATAGAAAATAGATTTTAGCTAAATTTCAACCCATTTATTATTTTTAATTATTTCCTTTCAACGTTTATCAAATTGATTCAGTATTAATTTAATGGCAACAAGCGATAAATTTCAAAATATCTGGCCGCATTTTGATCATCGGGGATCTTTACATGAAAGAATTTTCGATTCTTCTTCATCTATTATTTCGTCACATGTGTTGAAATACATTTAAATCGAATTTCTATGACGATACAGTTGACGGAAAAATCAGCCGTTCATACTCTTGGCGTTATTCACGGTTTGCCTCACTATTTCAGATTCTGTTGAGATAAAATTCTTTTTCTGACGACGCTTGTTCAGCGGCGATGATTTATAAAAATAGACATTTACGAAATTATCTTACGCACACAGAGGGGCACGTATAAACACATACACACACACACGCACATATATATATATATATATATATATATATATATATATATATATATATATATATACCCAAGTATAGGACTGGTGTAGAGGGAATATATTCCAATAACCAAAAATACTTTTCTTAAAAGAGTGCTCAATACAGAGTAGAGCAAATATTATTTATTCAAAAATTTAAGTTAAACATATTATAACATCACTACAAAAATACCCATTTTGTTTCAACACTTATGGTATCTTATCAAGTGATGATATTGAATATATATATATGGCCACTCGTATTTGAGTATACCCGTCTACTAGGCCGACTAGCCAATCCCTATAACAGACGCTTGCTCAGGAGCATTTGTGTTTATTCAACTCCCACAGAGACACTACCTGTCTTTTATACTGCAACTATGCTGAACAGACCATAGTTACAGTTTCTGGGAAAGAGAGTGTTATCTAGCGTGATCAACAATTTGGACAAGGCCAGTACGCTCAAGCCCTAGGTCATGATGACTTGCAATTTCATTCTAACACGGCTATCGACGGCCCTCAAGGGTTCCATAGATCCCAGCGTCCGGCACCTTTGGAAAGTGTCTGATAACCATAACACGGGTTGACCCAAGCCTTGCGAGTATATATATATATATATATATAGATAGATAGATAGATAGATAGATAGATAGATATGTGTATTTGTGTGTGTGTGTGTGTGTGTGTGTGTACAGTAAAACCTCGAATTAACGCTCCCAGAACGAACTAACTCCGGATTTAATGGACAAAATCCACAGAAATTGTATTGTCCGGTTGGAACTGATAACGCCGGCGTGTAGCACGCAAAGTCCGTTAGTTCCAGAATTTTCCGCTCTATTTTACTGGCGCAGATAGTGGCTGGTAATTTCGTGAATAGCCTCTGCTGTTTACGTGAGCACTCGTCGTGTACACACATGCATCGTCTCTTGAACTTTTTAGACTGATTTTGATACAGTATACAGCATTTTTTTCTCAAGCCCTTCACTATGACATCCATTTCTGTGTGTAAATTATTTTCAGCTAAAAATGAAATACACATACACATAAACTGTATTTACATATATTTATAATAATTTTGTACTGTACTGAGTGCTTCAAAGTAAAGGACAAAGGGCTTTAAAAAAGAACGCCCCTCCCCGCACTAGTTCGTTTAATTGAGGCTCTGCTATATATATATATGGCAAAGTTGAAAAAGTTTACTTGTGACGCGTTTCGTTTTCGTCCCACTACACATGCGCACGAACGAGGAGTGCTGGGAATTTTTTTTATCTCTCCGAATACATTTAGAGGTTTTTTTTTTGGTGGGGGGTTTGTTTTTTTGTTTCCATCACTTTTGTTAGTAGATATCACACACTGTGATAATAGAAAATCTGCCAGGAATGGTAAAATGTTGTAAGAGTTAGGGCGCAAATTTATTGTGGATGACCTTGAGATCAATGCACTCTCTAAACATTTTTGCCTTAGTGCATTGTTTTCTTTCATCAGAGTAGGCGTCTTTAATGTCAAAATTGTGGTCACTCTTCTTACGGTGAGCAACTAATGCATTTAATGTATTGTTTTGTAAAATGTCCCTTTTGTGTTCATATGATCTTTTATTTAGGTTCCTTGAAAAATTGTGAAAATTATTATAGGCGATGGAGTCAGTGCGAAACAAAAGGCCCATAAAATATTCAAAAAAAAAAAAAACGTCCATTTTTGGTAAATGCAATGAATCAAAAAATATATTGTTCTACCAACTAACTCTATCACATCTATTAGGTTGGTGCCAAAATAATGACGTAATAATGTCGTTTTTTGACGTATTTTTTAACGTCTAAAAACGACATTATTACGTCATTATTTTTGCACCAACCTAATACAATAAAAAAGGAATCTGTCTAAACTCAACATAAAATTTGTTACTATTACATCCAAAACAATACAATACTTATTATTAAACAAAACAATAAACTAAAACCTAAAGGAACAGTTTACTCCATCGCCTGTAATCAATGATATATAAACCGCTTGTAACGTATCAGGCTTGTCAGTGATAATGACAATGTGCTGTTGAAATGGCTACGACGTTCATCTGACTTGACATGTGAATTTTTTCATAGAACCATGTGAAAGGACATGTCTATATCCCTCTCTTTTCCCAGAAGCCTAGAGGAACCCCCGAGAATCCCCGAGGCGCTAGAAAATTTTACGCAAGACGTGCTACAGCATGTTTGGCAGGAGCTGGACTACTAACTTGACGTGTGTCGTGTTACGGGAGGTGCGCATATTGAACATTTATGAAGCTTTGTGAAATCGGTTATAAAACCTACATACCTTTCAATATCTTCGAATTTGGATAAATATATATTTTAAGATGAAGTCTATTTCATTTCGTTTGCCTGAGATATATAGTTATTCAAGTATTTACATTTTAAATGATGTCAATTTTGGGCGGACACCCTGTATATATGCAAACATGGACAGTTTTTACCCTTGAAGTTCCTATTATTTTAACTAGCTTCACTCCTCGGCAAAGTTTGTTTTAAAAAGCGGTAATTAGAACTTTAGTAAAACAAACATATGAAAGAAAATTTATAATTTATTAGCTCTAGAGAATTGAAAACAAATATAATAAACTATTCATTTATTAGATTGTTTATTTAAATTATTAATTTATTATATTGTTTATTTGAATAGTTGGTAAAGCATCAGCTAAGTGCAAATTGATTCGAACTTTATAAAATGGTAAATAAGGATTTCCTTATTGCTGGTTCTCATATTTTAATAATTTAGTAAATGTTTATATATTTATAAATAAAATATATATTTATTTATTTTTTGGTAAATAATAAATAATGCATCGCATTAGTTTTGATACAATAATATTAGTTTTCAGAATTCATTTAGCTTGATGTGCCTAACCGCTCGGCCACAAAGGATCGTTCGGTTGGCAAGGTCGAATTTACTGCTTATAAAAGCTAAATGACGGTTCCGTATAGGATGGAGGTTCGAATCCTGTCAAAGGACGAATATTTTCTATGAAAATTTCTCGGACATTCAGGCCGGTAAATGTTATTTAATACTGTTTATTATAAACAGAGCATTTACTTAAATACTTGTATCTATAAAAAGAACGTTAAACATAAAAATGTCTTTAATTAGTAAAGTGTGTAAACACAAACTGGGATACGTACTAACAGAAGTACGGAATTATATATATATATATATATATATATATATATATATATATATATATATATATATGAAAATTTCTCAGAGTTAACCTGTAGAAAAGACAATATTTATAAATATAAATGACAATAGGAAAACTGTAGTTACTGTAGTTAATTAAAACAATATCGTAAAATCAAAAGAAAATAGTTGAATCCGCGATCTTGTTAATACTTGATTGTGAACAAAATATCAACAAAATTTAATATTTGGTAAACATCCCCAATGACGTCTCTGCATCGTCGACCACATGATCTAATTAATTTCTTGTAAAAATCAGCATTCCTCCCAATAACTTTCAATAACTCCCATAGGTGATCCTGGTTTTTCGGGTTTCTTTTCTGAGCCCTTTCTCCAATTATCTTCGAAACATTTTCTATTGGATTCAGGTCGGGGTTCTGGCTGGCCATTTCATTAGGCGATTCCTTCTTCAAATAAAGCCATAATCTTCTGAGCCTTGTGGCAAGGTGCATTGTTCTGCATGAAAATAGAAGATTCTTAAAGATTATGGCGTAATCTTGGTACCACATGCTGCTGAAGAAGCCTTTTGTAAATCTCAGAATTGATATTGCCATGTACGCAGATGATAGGGCCAACTCCTGCAGATGAAATCATTCCCCACACCATCACACTGCCGCCACCAAACTTAACGGTTTTCTTTACACATTGAGAAGGCAGTCTTTCACCTGTTCTACGGCGTACGTAAGTTTTGCCCTCAGAACCAAATATAGTAAACTTGGACTCGTCACTAAAATGAACTGTATCCCATTGTGCGTCATGTTCTCGCGCATACTCCAGGCGTGCCCTTTGGTTTCGCTTTGAAATGAGAGGCTTCGAAGCTGGAATACGGGCATGTAATCCTGCATTTTTTAACCTGCAAGCAACCGTTTTCCTTGAGATCTTATTATCTGCCTCTTCATTAAATTTACGGGAAATTGATGTAGCAGTTTCAAAACGGTTTTTTGTAGATATTCTAACAATTCTATCTTCTCTTTGCGATGTTTTTGGAGGTCTGCGGGTTTTGGTTTTGTATCTAACGTTTTATCGGTTTTATACCTGCTAAAAACACGAAGAACGACATTTTTAGACCTATGGACAATATCAGAAGTTTCTGAAATTTACTTTTTTTCTTGATAGTTAGCGATAATGAGTTTTTTTTTTCTTCAAAAGAAAGCGTTTTGCGTGTAGAATTTGGCATATTGCT
The DNA here is from genome assembly GCA_963932145.1 of Acanthosepion lycidas. Classification (NCBI taxonomy): domain Eukaryota; kingdom Metazoa; phylum Mollusca; class Cephalopoda; order Sepiida; family Sepiidae; genus Acanthosepion; species Acanthosepion lycidas. The sequence continues at coordinate 97,342,502 of OZ010590.1, forward strand.
TAAAAATAAAGTCCTAATGATAAATGAACTTTTACTTATTGTTGAAATGCTCCATCGAGTTTTTTAACAAAGTAAATTTGTAAAGTAATTTTTATGCAAATTATTAACATCGGTCCTTAACTTTTGTCCAGTAGCTTATTTCCTTTATTCCACTTAATCTTTATTTAAAAAGAAAAACTATTATGTAAATTTTTGTAATTTTGTATAATATTCATGCATTACACACTAATCTTTTTTCGGTAAAAATTTCATTGCTAATTATGCATTACTTTTTAAGTAATACACATATTTATGTCTTTGTTGTTTCCGTTCCTTATATTATGGCCGCTACTGTACATACATATATATATATATATATATATATATATATATATATATATATATATGAAAAATTTGTCAGAGTTAACCTGTAGAAAATGACAATATTTATAAATGTAAAAGACAATAGAAAGACTGTAATAGTTGCCGACACGTTTCATCCGATGTGGACTTTCTCAAGTCAAAACAAAATGATTTTTTTAAACGAAATAACTAATAATAACAAAACAAAATGTCCTTAGCAACTGGAAGAATTTAGAGAATGCTATTTTCATATGGTTAACTGAAATTACGTCATTTATTGTCACGTGTGGAGATATTGTTTTTATTGCTGTATTGACAGATTCAAACATTTTCTTTTGATTTCTTGATACTGTTCTGTAGGTTTGTCTGGGAGAGTAGTAATTCTACTAAGAAAGGTGAAATAGGGAAAAGGCCTGGGCGTGGATTAATATTTGGGTAATATTCAATGGATTTTCCTTCTGAGCGAGTTATTTTCTTTGCTTATAAGTGTAGCATTTTTAAAATCAAAATTGTGGTTGAATTTATTTCTATGTATGACTAATGCATTAGCTGAGTTGCTTTTGTGAGGTCTCTTTTGTGCTCATAAAATCGTTTTTTTTTATTTCTACTTGTTTCTCCAATATATGGGGAGTAAAAGTTTTGGCAATTTATTTTATAAATGCATACTTTAGATATATTATTGCTATTAGTGTTTGAGGATCTGAGTATATCCATAATGGTTTTGGAAGTGTTTGTGACTATTTTAAGATGAGATAGGTTCTTCTGGATAGTGGACGTGACGGAGTTTGTCGGTAGTATTATGCATCTGTTTTCATGTAATTTATTATTATGGATTATGTTATTATTTATACACTCTTTCGTTCCTAGACATCATATTGCATAGAAATAATAACGAACTCAATTTTGACGTTTACAGAACGGCTACTAACAAAATGATCTGATCAGTTTCTACTCAAACCACACTTCTAAAATTAAATCTGGAATTATTATAGCCCCCAATATTTACTTAAAGAAGAAATATATATAGAAAACACATTCAAAAACCTACAATACCCATATCATTTCATCCACAGCGCAAGAAGAAAGACATACAATATATACAACTGAAACAAAAATAACAACATAATCTGCAATAATATATTTACGGCTTTTCTTTTGAGGTCAACGAGAGTGTATGTCTATATTTCTGTAGTGATTTTTCCATGTGCTTTTGGCCAATTCATTTGTCACTTTCAGTGGATCAATTTTAATATATTTTTCTTTGTTTAAATTCTTAGCTGTGTTGTAAAGTAATAGTCGTAATTCTTAGCTGTGTTGTACAAGATGGGATGCCTTAATTATAGCCCAAACATATTGCAGCTCGTTTCAAAGAAATTATTAAGGAAGGTTGGCTTACACCGTTTTATAAAAAACGCTTCCCTTACGTACAAGCGTCTTTTACAATTAGATTTTTTTTAATGACGAGGATTTTTCTTCTGGGAGAAGTGACAGACTCTCGAGATTATACTTCTCTGACAACTATAATCTTAACCTTTTCAAATCTCAGGTCAAACTTTATCTACTTTCAACAACCTCATTTAGTAACCTTCTACCTTGAGTGGCTCATGGAACTTGTACTGGATGAACAACAGTAAAAATAAAATAAAATTCAGTTAGGGTGATTATTTAACATTATTTCGTTGGTATTTCATCAAGTTTGTATAAGTTGAAAATCACTGTCTTAATACACCCAATATATACCCCCAAACAGTTGTTAAATTGGGCCATAAATGGTTTGTGAATTTTAACGCTTCCAAAACAAAACTACTATTCTTTAATGATAGAGAACCATTTTTAAAACAAAGCATCAGTATGGCTGATGCTAACCTGCAGGAGAGCAACTCAGTGCACCTTCTTGGATTCACGTTTTCTACTGGCATGAACTGGAATTATTATACTGAATCAATTACTAGATCTGCTGCTAAGAATTTTGGTTCACTGTGCCATATCAGAAAATGTTTCACATCAGAATCCATCTGCCTCCTCCCACACATACACACACAGAGACTCACAACAATGCAACTAAATATGTTAGCTCTATCACATATATTGAGCGCATGTATAATATATAAATATGTAAAAAATTACACACATATATATATATATAAAATTATGAAATTACAGAAATACTCAAAACTATCCTCTTAATAATAAATGTCGCACTGAATCATTAGTTTACCAATTCAATATCTATTGAGGATCCAGACAAAGTAAAAGTCTGCATTGGATGCACAAGACATGAATTCAAAAAAGCGTTTCAACCAACATCAAAGTTCTTTTCGAATAAATAAATACCGAAACCAGACGTCCATATCTAAATAATTCAGGCACTTAAAAGAAACCAGTAAAACACCTACTGTGAAATGGAAATTCATAAGAAAAGCTAGAATATTTAGGTCATTAAATGGCCCATGTCCTTTGTGCGTGCGTGAGAAATTATACATTATTAGGTTTATAAAAAATAAAACTTTACTTAATCAAAGAAATGAAATAGCTATTCTTTGCTGCCATTGTCAAAAATGTTCCTTAAATAATGTTTAAAAAACCTGAAAAATGAAACATACCTTTTTATATTTGATATTTTAATAATAATTTTTAAATCATAATGTAATTCTATACATTCATTTGTTTTAAAAGAAGTATAGTCCATTAGTATTTAGACTTAGAAATAATATTTTAAAATTGTATTTTAATACGAACGTACTCATATTCAAACAACCCTTCTGGAGAAAATCTTTATGTATACAGTTACAAATTTAACGACAAAACATAAGTGCCGAAAAAACTTTGTCATTGAAAAAAAAACAGACGACATGCGAAAAACGGATGTCATCATTTGTTGAACAGGCACCCCTACCCTACTTTAACTTCATTTCGAAAGTAACTTATAATATTTTGATACGATAGTTGTCAGTAAAAATAAATACCCTACCACCCCTTGTTAAAATGATGGAATTTCCCCGTATCCTTAGCAAATAATATTAAGAATATATGGGCTTATAAAACTCAGTAAATTTCAAAATAAGTTATTCCAAAATTCGCATGAAGATGAAACAATACTAGAGATTTTAATTTAATTCTATAATTAAATTTGAAGTTTTTTGTTTCTGTTTTTGAAACATGGTAATTCTTATGTACCGATGGGACCATATTTTTAAATTAGTAAATTTATAATATTTATGCTCTGCAGAATGGTACTGAGCACTCTTTATTTATATATATATATATATATATATATATGTGTGTGTGTGTGTGTGTGCGTGTGTGTGTGTGTGTGTGTGTGTGTTTAGGCAGCAATCCTTCTTTCATACACATTTGATTCAATACAACAGACAAGGCGCTTTGATTTAGTTTTTTATACAATTTCTCATTAGATCTTATAATATTTTAATCTAAATGTCTATTAAGGAATTGTATTCCTGATCAGTCAAAATTTGTAAACAATTATGTACCATACTACAAGTTTGACACAAAGACTCACATTACACCTTCCTGAACATAGCTCAATTAGATCTCATTTAATAATCATGGAGACCTACTGGGTCCTATTCGTAACATACTTGTTGACAATGCAAATATAATAGCATCACCTACATGTGAAAAAACAAGGCTAAAAATAATGGAAGCAAAAATAAAAGACAACACTCAGTAATATCAACTATGAACATGGATAAAATATCTTGACCGTGTTTTGAAAATGAAACATTATATAAGTACATACATACAACAAGCTATTTCTAGTTGGCAGTTAATATATTTCAACCTTAAAAATGGCTAAAGGCATAGCCGAAAGAGCTCGGGAAAAAAGAAAGAAAAATTGGACAGTTTTTATATAATTTATCTTCCCCAAAAAATTATATAATCACATGAAAAATTGTTTAAAAACTAAATCAAAGCAGCTTGTCTGTCGTATTCAATGAAACGTGCACACACACACACACACACACACACACACATATATATATATATATATATATATAGTTATATATTTAGGCAGCAATCCTTCCTTTATACATGTTCCATTTAAAAACGACAGACAAGGTACTACGGTTAAGCTTTTTATTTAATTTTTCTTGTGTTCGAACAAGAGCTTTCTTTTCTGGACACAGAGTGTGTAAAAACTGTCCAAATGTTTTATAGTTTCGAGCGCTTTCGGCTATATCTTTAGCCATTATCAAGGATGATTCGATTTTTCAGGTTAATTGAGTGTTTGCATTATTTGTATGTTTTAGTGTGTTGTGGGTATGTTTTTATTTCTGAATATGGTTAGCACATTGTGGCCTTGTTCGTTGTTAATATTGTTATGAGTTGGCGTTTCTTTTTTATTATTATTATTTATTATTTGATATATATATATATATATATATATATATATATATATATATATATATATATATATATATATATATATGATCTCCCATAATGATGGGACACATTTTAAATGTAAGTATCTTGGATTAAACAAATGACAGAGTACGAAATATATTTATAACAGCTGATATAACAAGAGTTCAACATATTATCTAATATTTTGCTATTTCCTATATGTATGTGATATCTCTTTTACTGACGGTGGACCTTCATAATGTCGGGGCATCCAAAAGAAATTACACCGTGTTTGAAATGAGAGAGCATGTTCTCTTCGTGGTGGTGACCATCTCAGGCATATAATATTCAAATCCTAGATATGTTGAACTCTTATATATGAGTTGTGCAATAAACTTATTTGGCACTCTATGTGATTTTTATTGTCGAAGATACTTGCATTTAAATTGTGAACATCCTTATGGGACAACTGGTATATATATTTATTTATGTGTGTGTGTGTGTGTGTGTGTGCGTGTGTATAACAAAAGCAAATGAGATCAAATTTGCCTTTAGACTGTTTTATGGCGAATGCATCTAATTGAATTTTTAAACGCTTTCTTGACACCTGGAATACAAAATGGCCTTTAGAAAAACATATTAGAATATTTATTATTCAGTTTCGATGGAGGTTTCTGCTCTTATTCATAATTTCCTAACAATGCTATAAGACCGCATTCCCGAAGACGTAGCAAAAATAAATCTATCGACGGCTTGCAAGGAGACTAGCCCCGACAATATGTGACCTTCGATTATGTGTCAGTTCTTTTTAGAATCTGGGCTATAATGGCTCTCCATAACTTCCTGCTGCTTGTTGCTCGAACTTTCAACTCTTCACCTCTCCAATTTATCCTTGTTCTGCTGCTCATTCATTCAAACGTAGTTTAATCTCTTTCCCACCCTTACCTTCAGTATGCTTTGTGAGTGTTAAAATCACTAGAACCTATTTCTCGTTGTAAGTTCCAAAAATTTCAACTTTAAGTCTCCTTAAATGTTCCTATTTTCCTTGAGACTTACTTTTTGTTCACATATTCTTTCCATGGTATTCTTTCTCAAGAACCACATCTGTCACTTTATTTGTTGGGAAATTCTCCAGCATTTTCGCTTCCATGAATGAATTTCAGTACCATTTCCGTCGGTTATATTCAAAACGATAATTTAACCTCAGTTTCCTTGTCAATGTTTTTAATCAGTGGCTTCAATTGTAATTAACATAAGCAATACACACACACACACACACACATATATATATATATATATATATATATACAGTTCTTCCATGCAACTGAATATGTTAGCTCTATCACAGATACTGGGAAATTTCCACCAAGAACCGCGCATATAAAAAAAACTATATATATATATATATATATATATATATATATATATATATATATATATAGTAAAAAGAAAGAACAGTAAGATATATATAATCCGGTGTTCTTTTTGTCGTTGATAAAAAAAAACCGGATGACATGCGTTGAAGGGATGTCAAAATTCGTTGAAAAATGCACCCATTACCCTACCTTGATTTAACGGCTTTTTCGAACGTAACTTATAATTGATACAAAAATGAACACGCTACCGCACCTGAATAAATGATTGGATTTCTCTGTATCCTTGGAAACAAAAAATTATGAATTGTATGTGCGTTTAAAACTCAGTAAATTTAAAAATAAGTTATTCCAAAATTCGCTTGAAGATGAAACAGAACTAATGCTTTTAATTTAATTATATAATTAAATTTGAAGTTTTTAGCTTCGGTTTTTGAAACATAGCAATTCCTGTGTAGCGAACGAACCCTATTCTAAATCAGTTAATATATATATATATATATATATATATATATATATATATATATATATATATATATTGAAAAATAAAAATAGTAAAAAATTAAAATCTTCAGACACACTGGGTTGTATATTAATATTCTTTCGTTTTTATTATTTCAGTTAGATTCCTCAACTAGTTTCGGCCAACGTAGCCATCATCAGGAGAAAAAAAACTTCTGCTTGTTAGTAGCAGTGAACTACAGCAATGAATGACTTGATGGAGAAAATGTATCTTATCTGTAGTTTTCATTTGTTTTTTATTTTATTTTTTTTTTAATTTTATTGACTTTTACAAATCCCAAAATTAGTCATTTTATATAATCGGTAAATTATAAATTAGTTTTAGTAAATTTTGTTAAATCTACCGATATATATGCACTACAGTTCAAAAGTTTGAGGGAAGCCTGGTAATTTTTTAAAATGGCACCAAAAGCAGTTGTTTTTCACTTTAAATAAGAGAAAATTATTATACAGGGTTAAATGAAAGTGAGATATGATTTTTATTGGAAATTTTATTATTAAAAACAGAAAAAAACAATTTTATGGTTACATTTTGCTCTCGTCAAAATATCTCCCTTTAACCTTGATTACTTCAGCCCAAATGTTTGATATTCATTTCAAAAGTTTTTCAAAGTATAAGTTTGATAATTGATTCCATACTTTTTCATTTTTTTCACTCCTCTGCCAAGTTCATCTCCTGTTAATTTTGGGGTGATTTGAAACATTCAATCTGTAGCGAGTATATATATGTGGCACCCTGCATTTTTAGAAAGACTAAAAAGAGATATTCATAGAAATATGATTTAATTTTTATTCGGTTTATTAACCAGTTGTTAGTTATTTAGAAACGAAGAATAATTGAGTTTTGAGAATAATTCTCTAACTGTATTTAGGCGATCCAAAGAGAAGAAAAAAAAAAAATAATAATAATAAAAAGAAAGAGAAAGAGGAATAGATGATACAAAACCCGGTCATAAGTAAAACTAAGACAAGACAGGTGTCAAAATTATCAGGTCAAGCACTTGAACTAATTCCGTGTCCGCATAGGATGGAAGTTTGTTAAGGTTGGCTGAAAAAATAAAGATTTTTTAGAACAATGGAAACGAAATTTTAATCGGAGGAAAGGTGTTTTTTTTTGTGTTGAGGTGGTGACCGGTGGAACTGTATACAGATTCTGACCTGTTAAAAATTGGAACCCCACGATGATGAAGTGGAGACATTTTCAATTCAGATAATTAAGATTTTTGACTATCAGGTCTGACCAAAAACAAAGAAGGAAAGAAAACGATTGTCTCGGCTCACAGATAGCGCCAATATTCTTTCCTGAAGTCACATCTAATTAGCGGCAGGCTGTTTTGACAGAACCCAGGTGAGAAAAAGCCAAGATTATCATTTTTTCGTACGTGTGAAAAAGGCCAAATTAGATTTTGTTTTTTTTAGAACAAGAACGATGTAAGCCACGCCCGATTGGAGACGGGGGGCGTCCCACCACAGTCTCATTAGCCGAAAGCGGTCACGTGATATGCGGAAAGAAGAGGGAGAATGCTCGATCAAGAACCATTGGTCGAAAACGGTCACCTGACATACGAGAGACCGGGAGAGATGGGTATGCGTCTTCCCCCCAGAGGCACTGTGAGGAAGTAGGGGTGAAAATAATAGCGATAATGGGAAATCAGAACTAATGCGACTTTTGGGATTATCGAGAGAGCCCTGACGCCGACAGACCCACCCCGGTTTGCTGCGGCGTCAATAAAAGCAGGACCCCATTCGACAAAAATTGAGTTCAGCCCCGGACGGCAGCGAGAAGAGATCACCTCGGACGACGGAGGGTTGCGGCTGGGTTGCGGCAAGAAATCCTTCCAGCCCAAGTCGAAAACAAGAAATCCTTCCAGCCCAAGTCGAAAACAAGAAATCCTTCCAGCCCAAGTCGAAAACAAGAAATCCTTCCGGCCCAAGTCAAAGACAAGAGAAGTTCTATCTAAGTCGACGAAGAAGAAGATTACTCGAAAGCCGCGGAGAAGTTGCAGCCAAGTCGAAGACAAGGCCAAAGAGTTACTGGACGGAAGAAGAAGAAGAAGTTAAAATCAAGCCCAGCCGAGAACCGAATTCGACCCAACCAGATCGAAGTGAAGAAATACAACTCAAGTCGAAGAGAAGAATCAACTGCGAATGATTGATAGAAATTAGCCCCAGTGTCGAACTAAACCACACTCCGACATACACAATTCTAGAGAGTAGACAATTCGAAATCGTTAAGTTGTATGATAGAAGCTTGGTGCCATAGTCCACAGAGCGGGTCGGGAATGAGAACAATTTTTCTTTATGTAACGGACATTAGATATAAAAGGTTGTCACCCTTTTTTTTTTATCAGTAATTTTTTTGTCTCGTGAGTTTTTTTTTTCTTTTTACTTGTGTTTTGCCACCCCCGTCGGACTCAACTTGCATACGGCCCAATCCCTGCTGGTCCCGTCTGTCTAAGATCTAAACACAGCGTGGGTAGACGGACCGGAGATCAGTACAGTTGCTTTAGCAACCAGGTATTGGAAGCGGGTTGGGAAAGGCGAGGCTGGTGATCATCTAACCAAGAGGTTGGAGCGGCACGCTTGGAACCAGCAGGAGCGACCAGGAGGAGCGACGTCACAGTTGGCGCCGTAACCAAAGGATTCGACCCTGGGCCAGGTGTGTACCCGTCACATATATATATATATATATATATATATATATATATATATATGTGTGTGTGTGTGTGTGTGTGTGTGTGTGTGTGTGTGTGTGTGAAAATATATAAAAAATAGGAAAGAAGTTCTTTAGTATTTCTGTTATTATTTTTTTTAAATAGTGCTCGATACAAAAGTAGAGCATAAATATAATTATTTATTTAAAAATATGATTCCAACACGCTACATAAGAGGTCCCATTTTTCAAAACAAGAGCCGAAAACTTCAATATAATTATTTGAATTAAATTGAATTAAAGTAAGCTCTGTTCCCGCTTCAAGTGAAATTTTTTTTGGAATAACTTATTTCTGAAATTTACGTGTTTTAATAGCATATTCATAATTGAAATCAAAATTTCCATGGTAACAGCCAGGGCGAATTGTTTAAAATAGGTAGGGGTGTTGGGTGTTAATAATTTGTATCAGTATAGAGTTATTTTCATAGATGTCAAGTTAGGGTAAGGTGGGGGGATCTAAATTTAAAACGGAAGATGTTTTCGCCTAGTCTGGTTTACGTGTCTATGGAGATTTATTTATTTTTTTATTTTATTTCTTTATAAAAGGGATTTGTGTATATAAAACTGCCGTAACATTTGTTTTTTGACGACTTATATATATATATATATATATATATATATATATATATATATATATATAATAGCTGGCCACTCGTATTCGAGGACACCTGTCTACTAGGGTGTCTAGTCAATAGCTATTGCAGACTCTCGCTCAGGCACATTTGTGTTTGTTCAACACCCACAGATCCAACCTGTGGTTTATACTGCAACTATGCTGAGCAGAACTTCGTTACAGTTTCTGGTATAGAGCGTGTTACCTAGAATGATCAACTTTCTGTTCATCACCAACACATTCAAACCCTCGGTCATGATGACTTGCGGATTCGTGGTAGCACAGGTATGAACTGTCCCAAAAGTTTACCGTCTGCCCACACGGCTTGAGTCAAAATCTGGTATGGTTTTCAGGCACTTTCCGAAGGTGCCGCACACTGGGATCGCCCCACCCACCACCACCACCAGACCGATAACATCAAGAAGTTTCCTTCCTGACAAATCGAACATGGTGGGATTCGAACCCTGGTCTCATGCATATATATATATATATATATATATATATATATATATATATATATATATATATATATATATAGTTAGTTAGTTAGTTATTTAAACCTAGAGAGCTAGACAAACCTACCAAGGTTTCACCTAAGCGGATCGTCAGGGAAGGCCGGATGAAAAGGTAAAGAAAGAACGGCATATATAGTCAATAAACAAAAAACCATAACCACGTGACCCCCAAAAAAACAAAACTAAAAAACAAAGAGGGTTGGGTAGTACCGTTTTATTCAAAATTGACGAAAGAGGGAAAGGGTTTTAAAAAAGAAAAACGCGGATAAACAGTGGTGGAACTATTTATTCAATCGAAAAAAAAAAATTTTTTAAATAAATAAATAATAAAAAAATAAAATAATATAGTTTCTTATAAGATTTCTATTAATAATATATATGAGACGAGGGTTCGAATCCAACCATAGTCGATATATATATAGACTATGGTGGGATTCGAACCCTCGTCTCATATATATTATTAATAGAAATCTTATAAGAAACTATATATATATATATATATATATATATATATATATATATATATATATATATATATATATATATATATATATATATATATATATATATAAAACCTCCGCAATTTCTCATATATAAATGTTACCGACTGACAATGAAACTTGTATAAAAGAGGGATTGCTGCCCAAATGCGCAATTATTAAATTTTTAATTACATGATATGGTATCCAACAAAGAAAATAACCGCAGTTGCTTGTCAGTCGTTTTTTTATGAAACATATGTGTGTGTGTGAGAGAGAGCGAGAGAGAATCTGTCTGTCTCTGTGTGTGTGTGTGTGCGTGTGCGTGTGTGTGCGTGTGCGTGTGTGTGTGTGTGTAAAATTTCAGATATATCTAAAAAATATATCGTTAAAAGGAAAAAGCAAAAGGAAATCCTACCATCTTTGTCGATGCGTTTCGTCCTCATTCCCTTTGTTCTTTTGCCCCCTTCGGTCAAGTGGGTGCAGCTCGAGATAAAATTACACCTACCACTTTATTCTTTGTGAATATCTGTGGCGACAACGGAGAAAACCATATCTCACCTCGGCTCTTTGGACTATCTGTCAAAAAATAAAAATCCGAATCAAGCTCGTCGGCTTTTGTAAGCCTCGAAATACAGGAATTGTTTTTCGCTGCCCTACCAATCTCGATCAATCTTTCTTATCCGAATAACGAATGACCAGTACCCAGTTACTTGGTTGGGGGAAGAACTGTTACGAATTGTGATACGATTTATTTATTTATCTATTTTTAAAAAGGGAATAATCCTTTAGATTTATGGTTCAGGTATTTTCCGACGATAATCTTGCATAACTGATTTGTGACCCCTTGGAATTACGACTTCTCGTTATTATCGTTGTTGAAAGTTGCAACGCGACGGATTTTGTTACCAATTGAAATATATAAACACCAGAAGAACACATAATCAATAAAGAAAATCTGTTTTCAACTCATGGATCGGTTTATTTCGCTTCTTTTTTTTTATTTTTTTTAATTCTTCTATAAGCCGAGTATTTTCAGGACGTAGGCGATCAATATAAAGAACTTCCGGTCTTTTTTCGCTCTTAATAACTTATTCTCCTCTTATCTCTTTTTCTCTCTTTTTCTCTCCTTGTCATCTCTCCCAAACCCTAACCAGTCATTCATTCAGTCAAGCTCACCTGGGCAGCAAAGCCTCTAATCGAGAGATTGGGGGTTTTCATTGAACGTAGTACCACCTCTTAATTGCTGTTGTTCCCACGTCCACCCTGACCCGCCGTAGTAGCACCTGTTAGGGTCCTAGCTATAGGCAAATAGTAACCCCCTCCTCCCAAGAAAAATAAAACACTATGAAAGTATAAAAATACATTTTTATAGTAAAAATACCAGCCATATATTTTTATATAAAAATATTACTAGAAATACATTTTTCAGTAGCTGAAGGCATACAATTTCTTTCAAAAGCTATTTAATTGAAGCCATAAAATTCTTCAAATTATTTAGATTTGGGAACTAAATAACCCACATAGGTTTTGATATGCCGCTGAACAAAACGAACAATCCAGCTCGCCAGGTAGGTTGTACTTTGCTTTCCTCTGACCTTCTTACGTTCTATCTGCCCTGGGAGTCACCAAAGTGTGTGAGGGAGGTATGGAAATACAGATCAATTCCCTAAATCGATGTGACGATGAAGACAATTGTATTTGCTTCCCTACCAGGCTTGACCAATCAGAACCTTTCTTTCCCTAATAAAATAAATCGTCTTTGGACGACAAGTGGTGTTTTTAGATCTTCGTGGATGAAGGGGTAGTCGTGCATTACGAGTTACAAATGTGGATTTTTTACCTTTCTTAATTTACACCCCCCACCAAAACGTTGGACTCTGCTAGACTGATTTTTGAACCTTGTAATTACGACCTCAGACCTGGGATGTGAACCTCCCTATTACTATTGAATTGTGTTCCAATCAAAGTGTAAAATCATTCACTGGGTCCGAGGCCTTACTAGTAATGGCTTACGAATTCACTGAAGCCTGCTTATGTGTTTATTAGATGCTTGACTTTGACAAAGTCGTATTTTCAGTGCTTAGTGAAGATTTTACCGATTTTCTGCGAGGCTAAGAGTGTTTCTTCGTCTTTAGAAATAAATGTATTTAAAGCGAATAATGGAAAGAAAGAAATTTCCTCGACAATGGCGATTTCACAAAGCGGAAACATTTTCAAATTCCAGAATTTCTCAAATTTATGCCTGAATAAGTCCTTCCATATAGCCAGATACAAGTAGACAGACAAATAGATAGAGGAATAATATAGCTGTATGGCTCGATTTTAAAGACTACTGCCGTTCGCGTTTTTGTAGCCTATTCGATGAAGCAGCTGCCATGGAAAAGCAGGTTATAGAGTTTCGTGGAAAGATTGTTCATTTTTTTTTTTTCCGTACTATTTTTACAGTGATGTTGACCTTGGGTGTGTGTATGTGAATTAGTGATATTTCATAAAGTATATATTACTCTATGAAATAGTATAGATTCATGTATACTCACACAAAAAGAAATTCCTTCTACTCTACCTACAAACTCATAACTTACCACAAACACTAAGTTATCATTTAAATCTATAAAATATTATTTCAAACAGCATTTTTTACCCGTAGAATGTATCATAAAAATGAAATGAAATAAAATAAAATATCAAAGAAATAAGTAAAATAAAAAAAATAAGTAAATAAATAAATAAAATAAAAATAAGTAATGAAATAGAATACGGATAGATATGACTCAAGGTCAATAATTAAGCGCGCTCTCAATATAATATCCCTGATCATTGCAAAAGAAATAATAACACCATGCGGTATACGAGCTATTAGGAAAAAAACAGAAGGCGGCTAGATAATCCTTCTGCTCAGTCACATTTTTTGTTTGGAAAACACCACAGAACCCACCTATGGTTTATACTACAACTATGCTGATCGGATATTAGTTACAGTTTATGGGAGAGAACGCGTTATCTAGCGTGATCAATAGTCTGAACAAAGCCAGCACACTCAGAGCCTCGGTCACGATGACTTGTGACTTTGTGCTAGCACAACCATCGACGGGTCCCAATTTTCACTCGCAAGGATTGGGTCAACCCGTGGTATGGGTTTCAGGCACTTTCAAAAGGTGCCGCAAACTGGAATCGCCTCTTCCAGATGAACATTAAGAAGTCAACTTTCTGACAAATAAACAATGGTGAGACGCGAACCAGGATCGCATAGACAAAAGACGAATGTTCTAACCATGCGTCCATATATAATAAAAAACAAATACATTTTAATCTTTGGTTGTTGGATTTGATAAGGTAATTTAATAATCCTCGAAATTCCGTAGGTTTTCCTTACGCACAGTCGAGTCTTTTATTCTGAACTAAAGAAGCCGAAACCAACACACATCGTCGAAACGCGTTGTTTATAAACTTTTCCAGTATGTATATATATATATATATATTAAATAATAATAACTCCTTATCCCAAAAATGTATACATATATATATATATATATATATTGTGTATATTTAGGCAGCAATTTTTCATTGATACATGTTTCATTAAATAATATAGACAAGTTTTGTCTATTTATTTTAAGTAAGTTCCTTTAGTATTGTCTGATAAGCTTAATAACATTATCATTGAAGGACGAAAGCAAATCACCATATTGATACATGTTTAAATCCAATCTAAGCTTCCGCGTCTCGTATACATTAGTAAGTCGTCGCTCTGAAATTTTTCATCTAACAAAAACAGACTATCATTATTGTTCCGTGTATTGGTTGACATATTGAAAAGTAATTGTCATCATTGATAATGGCTTATGTAAGCCGAAAGCTTAGATTGGATTTAAACATGTATCAATATGGTGATTTGCTTTCGTCCTTCAATGATAATGTTATGTAGCTTATCAGACAATATGAAAGGAACTTACTTAGAATAAATAGACAAATCTTGTCTACATTATTTAATGAAACATGCATCAATATATATATATGCATATACACACACACACACATATATATATGTATACACACACACACACACATATATATATATATATATATATATATATATATATATATATATATATATATACGTGTGAAAGGTTGTTGTACCATTGAATACTCCCCTGATGTTAGTAAACACGTGGTCATTCCCTACAGGCAGTATTTCTCCCCTTTGCACTTAGAGGGAGATGGTCATGGTCAATCCCTTTTGCCTGAATCATGTCGATGGGAAAATGTCAAGAGAGCCCGGCAATTTTGGTTTTCTAATTCCAAGTGTGCATAGGATTCCCACTCGGCCGGATGTCACATTCCGTTCGAATACGAGAGTTGATAAATGCCAAACCATCACGATGAGACTCATAATTCCACTGTATTCATCAGCTGTTCTTCTGACATATGGCATGCTTACTGCTTGTACGGAGTTGATGTTTCCGAAGGTCTTCCTCCTATTTCTCGCCTTAAAAGCAACAATGAACGAATAGATAAAGAGATAAATATTTCTAGGCCTTATTTAGTATTGCCTTTAACACAAAAACGATTTGGGCACTATGTCGATTTTTTTTAACATAAAACCCTAACCAAGGCAATAAAACCACTAAGACGCAAGAGTTTACGAAGTGAGAGATAAGAATAGAAAAACTACGATTAAGGAGAGAAAACAATGAAGAATAAGAATTAAGAATATAGAAAATAACGATGGACATTGCATTTAAATTTTTGAAGATCAAACTTGACTGATAAGCAAGAAGCCAGGAAAATAGTTCCACAAGCGAGAATTGTGATAGAAGAAACTGTTAGCATAGAACTTACGGTTACATCTAGCCATTTCAACTGTAAAATGATGAGACCTTGCCACCAATCTAGTACTGCACTTAAATTCATAAAGTCTATGTACCATAATGAAAAGAAGAATTAGCATGAAATTATTTAAAGGAAAGGCAAAGGAAAGCTACATTATGGTGGTAGGAAAGTGGCTGAAGCCGAGATGCCAATAAGTGAATCTTATGTGAGAGAAGAAACTGTTAACATAGAACTTACGGTTACATCTAGCCATTTCAACTGTAAAATGATGAGACCTTGCCACCAATCTAGTACTGCACTTAAATTCATAAAGTCTATGTACCATAGTGAAAAGAAGAATTAGCAGGAAATTATTTAAAGGAAAGGCAAAGGAAAGCTGCATTATGGTGGTAGGAAAGTGGCTGAAGCCAAGATGCCAATAAGTGAATCTTATGTGAGATAAGAAACTGTTAGCATAGAACTTACGGTTACATCTAGCCATTTCAAGTGTAAAATGATGAGACCTTGCCACCAATCTAGTACTGCACTTAAATTCATAAGGTCTAGGTACATAATGTCTATGTACATCAAGGAAAGTTCATCAGAACAGTTACCAGACAAGGCAGTAAAGCCAGCGTAACGCAAGGGGTTAATGTATGTGAAAGAATTAGAAAGCAGAAACAGATGCGAGAACAATTGAAGATTGACCATTAAGGCAGTAGATAACGATTGACATTGCATTTAAATTAGAAAAACTACGATTAAGGAAGGAGAGAAAACAATAAAAAAAATAAGAATTAATACAGAAAATAACGATAGACATTGAATTTAAATTTTTGAAGATCAAACTTGACCGGCAAGCATGAACGCGGGAGTGAGTTTCGCAAGCAAGAAGTGCGACAGAAGAAACTGTTTTTCATACAAAAAGTAAATTAGTAAAGTTAATGATATAAAATGGCGAAATCCATTCGCTAACTAAATTTTAAAATTGCATTAACTCGCTAATTTTTTTTTTTTTTTTTAATTATCAACTGTATTACGTTTTGCTTAAATACGAAATTAATTTCGTCGTTTCTTCCGGTCATTATCAAGCATGGAAACTAATTTGTTTTGGTAAAATTCAGGTAGCATCCGAGACGAAAAATATAATCAAAATCGAAAGATGTATTTTTTTTTTAAATGTGTTATTTTAATGGATTGAAACTTGTGTAGATTGCACTCGCAAAGCTATGGTTGAATTTGAAAATTTAAGTGAGCGCGATTTATTTTTTTACTAATATGTTAATTTAAGTACTTTTTTTTTGTAGGAGTTTATCAGTCAACGTGGGGTGAACTAAATAGTTCAATAAGTAGAGTAATGTTTATATCCGTTATCAATAAGATATTTTAAAAAAAAACTTATTTCGATTTGGATTATATTTCTTCGTCTCGGATGCTACATGAATTGTACCAAAAACAAAATATTTCCCATGCCTGATGATGACCAAAAGAACCGTCGAAATTAGTTGCATATTTAAGAAAGACCGAACACATTCTATAATTTTAAAAAAACAACGATCATAACATTCATCCAGTGATTAGTGGGTTAATGCATCTTTAAAATTTTGTTAACGAACGGATTTCGCCATTTAATATCATTAACTTTACTAATTTACATTTTTTTTAATGGTTCATTGTAATATAAATTAAACTGCACCACATATTTGATATATATATATATATATATATATATATATATATATATATATATATATATATATATATATATAAGTGTTCAGTTTGGAATTATCCACATCGATATCCACCTGAATTTCTGGGATGAGGAATTATTATTTACACTAATATCCATATATATATATATATATATATATATATATATATATATATATATATATATATATAATGGACTCTCCCGTCGGTTTCGACGTATGAGGATCTGCCAGTTTATTGATTCAGTTATGAAAGATTATGCGATAATCTTAAGTGGCATTTAAGACCCGCTAGTGATTTACAAAGGAGGCCATATATATATATATATAGTGTTCAATAATTTGGAAATTCTGCATAGGGTAAGAAAAAATAGGGTAAGGTTAATGATTTATACTCCTTGGCCATTACTACACAGAAGCCAGTTCGATCCTCGCTGGGTGCCCCATACTTGTAGCCTTTTTCCCAAACTTTATGTGGTGTAACAAGTAGTGAGTTAGTTTGGTTGACAATTACTAATGAGAAATGACCTCGGTCCTCACTAGGCGCCCTATTCTTGCAGTTGTATGTCCAACTACCAGCATGAGCACTAGAACGAGAACAGTAAATTAAATAAAGATTAACTAAAGAGTTCTGTTCAGAATTCCCTGCAGATTACCCAGATTGATAGGCACGATTTGGTTAGGGGGACGAAACGATGCGGATATTAGTATAAATAATAACCCCTAATCCCTGAAATCCAGGTGTATATCGGTGTGGGTAATTCTAAACTGAATACTTTATTTAATCTACGGGAGTAGACTGTTCTCGTTCCTCAGCTCATGTCTAGGGATATTGCCTAGTTTTTTTTTTTTAATTTTTATTTAGTACTGTTCAGTTATCGCTCGCCCGTTTCCAATGAGTGCAAACACACAATGCCTGACCCAGGGATTGAACATTAAATTATTTCTATCACAAATACAAATAAAGTTATAAATTTTTAAAATGCACATGAACTTTATGGACACCCTGTGTAAAAATGTCATTGATGGGCTTTGCGCAGGTTTTATTACTTGTTAATTTGTCTAACACGTTGTCTTCAATGTGTTTCATGTAAAGGTTAAATAGGTTGTCCATAGTTGATTGTGATGATGCTGATATGATTTCCGACATTGAGGGAAGCCAGGTCACAGCGTGCAGGCGGTGGTTGCATTGGAGAACTTGGAAGAATTCGTTTTGTAGATACGATGCTGTAATTGTTGCGAATGTAAGTTGAAACTATATCATTGAGGATTTTTTTCACCGTTGATGTCTTGCTATTTACCCATAGCTTAGAAGAAGAGGATTCATAACTTTCCCAAGTGTATCAGAGCGTAAGTGAATGTAACTGGAATTCGAACTTGGCTCTCCCATTCCTCAATCCGACCCGCTATATTTTGCGATTGAATAGGTTATAGGGGAACACAGCGCAGTTTATAATTACCATTACTTTAGCATATATAACTCAGAACATAATCATACTAACAAGAAATACCTTAAAAATGACTATTGGATGAATAATCACTACAGAGAGTTTTAGAAGGCTAGTTTAGTAAAAGAAAAATATCTAAAAAAGAAAAAAAAGAAGGAAAAACTCTAAGAACGCTGGATAAACTAAATAATATATAAAATTCTCCTTGTCCGTCACAGTCAATGAAACATATAATGAGTGATGATCGGAAGCCAAAAATCCTTATGTATAGCCAACTTTTTCATGATAAGCGTAATGTAGGCCGTCCTTGGTTACGCTTCAAGGACAAACTTAAATACAATTTAAATGTTGCAAACATCCCTATAAAGGAGTTCGAACTTGCTGTTGAAAACCGAGCAAACCGGAGAAATACCTCCTCCCGAGGTATAAGTAACTTTGAAAAGAATTTTCTCAACAATCTGAGAGAATTAAGAATTAATACTAAATCTCGGGCTAATACATCAACCCATATGATGATCAACCCTTCAGTATGCCCTTTGTGTGGATTTGTTTGCAAATCCCGTGCAGGATTGATGTTTCATACGAAACATGAACATAAAAACTGAATTGAAAGACACTCATACGTCGAAAACGACGGAAGTGTCCGTAATATATATATATATATATATATATATATATATATATATGAAGAAATATAGTCTTAAGATGTGCTATATTTATGGAATAACGTGCTCAATATCAGAGATAGAGCGTATGTAAATATAAAAGTGAACATACAAGTCAACACTTAGAGGCAACAGTCTATTTCATGCTAGATGCAATCGTCAAGCCTGACGATTGCATCTAGCATGAAACAGACTGTTAACTTTTACACATATATATATATATATATATATATATATATATATATGAAAAACTGGAAAGTTTTTTTTGTGTGATGCGTTTCATCCGTTAGGATTTCATCGGACTAGGCTTCGAAGGCATTGCACGTCTACACATGCGCAAGAAACGAGCGACGCTGGTAGTTTCAAAATTTTTTGAAATATTTTTTTTTTAATCTAGCCAAAATTATCTGCATTCTTTTTCTTTTTCATTATCTCTCCACGACCTATTTCCCTGATTTTTCCACACTGTGCCAATATAAAATCTACCAAGAATGGTGATATACAAATATATATATATATATATATATATATATATATATATATATATATATATATATATATATGTGCCCGGGTTCTTCCAATATATCACAATAAATCCTCACATACATACAAACATTTACACAAACACACACACACACACATATATATATTTAATCAAGATGTTTATACATATATATAAGTATGTGTGTATCTGTGTGCGTATAAACATATTGATTTATAAATATAATAAAGATATAAATAATAAAGAATATATATATATATATATATATATATATATATATATATATATATATATATATATATATATATATACACGTTATTATAGGATATTACATTCGACCATATGTACCTGCTACATTAATGCATCCATGTTTCGATTTAATACGAAGGATGAGATGGAAAGCATATTTTTTTTCTTAAGAACCGAGACATTCCGTTACAACAAATACGTATGGATTTAAGTATTTAAAAAGTGCACATCTCATTGACCGTTTACACTGGTTTGAGATGGATCTTTCAAATATTATTAACAGCATTACGTTTCATAAATATAAAAATCAATTCCAGAAACACTTGGATACATTAGATAAAAGATATTAATAAATCTGATCAAATTTTTGTAAAATCATATAAAACCACGAACCTTTATAAATTTCATCCTAAGGACTATATGTCTGTCAGTTATGATACACGCTTAGGCGATCATGTATCTTTCAATACATGACTGACGAGGCACATTTTTCCCCGCAGTAGGTGGCCATTTCTTTCTGCGGAAGACCAGTTGCCATCCAAGGCTATAGAACCCGGTCTGTTCTGCTATTTACCCATAGCTGGGGGAAGAAGAGGATTCATACTTTTCCCAAGGGTATTAGCACGTAAATGAATGTAATGGATTCAACTGGAATTCGAACTCAGTTCCTCAATCTGAGCCGCTCTCTATTACTCCACCGTGGCATTTTAACGAAGAATTATAAAAATGATAGATATTAATAATTCTAATTGTGTTGACATTTTTTCTAAATATATTACTGATAAATTGAAAATCATAGGATTTGTAAGCTTTGTACTAAGGAAGTCTATGTATTACTTAAGGATCACAAACCGGAGATTTAGAATAAGCTCTCTACAAGAATTATAAATCCGACCAGACTTGAGATAGGAAGGATTAGTAACGTAAGCCTTGAACTTGTAAAAAAAAAACAAATTAAAAATCACTTTGGACTTATTCAATGAATCGGTACCAATGAAGTGATTAACTGGTTTAAAAACATTGATAACAAAAACAAGTATACCTTCATTCATTTTGATATAATGGACACTTACCTTTCAATATCCAAAGACTTGTTTACATAGATGCTTTGAAGTAATGGGTACATATGTTCGAATGTAATATCCGATAATAAAGAATTAGCGCTCTACTATTGTATCGATGCCTATTTTTAAATTAATGTATCAACCTTTGAATTTACATTTCATTCTTACTCATTTCATTTGTGTGTGTATATATATATATATATATATATATATATATATATATATATATATGAACATGCTTGATTAAATATATATATAAACATCTGATTGAAAATAAATACACAGACACAGACACACAGACACACACACACACACACACAGACATATATATCTATATTATATATATATATATATATATATATATATATATATATATATATATATATATATGTGGGGGGGGGGTAACGATGTATACATTTTTATATATCAGGAACAAATTTGGAGAAAGATGTATAAAAAAAAAATGAAAATGTTTTCGTGTGAAGAAAGTTTTCTCAAATGTATATATATATATATATATATGAAAGAATATTTCTTAAATATTTTTTCTCTTATCAAATTACCCATATTCATCTGTATTCTTCTTCCTTTTTCTCCATATATATATATATATATATATATATATATATTTATTTATTTCTATCACTTGCATATCCTTGCTTGAACCGGCTCTAATGCTCCAGGTGGAGAGGCTTGGTGATAATAGTCGTGGCTCGTGTGGGCACAGTCCTATGGCCAAGGGAAACTCCGGTGAGTCCCGCCACGGAATATGTGATCGTGCGGAGCTATCTCTAGTCTAAACGCTAACTCTTTGTCACCGAGGTCCGCTAGTACAGTTGGAATGGCGTTTGTCTCGTATCGTAACTGCTCGGGTTTCAGTTTTTGGTAGTGGATGAGCATTTCTGGTGATTCCCAAATATAGGACGCAACGGCGGTCCAGTGCTTTATTCATTCTGTTCAAGTTTCTTCTAGACTCGATGAGTTACTTAATTATAATTGTCTCAAATCCTCCTAATTTCTTTCACACGCACACATATATAAGAATTCTTTCTTCACACGAAAATTTTTTCCTTTTTTTGTCATACTTCTTTCTACATATTTGTTCTTGATATATAAAATTTATACATCGCTATACCATATATATATGTGTGTGTGTGTGTGTGTATGTTTGTATCTATTTATTTTCAATCATATATATATATATATATATATATATATATATATATATATATATATATATATATACAGAGAGAAAGAGAAAGATAGTTGTCCGAGAGTCACTTGATAGTGATACTAAGGGAGAACGACATTTTGGCACTCGCCTGACTGCAATAAAGCACCGATTCATATGAATACAATCCCCTCATTTTGACGGGTACTATGCTAGTATTCAACTAAAGAATAATGGAAAATATATAGAAGAGAAAGGAAATGCATTTAATCAAAGAGAAATACCTGAAAGGCAATCAATAAAAACAAAAACTAATTCTGCATATGCGTGACAACAATAAAACGAATATAAGAAAGCAGGAAATGTTTAGAAAGAAAATGGAGTCCGGTGGATGTGGTTGTGAGGGAATGAAAAATGGATTTGGCGTGGCAGTTGCGTAAGATATCATTTAAATTGATCGGATTTGAATTCCTGCCGTCATCATTTTTGTGTTTTCCAGGAAATTACGGAAGGGAGCGATTTAAAGGGTTTCGGGGAATGTTTTTTCGAAGTTTGCTATGTTCGCGACTGTTATAGAAAAAAATTTCTTAAAGGTTTAAATTATCAAAAAGAAAAAGACAAATAAGGATAAGAAAGAAAGAAAGAAAGAAAGAAAGAAAGAAAGAAAGAAGTGTAGAATTATTAAGAAAAAAAAGACGATATAGAAAGAGACAAACAAAACGGAAGAAGCACAAACAAACCACTTGAACAACTCAGATTAGAAAGAAAGAAAGAAAGACAGACAGAAAGAAAGAAAGAATAAAGCTTGTAATGATGAAGGAAAATGAAAGAAAGAAAGAACCTGAGAATAGGGGAAAGAAAATGAAGCAGAAAGAAAAAAAAGCTGAGAATAGGGGAAGGTAAATGAAACAAAAAGAAAGGAAGAAAAAAAAAGCTTGGAATTGAAAGAAAGAAAGAAAGAAAGAGAGAAAGAAAGAAAGAAAGAACGAACGAAGTTGCAATAAGAGAATGAAAATGAAAGAAAAGAAGAAGCTGAAAATAGTGAAAGAAAATAAAGAAAAAAGCTGAGAAGAGGGGAAGGTAAATGAAACAAAAGAAAGGAAGAAATAAAAGGCTTGGAATAGGAGAAAGAAAGAAAGAAAGAAAGAAAGAAAGAAAGACAGAAAGAAAGAAAGAAAGAAAGAAAGAAAGAAAGAAAGAAAGAAAAAACGAACGAAGTTGCAATAAGAGAATGAAAATGAAAGAAAAGAAGAAGCTGAAAATAGTGAAAGAAAATAAAGAAAAAAGCTGAGAATAGGGGAAGGTAAATGAAACAAAAGAAAGGAAGAAATAAGAGGCTTGGAATAGGAGAAAGAAAGAAAGAAAGAAAGAAAGACAGAAAGAAAGAAAGAAAGAAAGAAAGAAAGAAAGAAAGAAAGAATCAAACAAACAAACGAACAAAAAAGAAAGAAACAAAGAAACTTTCCTTTTAATTACTTTTTATTTTCTTTCTTTCTCTCAAGAAAGAAAGAAATAATTATTTCTTGAGGGAAAAAACGAAAGAATGATAAATTAATTAATTAATTAATAAAGACAGAAATGGAGAAAAAAATAAATAATGACTGAAAGGAAAGAAAAAAAAAGAAAAATGTCAAAAAGAATGTCCAGTAAATGAAAGAAATGAAATAAAAAATAATGAAAAGGAAAAAAAGAAAGTAAAAAAGAGAAGGTAAGAAATAAAAAAAATAAATAGGGAAAGAAAGAAACAAACAAAGAAAGAAAAAGAAAAAGATAAATAAAGATTGAAAGAAAAGAAAGAAGAGCAGAGAAAAAAGAGAAGGAAATAAAAAAAAGAAAACAGAATAGATCGTAAAAGAAGCAACTTGGAAAAAAGGTAGATGTAAAATATTAGGTTGTCCCAAAAGTTCGTAAACACATGATGGTCTTCATTTTGAGGAATAATTTTTGTTGTTTTTGTTATTACTTGGCGAGTAAAATTCAATTTTTTTTTTTTGTAAGTGTTAACGAACTTTTGGGACAACCTAATAAAAAGACAAAATGATGATAGCAAAAAGAAATCATAAGGAAATTTAGAAAAAAAAAAAAGAAAATTATGAAAGAAGAAAGAAGAAAAATCTAGAAAACGAAAAGAAAGAGAAAAATGAAAATTTGAATGAAGTAAATAAGCATTTCCGATTTTTTCCTTTCAAAACTTATAACAGAAAGAAGTTAAAACGCTAAACGAAAATTGGAAAAGATAAAGAAATTATAAAGAAAAAAAGATAATTTCGAAGCTTATCTTTGTTGACTCAATCACACTTTCGATAAAACACAAAACCGAAATCGAATTTATTATTATTATTATTATTATTATTACAAGCGAACAGCTTGTAAATCTACATCGTCAAATGAATAAGTATTTGAAACTGAGAAATGAAGAAAGCGTAACACGGATCTTAAGATTCATGGATAAACAGAAAGAAGTTCGATTTTATATTGTAAATCTTATTAACAAAGAATGGAAATCTGAAGTTGCACTATTATAACAAAAAAAATGCCTTCCAAAAGCTCAGCAAAGTATTAAGAACCATGAAAATTTCTTTAGAAACAAAGAAAATAGGCCTGAACATTTATGCAATATCAGCGCTTTTCTATGGCAGTGAATGCTGGACAATCTCAATCCCAGATGAATAGTGAAATGGAGACAACAAAAATGTTTTTTCTACAGAAGGATAGTGAGAATGTAGAGCGCATAAGCAGCGAAAAGGTCTTAAGGAAAATGGAAACAAAAAAAAGACAATTAGTATCAGAAACAGCTGAAAGAGTTTGGTGAATTTGACACTCACAGGGCATATCGAAAGCAAAAAAGCACAGAGAAATGCTAGACGAGCATGTGTGCAAGGTTGGCATAACAGAGAGTAGGAAGGATAGTAAAAGTCATTACTAAAAGCTACAAAGGATAAGGAAGTTGTGAAGAGCTATGACGTCAATGTTCTGCAGAAGAACAACAACAGCAAAACAACAACTTAAAACATTTCTTGCAAGAAAAATTGAGTATTATTCTAAAATTCTCTAGTGAATAAATTTCGTCTGGAAGATTTGCGCAGCACCGCCCTCTCTGTCTTGAATATACTCTGACATACAAAAGATCGTGTCTCGATCGTTAACCGTATCCTATCTTTTCATAACCTATCGAGAGTTACCAAAATTATTCTTTAGTAAATTTAGCTTACTTACACTATTTATATTCAGACTATTGTCCCTATCATTGTTGTTGTTATCACAACGTTTCGACTGTTGTACCCTCTAGCCATCATCAGGTGTATATAGCCCTGGATAACATATAAGGAATTCTGGATTGAGCTCATTAAAACTACAAAGGTAGACTTTTTTCCAATGTTTAGGGATATTTCGTATTGTTCTTATTTTTATTTCATTCTCTTCAGTTATTGCTTGCCCGTTTCCACTGAGTGCATGTACACACTGCCCGACCCAGAGATTGAACTCGCATTTGCTATGTCACCAAATCTACAAACCAAAGCCTTTATCAACCATGGCCGTTCTCGGCTGGAGATTAAACTAAAGGTTTAGTTCAGAATTACCAAAATTATTCTTTAATAAACTTAGTTTATTTACACTATTTATATTCGGACTATTGTCCTTATCTTTGTTGTTGTTATCACAATGTTTCGACTGTTGCGCCCTCCGGCCATCATCAGGTGCATATAGCCCTGGATAACCTACAAAGCCTTTTATCAACCATGGCCATTTTCGGCTGGAGATTAAATAAAAGGTTTAGTTCAGAATTCCCTGTATGTTGCGCGGATCTATATACACCTGAAGAAGACCGAAGGATACAACAGCCGAAACGTTGGGATAAAAACAACAAATATGGGGACAATAGTCCTAATGTAAATAGTGTAAATGATGATGATTCGTCATCCCAGAAATTAAAAAAAAAAATTAGCACGTACTGCTCCACTCCGCCGCACCATTAAAATGTTAGCCTAGGTTGGGCACAAGGCCACAAGTATGGGGCACCGAGTGAGGATCAAACTCGCTGAAGCGTTCAACCATATTAGCTTGCTAGACATTAGCCCACGATGTGACGCTTCTTTTAATGCTTGATCGATATGATTAATGAAGAAGCTCTGGATTAAGTGCATTGACAAAAAAGAGATTATGTTGAAAAGTAAATATAGGTTGTGTAAAATAATTCTCGTTTTCATCTTCTTAGGCGCTAGATTTCGTTATAAGTAACTGCAGGCATATTTTTAAAGATTAAAAAACATAGTTAACAATTCCCCCCGTCTCTCTCTCTCTCTCTCTCTCTCTTTGTCGCTCTCTCTCTCTCTCTCTCCCTCTCTTTCTCTCTCCCTCTCTCTTCAAATCTGTCATCCTCTTTCTCTTTCCTCCTCTTTCTTCTCTTTTTTCTTTTTCTCTACCTTTCTTTCTAGGTCCTGTTATTCTCTGGTTCTTTTTTCTCTTTCCGTCTCTTTTTCAACTGTGTCTTTTTTTCTTACACTGTGGCATTATATTTCTCTCTTCTCTCACTCCCCCTTTTTGTTATTCTTCTTCTCTTTCATTCTTTATTTCCGTTAAGATGGGTTTTTTTCCTTTCTTTTCTTGCTATGTTTCGCAGTAATTCTTTTCCCTTCCCATCTTTATTTTCATCTCACTGCCTTTTCACTATCCACGTCTCTCGCTTAATCATTGCGCCACTGATTTGTCCATCTCTCTTTTATCTGTGGCTTTTTTTTCAATCTTCTAGCTCAAGAGTTCCGTTTTTATTTTTATCTTTCTCCGTCCATTTCATTAAAATATGTCATTTTTATTCTCCTTTCTCTCCTACTGTCATATTGTCAAACATTTTTTTCTCTCTATTTTGTCTCAAAGTGTCTTTTTTATTCTCCCCTTTCTTTATTTGTTAGTCTTTTTCTTTTTCTCTCGTTATTTTGCTTCATTGTGTCTTTTTACTTCTCTTTCTCGATTTGTTATTTTGTCAGTCTTTTTTTCTACATATTTTCTCTCACTGTGTTATTTTACTTCGCCTCTTTCTCGATTTGTCATTCTGCCAAATATTTTTCTTGCTCTATTTGCTGTCATTGTGTCTTTTTACTTCTCTTACGTCGTCATTGTTTTTTCTCGATCTATTTTGTTTCGTTGTGTCTTTTTATTTTTCTTCTTTAAACTTATTCTTTTTCACACTCTATTTTTGCTCACTGTGTCTTTTTACTTCTCTTTCTTTATCTTATATTCTATAACGTTTCTCTTTCTATTTTCTCTCGTTGTGTCTTTTTACTTCTACCCTATCTATATTTCTCAGTCTTTTTCTTTTTCTCTCTATTTTCTCTCTATGTGTCTTTTTACTTTTTCATGTTTCTCGATTTGTAATTCTGTCCTTCTTTCTTTTTCGCTGTCTATTTTGTCTAACTGTGCCATTTTACTTTTACTTTTTATCTCTCTATTTACTTCACCTCCGTGATAATTTATCTTTCTGTCAAACTTTTTCTTTTTCTCTCTCTATTTTTACTTGTATCTTTTCACTTCTTTTCTTTCTCATTTTCTCAGTGGTTTTCTACTTCTGTCTCTGTTTTCTTTCTCTGTGTCTTTTTACTGCTCTATCCCGATTTGCCATTATTTCATACATTTGTTGATCACTGCTGTACTGTCTCACTGTGTCTTATTACTTCTTCACTTCCCTTATTTGTCATTCTTAATTTTCTCTCTATATTTTCTTTCACTGTGACATTTGCTTCTCTTTCTCGATTTCCCATTCTGTCATTTTTTTTCTCTATTTTCTTTCACTGTGTCTTTTTACTTCCCGTTTTTCTCGATTTGTCATTTCCTCTCAGTGGGTCTTTTTACTGCACCTCTTTTTCGATTTGTCATTCTATTAAACTGTTTTCCTCCCTATATTTTCATTAACCGTGCCTTTTTATTTCTTGTCTTACTCAATTTGTCATTCTTGTTCTTTCACTGTGACTTTTTGCTTCTCTTTCTCGATTTCCCATTCTCTCAATTTTTTTTTCTATTTTCTTTCACTGTGTCTTTTTACTTCCCGTTTTTCTCGATTTATCATTCTTTTTCTTTTTCTCTTTCTATTTTCTCTCAATGTGTTTTTTACTTCTCCCTTTCTTTAATTGTCATTATTTTTATTTTTATTACTCTATTTTCTCTCAGTGGGTCTTTTTACTGCACCTCTTTTTCGATTTGTCATTCTATTAAACTTTTTTCCCCTCTATATTTTCATTAACCGTGCCTTTTTATTTCTTGTCTTACTCAATTTGTCATTCTTGTCCTTTTTATCTTTCTGTTTTCACTGTGTCTTTTTACTGCTTCTCTTTTTCGATTTGTCATTCTGTCATTCTTTTTCTTGATCTCCCCTATTTTGTCTCGCTGTGTCTTTTTACTTCAGCACTTTCCTTATTTGTCATTCTTTCTCTCTGTCTCTGTCTCTGTCTCCGTCTCTGTCTCTGTCTGTCTATATGTCTGTCTGTCTGTCTGTCACTCTCTCTCTCTGTCTCTCTGTCTCTCTCTCTCTCTCTCTATTTTGTCTCATTGTGTCTTTTTACTTCAGCACTTTCCTTATTTGTCATTCTTTCTCTCTGTCTCTGTCTGTCTGTCTATCTGTCTGTCTGTCTGTCTATCTGTCTCTCTCTCTCTCTCTCTCTCTCTCTCTCTCTCTCTCTTTTGTCTCACTGTGTCTTTTTACTTCAGCACTTTCCTTATTTGTCATTCTTTCTCTCTGTCCCTGTCTCTATCTCCGTCTCCGTCTCTGTCTCTGTCTGTCTATCTGTCTGTCTCTCTCTCTCTCTTTCTCTTTCTCTCTCTCTCTCTCTATTTTGTCTCACTGTGTCTTTTCACTTCAGCACTTTCCTTATTTGTTATTCTTTCTCTCTGTCTCTGTCTCCGTCTCTGTCTCTGTCTCTGTCTGTCTGTCTATCTGTCTTGTCTGTCTCTGTCTCCCTTTCTCTTTCTCTCTCTCTCTCTCTCTATTTTCTTTCACTGTGTCCTTTTACTTCTCCCCTTCTTCGGTTTGTCATTTCTTTCTTTTCCTCTCTCTATTTACTCTCACTATGATTTTTTCTTCTTCTTTCTCCTTTCAGTTTGTCATTTTCTTTCAACTTTCTTCCTTCTCTCTCTTTCCCTTTATTATCTCTAAATCCATCTCTAATTCAATCTTTGTTTGTGAATTATAGTTTGAGAGCCAAATCAGCTTAGATCCCTTACAAGTGTCCGTGTGTATCCGCAGATCCTCGCAGATTAAAGATATTGATGATTTCTCTTTTTATTTTTATTTTTCCCCATCCACAAAGCATCATCCATAATCAGCGGCCATCTGCTTAATTTTTGTCCGCTTGCAAAAACGCCTAAGGAAATTCATCTTTCCTTATATCAAAATTTTTTTGTTCATATTTTTCTGGTATATCTGTGATAGAATATTCAATTTTTCTGAATTTCTTTTACCCGATTACATTCAGAAAGATTTTCAACTTTATGCCCACTTCGCATTTATCGATCTCTGTCTTTCTCACTGCCTCCCCATTCTCCCTCACTATTTTTCTAATCGCATCTTTAAAAAAGAGTGAGAGTCAACAATGCTATCCGTAGACCATGGATCGTATATTATTAACGCATGGAAACAATATGTTTTGTCTGAATTCCTAGGACGTTTATTATTCAGAAGCGATTCATTCAGGTTAGTTTCCTCATCTTTCATGAGTTTTACCTCGACGTTTCAACCGTTATACGCACCGACCATGCTCAGGTTTCTTTCGAGTGCAGTAATAGTCTTACTCTAATTTTGGATTAAATAGTAGGGTAGACTGGATACTTGGATAGGTCTCCTGTTATGAATTCCAAAATCATGAATGAGGCAATGGTAAACCATTCAAGAAATCTTTCCCAAGACTAAAAGAAACTGGGGAGAACAATGATCGTCTATGTCCTGAGTGTACTAAAAATATTCCTGATCCGTAAATATGATAAATTAGCGTATAATACTTATTCTTCTACAAATTGTTTGATCTTCATCTTTGGGAAAGCTTTTGAATAATTTAATGTTGATCTGAGGCTTTAAAAATTCAATTCATCATTGATCTGAGAACTTAGAAATTCAGTTCAACTTTGACCTGAGGATTTAGTATAACTTTAATAAGAAACCCAATTCAAATTTGATGTGTGCGTTTAAAAGTTCAATTCAACTTTGATATGAGAAATTTGTAATTCAATTTACCTGAAATCAGTCAATTATGTGTCATACACGCTTAGGCGATCCTGTATCTTTCAATACGAGGCAGATTTTTTTTCCCGCAGTAGGTTGCCATTCATTTCTTTCTTCTTAGTTGCCATCCAAGGTATCTGTACTGCTATGGGAAGAAGAAAAGGATGCATAACGTGCTAAGGTATTAAGAGGACGAATTCGAACTCAGCTCTCCGATTCCTCAATCCGGGTCGCTATCCATTACTCCACCATGCCTCCGGAAATACTAACTTCGACATTGATCTGAGAGCTTAGCAATTTAATTCAACTGATATGTGAGTTTAGAAATAGTTCAGCTTTGACTTCAACTTTGAGTTAGGTTAACTTTAATGAGAAACTCATTTCAACTATGATGCTGATTCAGAAATTCAATTCAACTTTAATATGAAAGCTGAGAAATTCTACTTTTGGACTGTCAGCTTTTAGAAATTCAGTTCAGATTTTTATCTGAGGTTTTAAAAATTCAATTCAACATTGATCTGAGAATTTAGCAATTCACTTCAATTGATATGCTTTAGAGATTCCATACGAATTTGATCTGCGAGCTTAAA
The DNA here is from genome assembly GCA_963932145.1 of Acanthosepion lycidas. Classification (NCBI taxonomy): domain Eukaryota; kingdom Metazoa; phylum Mollusca; class Cephalopoda; order Sepiida; family Sepiidae; genus Acanthosepion; species Acanthosepion lycidas. The sequence continues at coordinate 97,373,840 of OZ010590.1, forward strand.
AATTCATCTCAACTTTGACCTAATGATTTAGTTGTCTTAAAAGTAAGTGTTGAGAAATTCAAATCAATTTTGATTCAGGGGTTTAGAAATTCAGTCCAACTTTGATGTGAGTGTCTAGGAATTCAATTCAACTATTTAGAAACGGCTAATTTTACTATTACCTTTAATATTTCTATGAGAAATATAGCACCTTATAATATACGTTTATATTAAAATTATTTGCAATAACTTATTTGACGCCACATTTTCTTAGGAAACTCAAGGATTGACTACCGTATTGAAAATAAATATATATAATAATATAGTTAATGATATTTACAACATGTATATCATAAAATAATATATGTGTAGATATTGATATTTATTTTTTGGTTTAGTTTCTCATGAATCGCAAGAAATATAAATAATGTATTTAATCTACATCGTCATAGTTACAAATCTGTTAATCATGTTCTAGTCAAAATTCATACCCCCCAGAACAGGAGTGAATAGAAAAGATGTCACTTCCCTTTGTATGGAAAAAGAAAAACCAGCAAAGTTGTAACTTCAGACGATAATTGACGTCGCTTATCGCGGCTTCAGACGCGCTGTTTCGGCCAGAAGGCGCTGCTGTCATTAAAAGAAGTGGGAGGAAGGAGAATTGTTATTCGAGATTCTGCGAGATAATATACAGATTTTGAATAGCCTCGAAAAAGAAAGAAAAGAAAAGAAGCTAGAAAAGAGAAACACGAAGAAAGACGGAAATGAATGAAGATCAAGAAAGGAGATGCAAGCGACTAAAGAAAGAAAGAAAGAAGGCCACGTTAAAGGAAAAATGAAGAAAAATTAATAAAAAAAAAGAAAAGAAAGGAAGAATGAATGAAGAATGAAAAATGTAGCAATGTTTTAAAAATGTTTAAAAATTTTTGTAGTATCGGTTGCTAATTAGACAAGTATAAATAGAGAACAACTGGTGAACATAAGGGCTTTGCTCTGCAAACTAAATGCAACGCGGAGAACTGTGCTACTACAAAGAGAGATATGCCAAAAATAACAATGGTATCGCTGATAGGAAAGTTAAATTCCCTAAAAGACCCAGAACACGTAGAAACATGGATAAGAACTTTTTTCTGCATTTGCAAGAATGAAAAAATTAAGAGACACAAAGACCGACGGAGGCGAGAACGATATAACGGATTTATTTTTCGCTACTGCTTGGTGCGAAACCGTGAGGAAAATTTCGACAATCTGTTACCCGAGCGAATTAGAAGAAATGACAAGAAATTATTAAAATGATAAAAAAGAACATAAGACCAAAGAAAAATTGGTCATTTCTGAAAGAACCAAGCTTTTAGAGACAAGAAAAGCACCCAATGAGTCCATTACACAATACTTACATAGATTGAAAGAACGAGTCAAGTATTATGAATTTGAAAGGTTGGGAGCCCTGGAAATGACTATAGAAGACGAATTAAAACTTCTGACAATAAGTGAAGGCTTGCCAAACCAAAACCACAAAAGATAAATACTAGAACGTCTACAGAGTAGTAGCATGGGTTTGGAAGCTAGCATCGAAGTTTTACAACAATTAGAGTTGATTAGAGAATTTAATCAACCAAAAGAATAATTCTAGACGTACAGGACGAGCACGACCAAATCCATAATTAAATGTAGATATTGTGGAAAAAATCACAAGAGAAACAAATACAAATGTTCAGCTCTAGGAAAAATATGCTCAAATTGCAAAAAAATGATCATTTTCAGAACGTATGCAAATACGAAAAGAAAATAGAAAGAGTACAAAAGGCACAACCCCCACTCCGAAAAAAACTGAAATATTTACAATGAATACACACAAAAAAATAGAGAAAAAATAAGAATAAATGGCCAAATATTTAACATGCAAGTTGATACAGGCAGTGAAGTCACGTTGATATCAATGAATTTCTGGATAAAATTAAGACCTAAATTTAAAAAAAAAAAGCAGCATCCAATTAAAGAAATTTGATGAAACAGCTATAAAAATAATGGGCACATTTCAAGGCAATTTTGAACCCGACAAGCGTTTTGAAATAATACCACTTATAGTTGTAGAATGCAAAAAAGATCACGAATTACTAGGAATTGATGTATTAAAAGTAGATACAGCGAGACTAATGAATTCTATGGAAGCAGAAGAAAATGAAATAGGATTATTGAAAGGCTATAAAGCAAGCATTCGACTAAACGAAAATTATTACCCAAAATAGAGTTAAGAAAAGTTCCAATTCATATCCTACCATTGATGTAGACAAATTAACCACATTGATACAACAAGGCATATTAGAAAGAGTAACTGAAGGTGGTAGCATTTGGGTGTCATAAATACTATTAGGTTGGTGCAAAAATAATGACGTAATAATGTCGTTTTTTGACGTATCTTTTAACGTCAAAAAACGATATTATTACGTCATTATTTTTGCACCAACCTAATAGCAATAAAGAAACCTGATGGAGATTTAAGGATATGTGGGGATTACAAGATAGGCGTACATCACCAGATATGTTCAGACTAAATTTCCTTTGCCAAATATTGAAACTGCGAGTTAGCAAAAATGGAACACTTTGCAAAAATTTATCTCAAGGCAACATACAACCAAATAGAAACTGATGAGAATTTCAAGGAAATCCCCACGATAAACACCTCTATAGGTTTACTAAGATGGGCTTGTCTACCACTTGGAGTAAAGACTTTGGACTACATTTTTTAAAAAGCATTTGAAAAAGTCTTATTAGGAAAAATAAAAAATATAATAATATACCAGGATGATATATCTGTAGGGTCAAGAACTAAAGAAAAATTAAAATATAAAACAGAGCAAATTTTAATGAGATTAAAAAAGACAGGCATGACTGAAAAGAAAGGCAAATGTAATTTTGACTGTAAGAAGATATAATATTTAGGATATCAAATGAAGGCATAGCACCCGATAATAGATTAACAAAGAAAATAACAGAAATAGCTGCTCTAACAAATAAAAAAGAATTAGAATCCTTTTTAGAGGCTAATAAATTTTATAGTAAATACATATCAAGATACAGTTACATAATAGAGCTATTTGCAAAATTACGCACAAAAAGAACAAAAACATTGAATTTAAATAGACACAAAAGCAAACTATCGCTTTTGAAACACTAAAGAAAATACTGAGAAATAAACAAATAATAAAAATTTCTGATCAACATCTAGTTACATCTAGCCATTTCAACTGTAAAATGATGAGACCTTGCCACCAATCTAGTCCTGCACTTAAATTCATAAAGTCTATGTACCATAGTGAAAAGAAGAATTAGCATGAAATTATTTAAAGGAAAGGCAAAGGAAAGCTACATTATGGTGGTAGGAAAGTGACTGAAGCCGAGATGCTAATAAGTGAATCTTATGCGAGAGAAGAAACTGTTAGCATAGAACTTACGGTTACATCTAGCCATTTCAACTGTAAAATGATAAGACCTTGCCACCAATCTAGTACTGCACTTAAATCCATAAAGTCTATGTACCATAGTGAAAAGAAGAATTAGTATGAAATTATTTAAAGGAAAGGCAAAGGGAAGCTACATTATGGTGGTAGGAAAGTGACTGAAGCCGAGACGCCAATAAGTTAATCTTATGCGAGAGAAGAAACTGTTAGCATAGAACTTACGGTTACATCTAGCCATTTCAACTGTAAAATGATGAGACCTTGCCACCAATCTAGTACTGCACTTAAATCCATAAAGTCTATGTACCATAGTGAAAAGAAGAATTAGTATGAAATTATTTAAAGGAAAGGCAAAGGAAAGTTACATTATGGTGGTAGGAAAGTGACTGAAGCCGAGATGCCCATAAGTGAAGCTTATGCGAGAGAAGAAACTATTAGCATAAAACTTACGGTTACATCTAGCCATTTCAACTGTAAAATGCTGAGACCTTGCCACCAGACTGACCTTAAATTCATAAAGTCTAAGTAGCACAGCATTTTTGAAGATCAATGTTGTCTAGAAAGCAAGTATCCAGAAGAGAATTCAACATGCGAGAAGTGACAGAGACGAAACTGTTAGCATAGAACATACCGGTACATCTAACAATTGCAAGATGTTGAGACATTGCCAGCAATCTATTAGTACATTTAACTTTATAAAATGTAGGTATCAGAAAATGAAACGCATGTCGGTGTTCAAGTGAAATCTCTAAATGTATAGGAGGTGAACCAGAACATATTTGTCACCAATATTCAAAGCAGGGACGAATGGTAGACTTATAAATATGTAAGATAGATTCTGTTGCGAAAAACTGTCTAACACAACGCAGTGAACTAACTTTCCTAGTTAGCAAGCCTAGAAATTGTTTCAGTATAATCTTTCCACTTCATGTCAGCGGAAACTTTAACCCGAGAAAGCGTGACGTGTCACTCTCCTGGAGGTTAGCATCAGCCATATTTATGGTAGGCTGAAAGGATTCTCTAAGACGATTAATAGAGAGCAGTTCAGTTTTTGAGGCGTAAAAATTAACAAACCATTCCTTATCCCACTTAGCATCAGATTCTAAATCATTTTTTTTTTATCAGCTGCCAATGTGACTTTATCAAACCTTCAATTTGACTTACTATCAAGAAAGGTTGTGTCTTCAGCATAGATACCGAGTTGTGAATTGATGACATCGAGAAGGTCGTTGAAAAAGTTTTGGAACAATGTAGGCCCAAGGATAGAGCTCTGTGAGTCAACGGCATTAATGCTAAAAGAATTTAGAAGAGTTGCCGTTTTCATTTGCCGATTCCATAAGAAAGAATAATTCCAAAATTTGTACGGAAAAAACATAACCTTTGAACTTTTCAAGACCTTTGAACCTTTGAACTTTTCAAGACCATAATGCCAAACCCTGTCTAATGTCTTCGAGATAAACAAAGCAACATCCTGAGCTTCACCATTCTTTTTCCGTGTGATTAAGTATGCATGTATATTCATGTGTTCGTGTTTGTGTGAGTACATATACATGTCTCTATGTACTTCTGTAAGCCTACTCTCTTCTTGATTACACTTCTGACATTGTTCTTCTCCTTAAGAATGTTTCTATTTTTTCTTATTCTTTCACTCTCAGTAACACCTTATGCCTCAGTGGCTTTACTGCCTTGCATGGGGTGAAATGATTAAAAACAAAGAAGTGGAGCAATGTGACCATAGTCTAACGCATCTCATATCAGAATTTCAATCAAATTAATTCCCTCCGCAACGTTCCATTAATGTCATTAATGAAAAAGAACAGGATTAAGTGCAATGACAATAAATAAACTGCTTTACTCTTCTTTGTTAAGCCACAAACTATTAGGTTGGTGCAAAAATAATGACGTAATGGATTGATATAGCCATTTATATAGCTTTCTGGATCAAAAAGTACGTATCCTGATATGTAGTGATTATCTAAATTTTCTGAAATGTCCACTGGATTAAGTACATTGATAATGGAAAAGATAACACTGAAAAATAACTGGTACTTCAGTAAAATAAAAGCTTTTTGCAGCACTAGACTAAAGGCAGCGTTTCTCAACCGGTGCAGCTGAATTGATTTTCTAAGCATTGCTTAGATGTGGCACAAGGCCGAAAGGATAGGGCACCGAACGAGGATCGAACTCACTATTCAGCCGTTACAGTTTTAGCGAGACAAGCCTCCTTACCATTACACCACGCCGCTGTGCCAAGTGATTTTCCAAACATAGCTTAGATGTGGCACAAGACCGAATTTGGAAGGGCACCTAGTGAGAATCAAACTCACTACTCAGTCGTAATTGTTCTAGCGAGACAAGCTTGTTAACCATTACTCCGCCTCCGGTGCGCTCTGAGACCTAACCAGGTTCGGTCCAAGTTAACAGAAGAGTAATTTATGAGTTTATTTGTTGTTTTTTTTATCTTTCTTTTTAAATAGCTAGAGACACCAAGTAATATAATGTCTTAAAAAGCAAATGCTTGTTTCTGAAGACGTCTTTATTATTATGTAATTGTTGGTTATTGGAATTTATTCTGTATACACCAATCCTATACTTGTATATATATATATATATATATATATATATATATATATATATATATATATATATATATATATACACAATGAATCATTCATACAAAAAGTAGATTTAGTGGAGTTAATAATATAAATTGGTCGCATTAACCTACAAATCGCTCGATGAATGTTATGATCCTTGTTTTTAATAATTATAAACTGTATAAGGTTTTTTTTAATACTCCGGTATTTTCAGCTGTACATTCAGTCATCCTCAGGCATGGAAATTATTTTGTTTTTAGTAAAATCCAGGTAGAATCGAAATATGTTTTTTAAAATGTTATCAGTCAATGTGGCATGAACTAAAGTGTTCAATAAATAGAGTAATGTCTCAGTTGTTATCCCGAAAAAGGTTGGTATTATCCAGGCGAGTCCTGTTAGCACAACATAGAATTTGAAATATGTTAAAACTGACGCACCAAAAGAGGGCTTAATGCTTATTTTCATATATATATATATATATATATATATATATATATATATATATATATATATATATGTGGTGCGATGGATAAATTGTCGTCTAAATGACCCCCCCCCCAAAAAAAAAATATATATAACGCTGACATCTCATTTTAGCAAACATATCTACCAAAATTACAAAAAAATATATGAAAATACTAAAAAGTAGATTTATTCAATAAAACTGACATTGGCTTTAACCACGCACTCCTAAGAACTTCGGAATCTCCTGCATCTCTTCTAGACAGTCTTCTTGTGTAAGTTGGAAATGCTGCCATTATCCTCGTCTTCAATTAATCTTTGGTGTCAAAAGGATTTTTTTGGTTTCTCGCTCAACTGCGCCTCATACATAATAATCAAGGGAGCTGTAGTCTGGAGTGTTAGGTGGCCGGATGTAAGGGGTGATGTGATCACAAAAATTGTCTGAGACCCATGACTGTGTTCTCCTGCTTGTTTGGTGTGGTGCAGAGTCTTATTGCTAGACATAGGGTCTTTTCGCAGCCACCCTCTTGACCCAGGACAGCACTTCCTCCTCAAGGCAATTGATGTAGACCTCTGTGTTGAGTCTGAGGTCCTCGCCCCAAAATTCGGGAATTCTTTTTTTTATCATAGCAATCAAAGTGAGTTTTCTGCGCTGCTGTACCTTCGTAATCACCATTAGACTCATCCAACTCTTTCCGAATCCTCTGAAGTGCCATGAGATTACCACTAAATACTCTGAAATGTTCGTATTGGAGTTCCCGGCGCGAATGCCAAGTAGTACAGTATGCCGTTTTCAAATTTCTAGCGGAGTGAATTGGGTCATGGTGCTCTTTTTCTCATAGACGATGTCCAACTGACTCTACTATACTGTGCCGCCGACAAAACCAAAAACAAACAATGCGCATGCGTGAAATGAAAAATATAAAATGGCGACCATTACACTTACTGTATACGTATCCATCTGTCTACACACACACGCAACACACACGCACACACAACACACACACACGCACGTACACACACACACATATATATATATATATATATATATATATATATATATATATATATATTTATATATATATATATATATATATTTATATATATATATATATATAATCATTTATTTAAAAATATGATTACTTCGCTACATAAGAGCTCTCATGTTTCAAAACAAGAGCCAAAAACTTCAATATAATTATTTGAATTAAAGTACCAAGCTCTGTTCCATCTTCAAGCGAAATTTTTGGAATAACTAATTCTTGAAATTTACGCGTTTTTATAAGCATATTCATTATTAAAATTTAAATTACTATGGCAACGGCTAGAGCAATTATTTAAATAAGAGGCGTAAGGGTTAATAATTTGTATCAATATCTCAGTTACATTGAAAGAGGTCAAGTCAAGGTAGGGTTGGGATGTCTAAATTTAAAGCGTAAGATGACATCGTCTAGTCTGGTTAACCGTTAAGTGTCTATGGAGATTTTTTATTTTTTTATTTTTAAAAAATATGATTCCATCGCTATATAAGATTTCTCATGTTTCAAAAAAGAGACGATAAAAACTTCAATTTAATTATAAAAATTAAGTACCCAGCTCTTGTTTCATCCTCAAGCGAATTTTGGACTAACTAATCTTGAAATTTACGGAGCTTTATATTCATATACATTTGTAATATATATACTATGGGAACGGCGAATAAGGGGCGTAAGGGTTTACATTTTCACTGACAACTATTGTATCAACATATGAATTACTTTCCAAAAGAGGTTAAGTAACTAAAATGTTGATACAATAGTTGTCAGTGAAAATGTAAACCGTTACGGGGCGTAAAGGTTTACATTTTCACTGACATTAATTATTAAGATAATTGTTTTCTTTTTTATTAACCTAACGGTTTTTCCTATTTTCTATATATTTCCCCCCACACACATGTATACACACACACACACACATATATATATATATATATATATATATATATATATATATATATATTCTCAGTGGCCACAAAATCGAATTCTAGAATAATTTCCACGTCAATTCTACGTGGATAGTCCATGAATATAAAACGAAATTATTTCTGTGTTTACCAAAAATTCTTCTCTTGAATATCGCTTCTTCTTTAGCAGTAGTGGATATTTTCTTTTCATTCCTCTTAATTTTCTATCTCGCTTCAAAATCCCGATTGAGTGCACATGAAATTGTGCTCTCCAAAAATAAAGACCAGAAACCAAAAAGTTGCTCTGCTGTTTCAGTACTGAATCAATGCCAGTTTTTATGATTGTCCTTAACAAACGAATCATTTGTACATGTGAAACTAAATTCTTATAATATATTTTCACAAGTTTTGCAGTATGCGCCTCTTGAGGAGAAATTTCTGAATTATGTATTCATTAGCTTAATACGATTCACGCTCCATTTCTAGCAGAAGGGATTTTACAAGTATCATATCTATTTACTTAATGCTCTATTGAACGTTTAATATCTGTCTATATTTCTGAGATGAGGTATTATTTACATTATTTGGACTATTGTCCTCATCTTTGTTGCCATATTTACTTCAAAGTTTCGGCCTTTCAGTATCCGTCTATATTTCTGAGATGAGGTATTATGTACATTATTTACATTATTCGGACTATTATCCTCATCTTTGTCACCATATATATTACAACGTTTCGGCCTTTCAGTATCTGTCTATATTTCTGAGATGAGGTATTATTTACATTATTTACATTATTCGGACTATTGTCCTCATCTTTGTCACTATATTTATTACAACGTATCGGCCGTTGTACGCTCCGGCCTTCTTCAGGTGCTTGGAATGTCGAACTGAACCCTTTATTAAAAATCTCCTGAGCCGACCAAGCATAGAAATGAATACAATATGAGAACCAATAATAAGGAGCGCTAGAGAAAAGCGATAATAACAAGAGTTGCAATATGAGCTCTGATAAAAACATCTAATGATAACAGCAAAAAATTGCAATATGAGCACTGGTAAAAATGGTTGCTGAGACATTAGATTTATAATACCCAGAAATTCAGACACGGCTGTCCTCAAAGACACATGGCACAGTGGATAAAGGCGTTGGTTAGATCCAGTGACAGGACCCAACAACTATGAATTTAGTAGCCGGTTAAGGTAGTGGAGAACTTTCTGAAGAAAATTATAGGGAGATAACTGATATCCATTCAACGTGAGACTATTCTCAGCATCCTACTGTAGAACTAAATTTTTATTGCTTTAGATCTCTTCTTCATCTGAGTGGAGATGGTCGAGCATTCACAGCCATATAGTTCAACAATCTTCGCATTTTCCTGTTTCTTAATACTTTGCTAAACTTTGGGAAGGCACCTAGAACTGTCTACCCCTGTGAGCGAAATAAAGTGTTCATTTCGACATTCCAATCACCTGAAGAACGAAACGTTGTAATAAATATAGCGACAAAGATGAGGACAATAGTCCGAATAATGTAAATAATGAACGTTTGATCTCTTTAACTCTTCTCCTGAGTGTCGTTCCCCTTCAGGACGTCGGCGATCATAGCTCTCCACAACTTCCTTTCTTTAATCTTAGTTAAGTTTGGTGTCGTCACTACTAATATCTGTTCTGCCAACCATTTACACAAGCTCGTTATTTGCTAGTTTCGCGTTTCTTCTTGTCTTCAGTACGCCCTGTGAATGGCAAATTTTCTAAACCCTCTTATTTATGTCGCGCTGAAATTTCAACTGTTTCTTGAATATGTTAAATTGTCCTTTCTTTTTACATTTTCTTTCAAATTTCCTCGTTGCTCCCATGTTCAGTTCATGGTATTCTCAGCATCCTTCTGTAGAACTAAATTTTTGTGGCTTCAGATCTCGTCTTCATCTGTGAATGGAGATGGTCCAGCATTCACAGTCATATAATTCAACACTCTTCGCTTTGTTTCTAATAAAAATTTTCCTGTTTCTTAATACTCTGCTAAACTTTGGGAAGGCATCTTTCGCTCTGCCAATGCACCTTCGGATTTCGGTGTCGCGTTTTCCCTCCTCTTTTAAGACACTTCCTATATATTTACTGACTGATATTATAGCAAAACTGAAATAGATAAAAAAAAAAAACTTGGATATACATTGAGATATAGATTTGAGCAGATTAAGATATTGTGATAGACAGATTAAGAAAGAGGCATATATATTCTTATATAGCCATAAAGTGTCTCTGCCGACACTTGAGTTTGAACATAGATCGCCAGTGAGCAAACACATGCGACCCCATTATTGAATTAAGTAGACTACGTGACCATAGAGGAAACGCATAAATAGGAAGTGGCGTGACGCCCAATTGTTCGCTATTTTCTACTCTATTACTATACGGATCGCTATTTCTCTTCTATCATTATACGGACCGCTATTCTATACTCTATTCACTATACTATTTCTCTATTTGGATCACTATACGGTGGTTACTTTTCGAGCGAGTATTATCGAGCAAGTATTATTACTACGAGTGATATTCATCCATATTAAAGAATTCATACTGCAGACAGACAATCGTCCATTACACTTGAGTTTGAACATAGATCGCCAGTGTGCAAACACAGACGATCCCACTATTGAATAAGGTGGATCACGTGACCATAGAGGAAACACAAATATAGGAAGTCACATGACGTCCAGATAGATCGCTAGTCTATCCTCTATACTATCCTGATCGCATTTCTAGTCTATCTTCTATTACTATTCGGATCGCTATTTCTACTTTATTCCCTAAAATATTTCTCTATTCAGATCACTATACGGATTACTATTCGAGCGAGTATCATCGAGCAGGTATTTTAGTGTTATTCGAAGGCGTCTGACACCAGTATTGTTCAACGGCGTATTATAGTTGTATTTGCGATTACAAAGTCTTTACTAGAACGAGCATTACGAAAAGTGGCAACGAGTGTTCGTTGGCATCACAAAAGTGGCCACAAGGATTCGCAAGGATTCCTTGAACTTACACAAGGATTCGTTCAGCAGAGTTCAGCAAATTGGAAGACCGAAAAGCTATCATAGTTCAAATGTTGGCGATACAGAAGCAACAACACGAGCAACAGTTTCAGCAACAAAAATTACAACATGAACAACAATTACAATTACAACTACATCAATAGAAGTTTTTTGAGGTGTTTACCAAAACACTGGAAGGAAAAACTTCATTCAGTCAAAATGCTGTTGCTAATTCAATCAGCGAATTTGTATAGAGTCCAGACGAAGGTATAACTTTTCCAGTTTACTATAAAAGGAGTTCTTCAAAAGGGGTTGTTCACATAGGAATGTTGAAAAGAAAGTTCGTTTGCTATTAAGGAAATTGTTCGCTGCTGAATATGAAACATATTTGAATTTTATTTTGCCGAAAAAACCAGCAGAGATAAATTTTGATGAAACTGTTCTTATACTTTCAAAAATCTTTGGTGATAGGAGTTCGTTATTTAATACACAATGGCAATGTCTTAAGATGAAGATTTTGTCACTTATGCAGGAGTCGTGAATTGGGAATATGAAAAGCTCAAGTTAAATGAATTAATCCCTGATTTATTTGAATACCTGATATTCGTACAGAGTTTAACTTCTAAGGACGCGGAGATAAGATCCATGATACTTGCTGAATTAAAAAGGGATCCAAAATGAACTCTCCAGAAAATAGCGGAAGAGTTTTAACATATTTTGAATTTGAAACTTGATACCGCAAGGATTGAGGAAAAAGATAATTCACAGGTACACAGTGTCCGACCGTTTAAGAGAAAAAAATCTATAAACGCTTTTCAGATCCTAACAGAACAAAAAAAAAGACGATAAAACCACCTCAATAGCTAATACTTCCCATGGTTGTGGAGGTAAGTGTTACAGTTTTTTTGTATATATATATATATATATATATATATATATATATATATATATATATATATATAACTAGGATATTTATTTATACATTTTAATGTACAAATTGTGGCACGTGACCGATATATATGTATATAATTAGTGAGTTAGTCCAAATGCCTGGACTCACTTTATAGTCCACCAATAGAAGGTTAACCAATCAGAAGACGTAGAACATTCAATTCGTCGTGTATAAAGGCGGCCATTTTTGTTTACCCTACCCGAATGACCAGTACCAACTTGTCAGGCGAAGATGAACAGAAGGAAGTACTACGCTCTGCTACTTTGCTGCGATATCCCCTGCTAACCTGGACTACACTTTCCTACTGTCTCCGAAATATTCACTGCTAACCTCTGGATTTTATACTCGAAGACGACTGCCATCTGAACAACAGTAAGCATTTTAAAAGTGCTATGAATGTTGCAGATACAAAAAATGGAGTAAAAGAAAACGTATGTGAACATGATAAATACATGGAGTAAAGATAAGAAGCCTAAAAGGGAAATTAAAAGACATCTCAAAAGATGAAATTTGTTTTTGTGAAAATTAATGATGTAAAAATAAAATTGCAACTAGATACAGGATCTGATATCACTATCATAAATGAACAGACATGGAGAAAAATGGGTAAACCTAATTTATTGACTTCTGATAAAGTTGTGTATGGGGTCTCAGGAAAGAGATTGAACTTGGGGGGGCGGAATTAGGCTGTAACGTTTCTTTTGTGGAAAAAAACAAAAAAAGCAGTGGTTTTTGTATTAAAGAATACTGCTAATTTATTTGGAACAAACTGGATTGCGTTGTTTGCTCTTTGAGACCAGCCAATTAAATCTTTTTGCAACAAGATAAATGTTTTTACGACCAGTACTAATATGGCAACTGAAAAATTGAAAAAAAAATGAACTGAAAAAAGAATTTTCCAGAAGTTTTCCCAGAAGTTCTACGCACATACACTAACTCAAAAGCTAAATTTGAGTTAAAAGAAACTGTAACACCGATATTTAAGCCAAAAAGGAGGGTACTTTTTGCGATCTTAGATACAATTAATAATGTATTGGACAGGCTAGAAAATTAGGTTTGATCTTAAAAATAGACTATTCCGAATGAGCATCACCACCAGTCTACGTTAAAAAAAAGAAATAATAAAATCCGTATATGTACTGATTTTTCCACGGGGTTAAATGAAAGTTTAAAACAGCATAACTACACGTTTACAAGTGCAGAGGATATTTTTGCCAAATTAGATGGAGGTATTTTATTTTTCTAAATTGAACCTGTCAGACGCTTATCTACAAGTATTAGTAGACGAAGAGTACTCAAAACTATTAACAATTCACACTCATAGAGGGTTATACAAATTCAACCGACTTCCTTTCTGGCATCTCGGTTTTTGTCATTTTCATTCTACTATAATGTTGCTTCCCTGTGTCTAAGTAGTTTCATGGTAATTGTTTAGATGTGATCTTCGCTATGGAACCTAGACTTTATGAATTTCAGCGCAGTACTAGATTGGCAACTAGGTCTCATCAGTTTACAGCTGAATTGGCTAGATGCAACCGTAATTTCTAGGCTAACAGTTACTTTTCTTACACTTCTCGCTTGTGGAAATCCTTCCATGTTCCACGTTTTCCAGTCAATTTAATCTTCAAAAATGTAAATGCAATGTCATTCGCTATCTACTTTCTTCTTGATTACTCTTCTATTCTTCTCAATCTTCAATAATGTTTTAATTCTTCCACACCCAATAGCCCTTTGTGTCTTAGTGGCTTTACTGCCTTGCTTGGGGCGAACATAAAAAAAATAAAACAATTGTAAGAATTAAGAATAGGCGGAGGCTGTTAATGAAATTCTTGTGAATTATTTTAGTTATATCTGCTTTTAGTTTTTTTTGGAATGCATCTTGTTTTTTGTGGAATTAAAAGCAGATATAACTAAAATAAACAATTCAGCAAGTGTATTTATCGCTGCTGACAAAACGAGAAATTTATACAAACTAAGTCCTCCTACACACAATAAATTACTGAAGAACAACATAACCAAAACATACAAAAAGGCACCCCAAACAACAGAACACGATATCAATAAGGAAGCTAAAACAATCGCCCAAAAATTAGACCTAGATGACCGAATAAGTTGTATTAGCAAGGCAGGAGCCTTCATCACACTAAAAGACCATAAAGAAAATTTCAAAACCAATCCTGCATGTAGACTCATAAACCCAGCCAAAAGTGAACTAGGTAAAATAAGTAAAACAATACTAGAAAGAATTAATTCTGAACTTAGGAAGAAATTAGGAGTAAACCAGTGGAAAAATACGAAAACAACTATTGACTGGTTCCACAGCATAAATAACAAACAAAACTGCCAATTCTTACAATTAGACATAAAAGAATTTTACCCATCCATAAAAGAACGTATACTAGATAAGGCCATCAACTTAGCTCAGGAACAAGTAATAATACAACCAAGCGAAATCAACATCATTAAGCACTCCCGTAAATCACTATTATTCCACAATGAAGAAGCATGGATAAAGAGAGATGGGATATTTGACACTACAATGGGAAGCTTTGACGGTGCAGAAGCATGCGAAATCATAGGCATTTACTTACTAAACGAACTGAGCAAAATAATAGATAGAAATGACACAGGACTCTACAGGGACGATGGTCTCATAATCTTAAGAAACTGTAACAAACAAAACACAGACAAAACTAGAAAAGCAATAATAAAGATTTTTAAAAATAACGGATTCGACATAGATATAAAAACTAACCTAAACGAAGTAGATTTTCTAGATGTTACCTTCAACCTAAGAGAAGGCACACATAAACCATATAGAAAACCTAATGACAAACCACTCTACATACACACATCTTCCAACCATCCACCTTCTATAATCAAACAGATACCAAAATCGATTAACCGCAGGCTCTCTGACAATTCCTCCAATGAATCCCTATTTAACAAAGCTAAGAAAGACTATGAAACAGCCCTAAAAGATAGCGGATTCCCGGAAACACTCACATACTCACCACAGAATACAAAAAAGGCCAACAGAAGAAGAAATATCATATGGTTCAACCCACCGTACAGCAAGAACGTAAAAACAAACGTAGGGAAAATATTCTTCAAACTCTTACACAAACACTTCCCAGAATCAAGCACCTTACACAAGATATTCAACAAAAACACTGTAAAAATCAGCTACAGCTGCACCGAGAGCATGGCACAAATAATAAAAAAGCACAATAGGAAAATTATCAACAAACCACACGAACAAATTAAACCCATGTGCAACTGCAGAATAAAGAACGAATGTCCCTTAAACGGAAATTGTTTACAAAACAACGTAATATACCAAGCCACGATAAAATCACCAGATAATGAAGAAAAAGTATACATAGGAGTAACTGAAGGACCCTGGAAACAAAGAAATTATACACACAAAACATCTTTCACAAATAGTAAATATGCAAACAGTACAATGCTTTCTAAGTATATCTGGGAAATTAAAAACAAAACGAACATCACACCAAAAATATCTTGGAAGATAAGGAAAAAATCATCAGCCTACAATAACCAATCAAAAACTTGCAAACTTTGCTCGGAGGAAAAAATAGCTATCATTACTTTTCCCGACCAAAATAAATTATTAAACAAAAGATCCGAACTCATCTCAAAATGCAGACATGAAAATAAATTTTTACTACGTAACCTAAAAAATTAAAAAACGGAAAAAAAAAAAAAAAAAAAAAAAACAAATAAATATACTAATAAGCAAAAATAACAAAATAACAAAAAAAAAAAAAAAAAAAAAAAAAAAAAATAGAAATAAAACATAAAAAAATACTATGTTACTTAAAAATCGAAAACCGAAAAGAGAAAATATACAAGTAAAATAAATTAACCTAAATTCATCCAAGTAAATAAACAAACCAATCCCAAATAAAGATAATCAATTAAAAACTGTTCCCGCCAAAATAATACTTAGAATGAACTACAACAATCAACCCCAAAACTGAACAAATAGTTTTAATTAAATTCCCAAACCAAAACAAAACTGTTAAATAAGTGATATAAACAAATTTTTACTACGTTAATAAATAAATAAATAAATAAAATAAGAAACAAAAATAAAAACAAGCAATATAATTTGACCTAAATAGATAAACAAACGACTTCCGGTGAAATAACCGCCATAATAGAATACCCACAATGCACCACTAACCCGTACATATATAAATAGCCGAGAAAAATAACAGCACACGTGGCTTGACGATTGCATATAGCATGAAACAGACTGTCGCCTCTAAGTGTTGACTTCTATGTTCACTTTTATATTTACACACGCTCTATCTCTGATATTGAGCACTTTATTCCATAAATATAGCACACCTTAAGACTATATTTCTTTATATATATATATATATATATATATATATATATATATATATCAAACAAGCACAAATTAAGAGCATCCTTGAGTAGCCTGCTTAAGAAAAATGTGAAGTGGGATTGGTCAGATAAATGTCAAAGTCGAAGAGGTCAAGAAAGTCTTAAAGACTGTGGTTGCATCAGATGCAAGTTATTCGGCTATTGGAGCAGTGATACGATACAAATATGAGGACAGAACAACTAAACCAATAGCTCATGCGTCAAGATCATTAACTGAAACTGAAATAAGCTACAGCCAGATTGCAAAAGAAACCATTGGCAATCAAGTTCCACAAATTTATACATGGTAGAGAATTCATACTACAGACAGACCATTGTCCATTATTGTCCATATATGAATCAAAAAAGGTTGTTCACATGTTGTTGTATGTTGTACGTCTTCTGATTGGTTAAGCTTCTATTGGTAGACTATAAAGTGAGTTGAGTCATTTCAGCTAACTCACTCGTTGTATACCCAAAAAACTGCAACAGAATCTGCAATATTACTAGTCCTTATCTGGCATCTCGGTTTTTGTCATTTTCATTCTACTATAATGTTGCTTCCCTGTGTCTAAGTAGTTTCATGGTAATTGTTTAGATGTGATCTTCGCTATGGAACCTAGACTTTATGAATTTCAGCGCAGTACTAGATTGGCAACTAGGTCTCATCAGTTTACAGCTGAATTGGCTAGATGCAACCGTAATTTCTAGGCTAACAGTTACTTTTCTTACACTTCTCGCTTGTGGAAATCCTTCCATGTTCCACGTTTTCCAGTCAATTTAATCTTCAAAAATGTAAATGCAATGTCATTCGCTATCTACTTTCTTCTTGATTACTCTTCTATTCTTCTCAATCTTCAATAATGTTTTAATTCTTCCACACCCAATAGCCCTTTGTGTCTTAGTGGCTTTACTGCCTTGCTTGGGGCGAACATAAAAAAAATAAAACAATTGTAAGAATTAAGAATAGGCGGAGGCTGTTAATGAAATTCTTGTGAAAAAACGAATATCCTGACTAATGCGCCAAAACGTTCAATCTCGTTTCTTTTAAATTCTTCTTGGTGTCTGCCGGCCTCTCTCTTCGTTTAATTTTGGTCGTATATCGATTATACGAGTTTTAACATCTACACTCCCATCAGAAAAGGTGCGAGCTAAATACAAATTGCAAAAATAACTTTTCTACTTTCGATAACGCCCCCCTCCTTTCTAAGTCATTCATTTTCCAAGTTTACCAGCGTTATTCTTGCTAGATGGAATCAGTTTGAAGTCATCAAGATTATATTAGTTGCAACGGTCAAACTGTATTTTTACGTGTATTTTTAAATACACTCTTCAATATAACATTCCCCTATGAAGAAAGACATATATTTTTAATACTGGCTGCTTCCCTTGTATTACAACGATTCAAGAAGATTGAATTTTTCTTTGCATTGAGTCTTACATAATATTTTGGTGTTGCCTATTCAAATTTGGCTTATTTAAATATTATTTTGGTTATCTGCCATATGTTGATTTATATGTGTTTGAATTGCACTAAATTTTGACAAATGACAAGTTAACCTGCGAGATACTTGGTGAATTTATATATCTATATATAACATAGCAGCAACAAAAAATTTAAGAAAGGTGAAATGATAAAAGTACCCCTGTATATGATCTCTGTATGAGATGATGGTCTCATGGTAGAACTACTAAAATTAAGGTTGAAAAATTAAGGAAAATGATTCATAGAGAATTAAAAACTTAAATCTTAAGGTTAAGGTAACTACTTATGTTAAACGAGTAGATTTTCTTGATGTTAGATCTTGTTAATATTAACCTTATATGAAAATAATACCAACCCAATATATATTCACCCCAATTCTAACCACTCTTCATCTGTAATCAAACATATACCCTCATCTATAGAAATGTGGGATTAGCAACAACTCATCTGATGAAGATGTGTTTGATAAATACAGTGGTATTTATAATAAATTTTTAAAGAATAGTGGTTATAGGTACGCTGAAATCAAATATAGAAAATATAATATTGATCTAAGGAAAAGAAATAGGAATAGGAAAATCATTTGTTACACATTCCCATTTGACCAATTGGTCA
Organism: Acanthosepion lycidas; assembly: GCA_963932145.1. Classification (NCBI taxonomy): domain Eukaryota; kingdom Metazoa; phylum Mollusca; class Cephalopoda; order Sepiida; family Sepiidae; genus Acanthosepion; species Acanthosepion lycidas. The sequence goes on from OZ010590.1 coordinate 97,392,785, forward strand.
GTACTAAGTTAGGCCAGACGTTCTTCCATTTAATTAATAAATATTTCCCTAAAAGTAACCCTCTTAGTAAAATATTTAACAGAAAAATACTAAAACTAAGTTATAGCTGCACTAATAATCTCGAGAAGATTATAAAAAACACAATAATAAAATTTTAAACCAATTTAAAAATTTGGTTAAAATGCACATTCCATGATAAATACTGTTGCTAATACTAACCAAAGCAATTGCTGCAATTCTAACGAATGCCTATTACGAAACAGATGTTTAAGCAACTCTCTTGTTTTGTAGAATAACAAGACAATAAACAGCACTTACCGGCGTAAGAATCCCAGCTAGCGTCCAGCTGGCAGACAAAAATAAAGCAGGTTGTAACTTAATACAAACCCTGAGGATTTATTGCAACAAAGGTTACAATTGTGGCACAAGGCCAAAAAGGGGAGGGGGAAAAGGCTGGTCAACACTTACTATCTTATACCTAGCTAATCTGACTCACGACCCATTCATACATTACAATTTACCCATTCACCACAAGAACTCGTCCGTCACCAAACAATCCTCCAACCACCATAATACCGCATCCTCTCAAGGGGAACCTACCAAAAACGCGCCCCACACCATAAAAATTTGATGATAATACATAAAATACATAAAATTTTAATAATGATAGAATGAGAGGGGAGGGAGATGAACCCAATAATCAAATAAATATAAACACAAAATACAAACTAAACATAACAGATGTTAGTAGGGGACCGTCCAACCCTCAAAATAGAGAGGCCGCTGTATTCTGCCCAGGGGACAAAATCAAGAGGCAACTCTCGCTAAGGGAGTGGGAAGAAGGCTAAAATATTATGCGGGAAAGGGAAAATATAAAGCTGACCCAGTCGAGATAAAAGGGGGGGCCGAAACAAACTGGGGAGGTTGGGAATCTCGACTTGGATCATAACCAAAGAGTAGCCGGGTTACAGGCCAGGAACAACACTTACTCACATTAACTAGGTACACTGAAGCTTGTCTAATCCTAACCAAGGGGAGGGTTCCACAGGAAGCCACCCCGATGTGCAATAGGTTGACCTAGAAGAGAAAATCAAGGCTAGCCCCGGTCACACGAACCAAGCTCGCCTCTTTTACCCACCTTTCGCTAAAGACTGTCGAATGCAATCGTTTTCTATCAGATCTAATCTTCATCTTGAGCTGATGCTCAAAGAATAGGATTAGATGCTGATGAGAAAGACGGTTGCCCCGCAAGGCTTCCTCCTTTCGCGTCGTCCAAATCACCATTCGAGCCGTGGCCAGCAGCGTCAGAAACACCATTCGTTTCACCCCGGAATACGGGGGCGACACATTGTCACACGCGTATGCGCGATCAATGGACACAAGCTGTTCGGGAGCGAGACGAGCCGTCAGCTCGCCGACATGGTCCCATAAGGGGCGGACCCGGGGGCAATGGTAGAAGGCGTGCGGAGCCGTTTCTTCTAAGCCAAGACCACACCGTTCACAGTCTGGCAAATCCGCCAAACCCCATATGAAAGCCTTGTCGTTGAGAGGCAGCCGATTCCGAGCCAATCGCCAGGTAAGCGAAAACTCAGGGTTACTGAGGTAATCCGCCGCTGGCGCCCAAGACCAGTAGGAGCGAAACTCCTCCTCCGACCAGCCGAGCGTATCACGTAGGGAATCCTTCGCGGGCCCCTCCACTAATCCACGATAGAAGACCTTCCTAGGCCGTGACAGGTCACTGGACCGGGGAATGGCCCTCAAGGCCGACCGACACTCGCGGATGAAATCCGACTCGTCCCGGGGTTTACGACGGCGCTCAACCCTCGAGATGGGGGGACTGATGGTAAGGCTAGGGAAGGCGTCCCTAACAATCCCCTCCAGAATCGGATCTCTCCCAGTCAATGCGCGGCGTAGGAAAGCCAACCTAGAGGCACGGACGTGACTCAAGAGGTGCGGCATTCCCAGCCCCCCATGACACGGACGTTTAGTGCAGACTCGTCTGTCGACCCTGTTCACGCGTCCCCTCCATAAAATGGAGGATAGCGATCGCTCGAGCGCCTTCCAATGGGTCCCACAGAGAGGAAGTACAGACAATCGATAAAGAATCAGGGGGAAAATGTATGTAACACACACCTCCGCCCTGCCCTTCACGGACAACCGCCGTCGATTCCAAGTCTTGCCGGCAGAACCGACCTTTGCAAGTACTTCAGACCAATTCTTCTCCAGCTGGAGGTCCGGTCCAAACCACACTCCAAGAATGCGGACAGGTCCATCCGTCCAACCGAAGCGGCCCGGAAGAGCGACCCCCTTCCAGGCACCTAACCGCAAGCCGGAAGACTTGTCGCGGTTTATCTTGGCCCCTGTCACCTTCTCGTACCGGTCAAGCGCCTTCTGTACCGCCTCGATATCGTCCCGGGACGACACGAAAGCAGATACGTCATCGGCGTACGCGGAAACCCTGGCTCGAGCCCCTCCAGGAACGGCGATTCCGCGTAGGGCCGGACTGCCGGTCTCGTCCTTCAGCCGGCGAAGGAGAGGCTCCAACGCCAAAGCATAAAGGAGAGGCGACAGCGGACAACCCTGACGAACCGACCTAGACAGCACGAACGCGTCCGACAACCTTCCGTTCACCTGTACCACAGCACTGGGGGAGCGATACAGGAGGCTAATCCAGCGGCAGAAGTTGGGTGCGAATCCAGCGGCCTGCAGGACAGTAGCAAGGTAGCGATGGTCGACCCTATCAAATGCCTTGGACTGATCCAAATTGATCAGCGCGGCTTGCTCGTCGTCTTTTACACCCTCTATGATCGTGCGGATCAGATGCAGGTTGCTCTGAATTGTTCGGCCCCTCACAGAACAAGTCTGCTCAGGTCCCAACAGAGACTCGGCAACTGACTGCAAACGCTCCTGCAGGATCTTGGCCATAATCTTTAACTCTGTGTTTAGCAGAGTTATGGGCCTGTAGTCATCTAGTTTCCCCCCACCACCTTTGCCCTTTTTCAACAGAGTGATCACGCCCCTGGTGATCCGATTGGGGATGGACCCCGACCGAAACCAGTTGTTGAACACTGCAGTCAAAATCGGAACAAAGATGTGCGACAGCCTCAAGTACAATTCATAGGGCAAACCATCCAGACCGGGCGACTTGCCTCTGCCGACCTTCTTCAAAACCGCGTAGACTTCGCCCTCCGTGATCTCTCCCTCGCAGCTAGCCGCTTCAGTCGGCAAAAGCCGAGGAAAGTCAGCCAAATAGCTACGAAACTCCTCCTCACGGAGACCAGGCTCCTTGGTAAACCGGCTCTCGAAATGGCGCCGAAACGCCTCGCACATGTCGTCAGTGGCCCGAAGAGTACGCCCCTCCGGGGATTCGACTTCACGAATGTAACGATCGCCACCTCGACGGACCTCTTCCCTGCGCAGATCCGCGCCCAAATTCACAGCTTCGGAAGACATCTTGCTTAACTTATGTCTAATTACCTGGCCCATGTACCGCTCGCTATTCGAACGATCCAGGGCCTCCTTAGCTAAGGCTATCTCTAGGGGATCCCCCCCAGCCACCGCCCGGGAATAACTAGACTTGAGTGTCTTCACCTTATCAGCTCTATCTAGAGCGAGCCGTTTGCTGAAATCAGTGGTGAAGGACCTAATCCTACACTTAAGGCGTTCCCACCACTTATTCCCGATAACCGCCCCCACTAGCTCCCGCTGCACTAGTCTAATTAGCTGTTCCCGAAAGTCCTCCCTGTCCAGTAAGGACAGATTGAACTTCCAGTACCCAGCCATTCTAGGCCTACAGTCTAACGCCACCCGGGCACAAACGAGTTTGTGGTCCGAATAGCCTACCCAGTGGAACGTAGGGCAATCTAGTAGATCTATGTCGGCTCTTCTAACTAACATTCTGTCAAGGTAGCTAACTACCTTGTCAAAAGGCCAATTAAGAGCCCACGTCCACATTTTCCCCCCGGGATGATCGACCCGGTATCTATCGACGAGACCATAATCGTCGATCAGATCAACCAGGCTACGATCGCCCCTTCTCCCGCTAGCTCCCCGCCCCCTGTCTAACTTGGGGTCCAGGATGGCATTCCAGTCCCCCATTAAAACTAGGCGCGTTGAATCCACTAGGAACGGCCCCAACCGCCGAAAAAACGAGACCCGCTCCTCCCGGTCGTTGGGCGCATAAACCGCAACGACTCGGAACGAACCACTTTTCACGGCAATATCGGCCACGATCAACCGGCCCTCGGCATCGGTATGCACAAGGTCCACCTTCGCATCAAGAGTACGCCTGACAAGCAAAGAAACTCCTCTGGCAGAACGGTCCCCATATGCTGAATAGACGACAAAGTCATCGTCCAGCACACACGCATCGGAACTGCAAACAAAGTGGGTCTCCTCGATCGCGGCAACATCCACATCCAGGGACAGAAGGTCCCGGAGCAGGCGGGCAGCCTTACCCCGATCCCTTAAGCCCCTCACATTCAAAGTCGCTATCTTAATAGACATCTTCTAAGCCTGCAAAGAAAAAAGAAGTGCAATAAACCTATTCACATACAGGACAGAAATCTGCGGGTGAAATCTGCGGGTGAAAGGACCCCGACGGATTGTCCCAGGCTCCCCACTCCTAACTCCGACGTCATCCGTCCTTCTGTGACAATCCCGCCGACGTCCGTGGGGTAATTTAGTTTTAGGGCCCTATATAGTGATGGATGGAGACGTACGGGGGCCCTCCCTGCACAAAACATCTGCATTTTTTTCAAATCTTGTGCGCCCATCTCAATCATCCTTATCTCTGGGAAGGCCTCTCTGGCCTCAAAGAGATGGGCCCACACTTTCATGTGTTTGCCTGTGTCCCGGATAAGTCCAACCACTCCCGGGGCACGAGGAAAATTTCTAGGATCCTCAACTGATTTGCCGTCAACGGATGACAGCTTGATTAGAGGACCCAACAGTGCTCTCTTGCGGGAGGAGAGGTTCTTATCTATCTCCCCCTTATCCGCTCTGCAAATTTCCTCGACTTTGCCGAAGATTCTTTTTTTCTTTTTTCCCCTATCTGGGGGTGGTGGAGTGGGAGTGGATGAACGGGCTGGAGTAGGGAGGGATGGTTGGGGAGTTGGAGGGTCTGATGCAGTAGGAGTAGGTGTGTGCGGGGGTGTGGGGTTGCTAGCAGGGAGTGGAAATCGAGACAGGGAAGGAGGGAGACTCCTATCAGCTGGAGTGTTTTTTTCCTTTTTAGCTGGTGAAGAGGGGACGGATGTACATCTGTTTGTTTCCCTACCCCTCTCTTCACTAATCTGTCCAATTAGCCTATGAATCTGCTTCACTTGTTCCTCTTGTTCCTCCTCATCTTCCTCCCGGTTTCTTTTCAAGGAGGTGGCCCGTTTGGGAGGCACTTCCTCCACCTCCATGTCACTGTTTTGCTTTTCCGGACTTTTTTCCGGACTTTTTGGACTCTTCTGCTGTTTTTGTTTCTGTTGTTGTTGTTGCTGTTGTTGTTTCTCTTTTCCGTACACCTTTGAAGGCTGTACTTCTTTTTGCCTCTTTTCGGGCTGTTTCTTTTGGGGCGTCTCCTTCGGAGCTGGATCGCTAATATTTTTTCGCCCCCTATCCACCTCTTTCCAGGCTTCTACGGGAGGATTTCCGGTTGTCTCTTTCGCAACCACTGCTGCTGTTGTTGCTGCTGGAGGGGGCATTGGTTTAACATTTTTGCCAGGGCACTCCTTGGACATGTGCCCTGACGCACCACACGCCCAGCAGCACGGCTTTCTTCCCTCGACAACAACCAGCATTCTTCTCTTTCGGCACACCAGGGTGTTTGGAATTTCCCGAAAGTTTTCCCTGTTAACAGTTATTTGGACTTCTATGTCTCCTGTTTGGATGCCGCTTTTACTGACAAGGGCCTTAACTTCGTTCACTTCACCATATTTAACGAAAAAGGCCCCCATCCTGTCCTCGCTGATATCTGCTGGGACACCGTGAATTGTCACCTTGGTTCTGCGAGTTCCCATGTACTCTGTCTGCATGCGCAGGTTCTTAGTTGAGAGCAGACTTCCAGCCAGTGCCTTTGCCTGCTCCTCTGTAGCTAGGAGTATATCCCACAGAGCGTTTGTCCTTCGAGCCAGGATTTTTGGGTAAATTTGTAGAGACTTCAAGGCCTCCTCCATCACTTCTCTGCCGACACCGATCAACTTCCGGGTCTTTATCTCCGAAGTTAGAAGAGAGATTGTCCTGGTGTCGACTGCATCCAAGGCTTCTTGAATAGTAATGAATTCATTCCCTTTGAATGAATTCTCAAACTTTTTCCTTTGCTCGCAGTAAAAGGCTGGATCTTTTTCTGGCGGCCTGTTTTTACCCCAGGCCGTTTTTTGGGGTGACACCGGTTGTGAAGGCGGTGTATTGTCTTTGTCAATATTGTTGTCGGCCATGATGGGATTTTTCGGCCCACCACGCCGAACACTTAAGCTTTTGTTGCTTTTTTTAACTTATATTGGTGTTTCACATACGTAAAAAATAATAATCAAAAGAAAAAACCGTACAAACTCAAACGGTAATAAACAACTCAAACGGTAATAAACAACTCAAACGGTAATAAACAACTCAAACAAAAGAAGAAAAATGGACTACGAAAACAAGGAAAATTTACAAAAGAAAACAAAAACTGAAAGAAAAAGGCAAAATAATACAAAAAGCAAAAATAAAACGGAAAATAAAGAGAAAAAATTAAACAAATGCAAAAATAGAACGAGGAAAACTGAAAGTCAAAAAAGGTTGCAAAAATGTAAACTTAAAAGCTTATCTTTTCGACGCAAAGGAAACAAGTCAGTAGCAAAAACAATATACTAGGGGATGAACTTAATACAAACCCTGAGGATTTATTATGTTTTTATACATAATTGTGGCACGTGGCCGATGAAGGGGAGGGGTAAAGGCTGGTCCAAACTAACTATCCTATACCTAGCTAATCAGATTCACGACCCATTCATACATTACAATTTACCCATTCACCACAAGAACTCGTCCGTCACCAAACAATCCTCCAACCACCATAATACCGCATCCTCTCAAGGGGAACCTACCAAAAACGCGCCCCACACCATAAAAATTTGATGATAATACATAAAATACATAAAATTTTAATAATGATAGAATGAGAGGGGAGGGAGATGAACCCAATAATCAAATAAATATAAACACAAAATACAAACTAAACATAACAGATGTTAGTAGGGGACCGTCCAACCCTCAAAATAGAGAGGCCGCTGTATTCTGCCCAGGGGACAAAATCAAGAGGCAACTCTCGCTAAGGGAGTGGGAAGAAGGCTAAAATATTATGCGGGAAAGGGAAAATATAAAGCTGACCCATTCGAGATAAAAGGGGGGGCCGAAACAAACTGGGGAGGTTGGGAATCTCGACTTGGATCATAACCAAAGAGTAGCCGGGTTACAGGCCAGGAACAACACTTACTCACATTAACTAGGTACACTGAAGCTTGTCTAATCCTAACCAAGGGGAGGGTTCCACAGGAAGCCACCCCGATGTGCAATAGGTTGACCTAGAAGAGAAAATCAAGGCTAGCCCCGGTCACACGAACCAAGCTCGCCTCTTTTACCCACCTTTCGCTAAAGACTGTCGAATGCAATCGTTTTCTATCAGATCTAATCTTCATCTTGAGCTGATGCTCAAAGAATAGGATTAGATGCTGATGAGAAAGACGGTTGCCCCGCAAGGCTTCCTCCTTTCGCGTCGTCCAAATCACCATTCGAGCCGTGGCCAGCAGCGTCAGAAACACCATTCGTTTCACCCCGGAATACGGGGGCGACACATTGTCACACGCGTATGCGCGATCAATGGACACAAGCTGTTCGGGAGCGAGACGAGCCGTCAGCTCGCCGACATGGTCCCATAAGGGGCGGACCCGGGGGCAATGGTAGAAGGCGTGCGGAGCCGTTTCTTCTAAGCCAAGACCACACCGTTCACAGTCTGGCAAATCCGCCAAACCCCATATGAAAGCCTTGTCGTTGAGAGGCAGCCGATTCCGAGCCAATCGCCAGGTAAGCGAAAACTCAGGGTTACTGAGGTAATCCGCCGCTGGCGCCCAAGACCAGTAGGAGCGAAACTCCTCCTCCGACCAGCCGAGCGTATCACGTAGGGAATCCTTCGCGGGCCCCTCCACTAATCCACGATAGAAGACCTTCCTAGGCCGTGACAGGTCACTGGACCGGGGAATGGCCCTCAAGGCCGACCGACACTCGCGGATGAAATCCGACTCGTCCCGGGGTTTACGACGGCGCTCAACCCTCGAGATGGGGGGACTGATGGTAAGGCTAGGGAAGGCGTCCCTAACAATCCCCTCCAGAATCGGATCTCTCCCAGTCAATGCGCGGCGTAGGAAAGCCAACCTAGAGGCACGGACGTGACTCAAGAGGTGCGGCATTCCCAGCCCCCCATGACACGGACGTTTAGTGCAGACTCGTCTGTCGACCCTGTTCACGCGTCCCCTCCATAAAATGGAGGATAGCGATCGCTCGAGCGCCTTCCAATGGGTCCCACAGAGAGGAAGTACAGACAATCGATAAAGAATCAGGGGGAAAATGTATGTAACACACACCTCCGCCCTGCCCTTCACGGACAACCGCCGTCGATTCCAAGTCTTGCCGGCAGAACCGACCTTTGCAAGTACTTCAGACCAATTCTTCTCCAGCTGGAGGTCCGGTCCAAACCACACTCCAAGAATGCGGACAGGTCCATCCGTCCAACCGAAGCGGCCCGGAAGAGCGACCCCCTTCCAGGCACCTAACCGCAAGCCGGAAGACTTGTCGCGGTTTATCTTGGCCCCTGTCACCTTCTCGTACCGGTCAAGCGCCTTCTGTACCGCCTCGATATCGTCCCGGGACGACACGAAAGCAGATACGTCATCGGCGTACGCGGAAACCCTGGCTCGAGCCCCTCCAGGAACGGCGATTCCGCGTAGGGCCGGACTGCCGGTCTCGTCCTTCAGCCGGCGAAGGAGAGGCTCCAACGCCAAAGCATAAAGGAGAGGCGACAGCGGACAACCCTGACGAACCGACCTAGACAGCACGAACGCGTCCGACAACCTTCCGTTCACCTGTACCACAGCACTGGGGGAGCGATACAGGAGGCTAATCCAGCGGCAGAAGTTGGGTGCGAATCCAGCGGCCTGCAGGACAGTAGCAAGGTAGCGATGGTCGACCCTATCAAATGCCTTGGACTGATCCAAATTGATCAGCGCGGCTTGCTCGTCGTCTTTTACACCCTCTATGATCGTGCGGATCAGATGCAGGTTGCTCTGAATTGTTCGGCACCTCACAGAACAAGTCTGCTCAGGTCCCAACAGAGACTCGGCAACTGACTGCAAACGCTCCTGCAGGATCTTGGCCATAATCTTTAACTCTGTGTTTAGCAGAGTTATGGGCCTGTAGTCATCTAGTTTCCCCCCACCACCTTTGCCCTTTTTCAACAGAGTGATCACGCCCCTGGTGATCCGATTGGGGATGGACCCCGACCGAAACCAGTTGTTGAACACTGCAGTCAAAATCGGAACAAAGATGTGCGACAGCCTCAAGTACAATTCATAGGGCAAACCATCCAGACCGGGCGACTTGCCTCTGCCGACCTTCTTCAAAACCGCGTAGACTTCGCCCTCCGTGATCTCTCCCTCGCAGCTAGCCGCTTCAGTCGGCAAAAGCCGAGGAAAGTCAGCCAAATAGCTACGAAACTCCTCCTCACGGAGACCAGGCTCCTTGGTAAACCGGCTCTCGAAATGGCGCCGAAACGCCTCGCACATGTCGTCAGTGGCCCGAAGAGTACGCCCCTCCGGGGATTCGACTTCACGAATGTAACGATCGCCACCTCGACGGACCTCTTCCCTGCGCAGATCCGCGCCCAAATTCACAGCTTCGGAAGACATCTTGCTTAACTTATGTCTAATTACCTGGCCCATGTACCGCTCGCTATTCGAACGATCCAGGGCCTCCTTAGCTAAGGCTATCTCTAGGGGATCCCCCCCAGCCACCGCCCGGGAATAACTAGACTTGAGTGTCTTCACCTTATCAGCTCTATCTAGAGCGAGCCGTTTGCTGAAATCAGTGGTGAAGGACCTAATCCTACACTTAAGGCGTTCCCACCACTTATTCCCGATAACCGCCCCCACTAGCTCCCGCTGCACTAGTCTAATTAGCTGTTCCCGAAAGTCCTCCCTGTCCAGTAAGGACAGATTGAACTTCCAGTACCCAGCCATTCTAGGCCTACAGTCTAACGCCACCCGGGCACAAACGAGTTTGTGGTCCGAATAGCCTACCCAGTGGAACGTAGGGCAATCTAGTAGATCTATGTCGGCTCTTCTAACTAACATTCTGTCAAGGTAGCTAACTACCTTGTCAAAAGGCCAATTAAGAGCCCACGTCCACATTTTCCCCCCGGGATGATCGACCCGGTATCTATCGACGAGACCATAATCGTCGATCAGATCAACCAGGCTACGATCGCCCCTTCTCCCGCTAGCTCCCCGCCCCCTGTCTAACTTGGGGTCCAGGATGGCATTCCAGTCCCCCATTAAAACTAGGCGCGTTGAATCCACTAGGAACGGCCCCAACCGCCGAAAAAACGAGACCCGCTCCTCCCGGTCGTTGGGCGCATAAACCGCAACGACTCGGAACGAACCACTTTTCACGGCAATATCGGCCACGATCAACCGGCCCTCGGCATCGGTATGCACAAGGTCCACCTTCGCATCAAGAGTACGCCTGACAAGCAAAGAAACTCCTCTGGCAGAACGGTCCCCATATGCTGAATAGACGACAAAGTCATCGTCCAGCACACACGCATCGGAACTGCAAACAAAGTGGGTCTCCTCGATCGCGGCAACATCCACATCCAGGGACAGAAGGTCCCGGAGCAGGCGGGCAGCCTTACCCCGATCCCTTAAGCCCCTCACATTCAAAGTCGCTATCTTAATAGACATCTTCTAAGCCTGCAAAGAAAAAAGAAGTGCAATAAACCTATTCACATACAGGACGGAAATCTGCGGGTGAAATCTGCGGGTGAAAGGACCCCGACGGATTGTCCCAGGCTCCCCACTCCTAACTCCGACGTCATCCGTCCTTCTGTGACAATCCCGCCGACGTCCGTGGGGTAATTTAGTTTTAGGGCCCTATATAGTGATGGATGGAGACGTACGGGGGCCCTCCCTGCACAAAACATCTGCATTTTTTTCAAATCTTGTGCGCCCATCTCAATCATCCTTATCTCTGGGGAGGCCTCTCTGGCCTCAAAGAGATGGGCCCACACTTTCATGTGTTTGCCTGTGTCCCGGATAAGTCCAACCACTCCCGGGGCACGAGGAAAATTTCTAGGATCCTCAACTGATTTGCCGTCAACGGATGACAGCTTGATTAGAGGACCCAACAGTGCTCTCTTGCGGGAGGAGAGGTTCTTATCTATCTCCCCCTTATCCGCTCTGCAAATTTCCTCGACTTTGCCGAAGATTCTTTTTTTCTTTTTTCCCCTATCTGGGGGTGGTGGAGTGGGAGTGGATGAACGGGCTGGAGTAGGGAGGGATGGTTGGGGAGTTGGAGGGTCTGATGCAGTAGGAGTAGGTGTGTGCGGGGGTGTGGGGTTGCTAGCAGGGAGTGGAAATCGAGACAGGGAAGGAGGGAGACTCCTATCAGCTGGAGTGTTTTTTTCCTTTTTAGCTGGTGAAGAGGGGACGGATGTACATCTGTTTGTTTCCCTACCCCTCTCTTCACTAATCTGTCCAATTAGCCTATGAATCTGCTTCACTTGTTCCTCTTGTTCCTCCTCATCTTCCTCCCGGTTTCTTTTCAAGGAGGTGGCCCGTTTGGGAGGCACTTCCTCCACCTCCATGTCACTGTTTTGCTTTTCCGGACTTTTTTCCGGACTTTTTGGACTCTTCTGCTGTTTTTGTTTCTGTTGTTGTTGTTGCTGTTGTTGTTTCTCTTTTCCGTACACCTTTGAAGGCTGTACTTCTTTTTGCCTCTTTTCGGGCTGTTTCTTTTGGGGCGTCTCCTTCGGAGCTGGATCGCTAATATTTTTTCGCCCCCTATCCACCTCTTTCCAGGCTTCTACGGGAGGATTTCCGGTTGTCTCTTTCGCAACCACTGCTGCTGTTGTTGCTGCTGGAGGGGGCATTGGTTTAACATTTTTGCCAGGGCACTCCTTGGACATGTGCCCTGACGCACCACACGCCCAGCAGCACGGCTTTCTTCCCTCGACAACAACCAGCATTCTTCTCTTTCGGCACACCAGGGTGTTTGGAATTTCCCGAAAGTTTTCCCTGTTAACAGTTATTTGGACTTCTATGTCTCCTGTTTGGATGCCGCTTTTACTGACAAGGGCCTTAACTTCGTTCACTTCACCATATTTAACGAAAAAGGCCCCCATCCTGTCCTCGCTGATATCTGCTGGGACACCGTGAATTGTCACCTTGGTTCTGCGAGTTCCCATGTACTCTGTCTGCATGCGCAGGTTCTTAGTTGAGAGCAGACTTCCAGCCAGTGCCTTTGCCTGCTCCTCTGTAGCTAGGAGTATATCCCACAGAGCGTTTGTCCTTCGAGCCAGGATTTTTGGGTAAATTTGTAGAGACTTCAAGGCCTCCTCCATCACTTCTCTGCCGACACCGATCAACTTCCGGGTCTTTATCTCCGAAGTTAGAAGAGAGATTGTCCTGGTGTCGACTGCATCCAAGGCTTCTTGAATAGTAATGAATTCATTCCCTTTGAATGAATTCTCAAACTTTTTCCTTTGCTCGCAGTAAAAGGCTGGATCTTTTTCTGGCGGCCTGTTTTTACCCCAGGCCGTTTTTTGGGGTGACACCGGTTGTGAAGGCGGTGTATTGTCTTTGTCAATATTGTTGTCGGCCATGATGGGATTTTTCGGCCCACCACGCCGAACACTTAAGCTTTTGTTGCTTTTTTTAACTTATATTGGTGTTTCACATACGTAAAAAATAATAATCAAAAGAAAAAACCGTACAAACTCAAACGGTAATAAACAACTCAAACGGTAATAAACAACTCAAACGGTAATAAACAACTCAAACAAAAGAAGAAAAATGGACTACGAAAACAAGGAAAATTTACAAAAGAAAACAAAAACTGAAAGAAAAAGGCAAAATAATACAAAAAGCAAAAATAAAACGGAAAATAAAGAGAAAAAATTAAACAAATGCAAAAATAGAACGAGGAAAACTGAAAGTCAAAAAAGGTTGCAAAAATGTAAACTTAAAAGCTTATCTTTTCGACGCAAAGGAAACAAGTCAGTAGCAAAAACAATATACTAGGGGATGAACTTAATACAAACCCTGAGGATTTATTGCAACAAAGGTTACAATTGTGGCACAAGGCCAAAAAGGGGAGGGGGAAAAGGCTGGTCAACACTTACTATCTTATACCTAGCTAATCTGACTCACGACCCATTCATACATTACAATTTACCCATTCACCACAAGAACTCGTCCGTCACCAAACAATCCTCCAACCACCATAATACCGCATCCTCTCAAGGGGAACCTACCAAAAACGCGCCCCACACCATAAAAATTTGATGATAATACATAAAATACATAAAATTTTAATAATGATAGAATGAGAGGGGAGGGAGATGAACCCAATAATCAAATAAATATAAACACAAAATACAAACTAAACATAACAGATGTTAGTAGGGGACCGTCCAACCCTCAAAATAGAGAGGCCGCTGTATTCTGCCCAGGGGACAAAATCAAGAGGCAACTCTCGCTAAGGGAGTGGGAAGAAGGCTAAAATATTATGCGGGAAAGGGAAAATATAAAGCTGACCCAGTCGAGATAAAAGGGGGGGCCGAAACAAACTGGGGAGGTTGGGAATCTCGACTTGGATCATAACCAAAGAGTAGCCGGGTTACAGGCCAGGAACAACACTTACTCACATTAACTAGGTACACTGAAGCTTGTCTAATCCTAACCAAGGGGAGGGTTCCACAGGAAGCCACCCCGATGTGCAATAGGTTGACCTAGAAGAGAAAATCAAGGCTAGCCCCGGTCACACGAACCAAGCTCGCCTCTTTTACCCACCTTTCGCTAAAGACTGTCGAATGCAATCGTTTTCTATCAGATCTAATCTTCATCTTGAGCTGATGCTCAAAGAATAGGATTAGATGCTGATGAGAAAGACGGTTGCCCCGCAAGACTTCCTCCTTTCGCGTCGTCCAAATCACCATTCGAGCCGTGGCCAGCAGCGTCAGAAACACCATTCGTTTCACCCCGGAATACGGGGGCGACACATTGTCACACGCGTATGCGCGATCAATGGACACAAGCTGTTCGGGAGCGAGACGAGCCGTCAGCTCGCCGACATGGTCCCATAAGGGGCGGACCCGGGGGCAATGGTAGAAGGCGTGCGGAGCCGTTTCTTCTAAGCCAAGACCACACCGTTCACAGTCTGGCAAATCCGCCAAACCCCATATGAAAGCCTTGTCGTTGAGAGGCAGCCGATTCCGAGCCAATCGCCAGGTAAGCGAAAACTCAGGGTTACTGAGGTAATCCGCCGCTGGCGCCCAAGACCAGTAGGAGCGAAACTCCTCCTCCGACAAGCCGAGCGTATCACGTAGGGAATCCTTCGCGGGCCCCTCCACTAATCCACGATAGAAGACCTTCCTAGGCCGTGACAGGTCACTGGACCGGGGAATGGCCCTCAAGGCCGACCGACACTCGCGGATGAAATCCGACTCGTCCCGGGGTTTACGACGGCGCTCAACCCTCGAGATGGGGGGACTGATGGTAAGGCTAGGGAAGGCGTCCCTAACAATCCCCTCCAGAATCGGATCTCTCCCAGTCAATGCGCGGCGTAGGAAAGCCAACCTAGAGGCACGGACGTGACTCAAGAGGTGCGGCATTCCCAGCCCCCCATGACACGGACGTTTAGTGCAGACTCGTCTGTCGACCCTGTTCACGCGTCCCCTCCATAAAATGGAGGATAGCGATCGCTCGAGCGCCTTCCAATGGGTCCCACAGAGAGGAAGTACAGACAATCGATAAAGAATCAGGGGGAAAATGTATGTAACACACACCTCCGCCCTGCCCTTCACGGACAACCGCCGTCGATTCCAAGTCTTGCCGGCAGAACCGACCTTTGCAAGTACTTCAGACCAATTCTTCTCCAGCTGGAGGTCCGGTCCAAACCACACTCCAAGAATGCGGACAGGTCCATCCGTCCAACCGAAGCGGCCCGGAAGAGCGACCCCCTTCCAGGCACCTAACCGCAAGCCGGAAGACTTGTCGCGGTTTATCTTGGCCCCTGTCACCTTCTCGTACCGGTCAAGCGCCTTCTGTACCGCCTCGATATCGTCCCGGGACGACACGAAAGCAGATACGTCATCGGCGTACGCGGAAACCCTGGCTCGAGCCCCTCCAGGAACGGCGATTCCGCGTAGGGCCGGACTGCCGGTCTCGTCCTTCAGCCGGCGAAGGAGAGGCTCCAACGCCAAAGCATAAAGGAGAGGCGACAGCGGACAACCCTGACGAACCGACCTAGACAGCACGAACGCGTCCGACAACCTTCCGTTCACCTGTACCACAGCACTGGGGGAGCGATACAGGAGGCTAATCCAGCGGCAGAAGTTGGGTGCGAATCCAGCGGCCTGCAGGACAGTAGCAAGGTAGCGATGGTCGACCCTATCAAATGCCTTGGACTGATCCAAATTGATCAGCGCGGCTTGCTCGTCGTCTTTTACACCCTCTATGATCGTGCGGATCAGATGCAGGTTGCTCTGAATTGTTCGGCCCCTCACAGAACAAGTCTGCTCAGGTCCCAACAGAGACTCGGCAACTGACTGCAAACGCTCCTGCAGGATCTTGGCCATAATCTTTAACTCTGTGTTTAGCAGAGTTATGGGCCTGTAGTCATCTAGTTTCCCCCCACCACCTTTGCCCTTTTTCAACAGAGTGATCACGCCCCTGGTGATCCGATTGGGGATGGACCCCGACCGAAACCAGTTGTTGAACACTGCAGTCAAAATCGGAACAAAGATGTGCGACAGCCTCAAGTACAATTCATAGGGCAAACCATCCAGACCGGGCGACTTGCCTCTGCCGACCTTCTTCAAAACCGCGTAGACTTCGCCCTCCGTGATCTCTCCCTCGCAGCTAGCCGCTTCAGTCGGCAAAAGCCGAGGAAAGTCAGCCAAATAGCTACGAAACTCCTCCTCACGGAGACCAGGCTCCTTGGTAAACCGGCTCTCGAAATGGCGCCGAAACGCCTCGCACATGTCGTCAGTGGCCCGAAGAGTACGCCCCTCCGGGGATTCGACTTCACGAATGTAACGATCGCCACCTCGACGGACCTCTTCCCTGCGCAGATCCGCGCCCAAATTCACAGCTTCGGAAGACATCTTGCTTAACTTATGTCTAATTACCTGGCCCATGTACCGCTCGCTATTCGAACGATCCAGGGCCTCCTTAGCTAAGGCTATCTCTAGGGGATCCCCCCCAGCCACCGCCCGGGAATAACTAGACTTGAGTGTCTTCACCTTATCAGCTCTATCTAGAGCGAGCCGTTTGCTGAAATCAGTGGTGAAGGACCTAATCCTACACTTAAGGCGTTCCCACCACTTATTCCCGATAACCGCCCCCACTAGCTCCCGCTGCACTAGTCTAATTAGCTGTTCCCGAAAGTCCTCCCTGTCCAGTAAGGACAGATTGAACTTCCAGTACCCAGCCATTCTAGGCCTACAGTCTAACGCCACCCGGGCACAAACGAGTTTGTGGTCCGAATAGCCTACCCAGTGGAACGTAGGGCAATCTAGTAGATCTATGTCGGCTCTTCTAACTAACATTCTGTCAAGGTAGCTAACTACCTTGTCAAAAGGCCAATTAAGAGCCCACGTCCACATTTTCCCCCCGGGATGATCGACCCGGTATCTATCGACGAGACCATAATCGTCGATCAGATCAACCAGGCTACGATCGCCCCTTCTCCCGCTAGCTCCCCGCCCCCTGTCTAACTTGGGGTCCAGGATGGCATTCCAGTCCCCCATTAAAACTAGGCGCGTTGAATCCACTAGGAACGGCCCCAACCGCCGAAAAAACGAGACCCGCTCCTCCCGGTCGTTGGGCGCATAAACCGCAACGACTCGGAACGAACCACTTTTCACGGCAATATCGGCCACGATCAACCGGCCCTCGGCATCGGTATGCACAAGGTCCACCTTCGCATCAAGAGTACGCCTGACAAGCAAAGAAACTCCTCTGGCAGAACGGTCCCCATATGCTGAATAGACGACAAAGTCATCGTCCAGCACACACGCATCGGAACTGCAAACAAAGTGGGTCTCCTCGATCGCGGCAACATCCACATCCAGGGACAGAAGGTCCCGGAGCAGGCGGGCAGCCTTACCCCGATCCCTTAAGCCCCTCACATTCAAAGTCGCTATCTTAATAGACATCTTCTAAGCCTGCAAAGAAAGAAAAGAAGAAGTGCAATAAACCTATTCACATACAGGACGGAAATCTGCGGGTGAAAGGACCCCGACGGATTGTCCCAGGCTCCCCACGCCTAACTCTGACGTTATCCGTCCTTCTGTGACAATCCCGCCGACGTCCGTGGGGTAATTTAGTTTTAGGGCCCTATATAATGAAGGGTGGAGACGTACGGGGGCCCTCCCTGAACAAAACAAGTGCATTTTTTTAAGATCTTGCGACCCAGTCTCCACCATCCTTATCTCTGGGAAGGCTTCTCTGGCTTCGAAGAGATGGGTCCAGACTTTCAAGTGCCTGCCGGAATCCCGGATCAGTCCGACAACTCCCGGGGCACCAGGAAAATTTCTGGGGTCCTCCACTGATTTACCATCAACAGATGACAGTTTAATTAGAGGCCCCAGTAATGCTCTCTTGCGAGAGGAGAGGTTTTTGTCTATCTCCCCTTTCTCTGCTCTACAAATTTCTTCGACCTTGCCGAAGATCCTTTTCTTCTTTTTTCCCCTATCTGGGGGTGGTGGAGTGGGAGTGGACGAAGAGGTTGGAGTAGGGAGGGGTGATTGGGGAATTGGAGGGTCTGAGGCAGTAGGAGTAGGTGTGTGCGGGGGTGTGGGGGTGGTAGGCGGAAGTGGATATCGAGACAGGGAGGGAGGGAGACTCCTATCTGCAGAAGTGTTTTTTCCTTTTTTCAATGGTGAAGAAGGGGCGGATGTAACTTTGTTTTTCTCCCTGCCCCTATCGTCACTAATATGACCAATTAGTCTATGTATCCGGTCTGCTTGTTCGACATGTTGTTCTTCTTCCTCCTCGTCTTCCTCTCGGTTCCTTTTCAAGGAGGCAGCCCGTTTGGGAGGCACTTCCTCCACCTCCATGTCGCTGTTTTGTTGCTGGAGCTGTTGCTGCTGCTGCTGCTCTTGTTTTTTTTGTTTTTTTTGCTCCTTTGAAGCTTGTCCTTCTTTTGGCCTCTTTTCGAGGTGTTTTTTAGGGGGCGTTTCCTGCGGGGCTGAAACAGTTGTATTTTTCCGCCCCTTATCCACCTCTTTCCAGGCTTCTTGGGAAGGTTTCCCGGATGGTTTTTCAACCACTACTGTTGTTGTTGCTGCTGCTGGAGGGGGCATCGGCATGACTTTATTTTTGCCAGGGCACTCCTTGGACATGTGTCCTGACGCACCACACGCCCAACAGCATGGCTTCCTCCCCTCCACCACGACCAGCATTCTTCTTTTTCGGCACACCAAGGTGTTTGGGATCTCTTGGAAGTTTTCCCTGTTCACGGTTACTTGCACCTCCATGTCGCCGGTCAGGATGCCGCCTTTGCTAACGAGGGCCTTGACGTCTTTCACCTCGCCATATTTGGCGAAGAAGGCCCCCATCCTGTCCTCGTTGATATCTACTGGGACCCCGTGGATCGTAACCTTGGTCCTGCGGGTTCCCATATATTCCGTCTGAATGCGCAGGTTCTTTGTTGCAAGTAGGCTTCCTGCCAGAGCCTTTGCCTGCTCTTCCGTGGCGAGGAGTATGTCCCACAGAGCATTCGTCCTCCGCGCCAGAAATTTGGGGTTGATTTGTAAGGTTCTTAAGGCCTCCTCCATTACCTCTCTGCCGACGCCGATCAACTTTCGGGTTTTTATATCCGAAGTTAGGAGAGATATTGTTCTCGTGTCGACAGCATTCAGCGCTTCTTGAATCGTGAGGAATTCATTGCCTTTGAATGATTCCTCGAATTTTTTTCTCTGTTCGCAGTAATATGCTGCATCTTTTTCCGGGGGCCTGTTTTTCCCCCAGGCCGTTTTCTGGGGTGACACCGGTTGTGAAGGCGGTGTATTCTTCTCAATGTTATTGTCGGCCATGATGGGATTTTTCGGCCCACCACGCCGAACAATTAAGCTTTTGTTGCTTTTTTAAAGGTGTTTTCAGAGACGTAAGAAATAATAATCAAAATAAACAAGAAAAAACGTACAAACTCAAACGGTAATAAACAACTCAAACGGTAATAAACAACTCAAACAAAAGAAGAAAAATGGACTACGAAAACAAGGAAAATTTAAAAAAGAAAACAAAAACTGAAAGAAAAAGGCAAAATAATACAAAAAGCAAAAATAAAACGGAAAATAAAGAGAAAAAATTAAACAAATGCAAAAATAGAACGAGGAAAACTGAAAGTCAAAAAAGGTTGCAAAAATGTAAACTTAAAAGCTTATCTTTTCGACGCAAAGGAAACAAGTCAGTAGCAAAAACAATATACTAGGGGATGAACTTAATACAAACCCTGAGGATTTATTATGTTTTTATACATAATTGTGGCACGTGGCCGATGAAGGGGAGGGGTAAAGGCTGGTCCAAACTAACTATCCTATACCTAGCTAATCAGATTCACGACCCATTCATACATTACAATTTACCCATTCACCACAAGAACTCGTCCGTCACCAAACAATCCTCCAACCACCATAATACCGCATCCTCTCAAGGGGAACCTACCAAAAACGCGCCCCACACCATAAAAATTTGATGATAATACATAAAATACATAAAATTTTAATAATGATAGAATGAGAGGGGAGGGAGATGAACCCAATAATCAAATAAATATAAACACAAAATACAAACTAAACATAACACATGTTAGTAGGGACCGTCCAACCCTCAAAAACAGAGAGGCCGCTGTATTCTGCCCAGGGGACAGAATCAAGAGACGCTCTCGCTAAGGGAGTGGGAAAGCGGAGAAAATATTATGCCGGAATGGGAAAATGTAAAGCTGACCCAGTCGAGATAAAAAAGGGGGGGCCAAAACAAACTGGGGAGGTTGGGAATCTCGACTTGGACCATAACCAAAGAGCAGCCGGGATACAGGCCAGGAACAACATTTACTCACATTAACTAGGTACACTGAAGCTTGTCTAACCTAACCAAGGGGAGGGTTCCACAGGAAGCCACCCCGATGTGCAATAGGTTGACCTAGAAGAGAAAATCAAGGCTAGCCCCGGTCACACGAACCAAGCTCGCCTCTTTTACCCACCTTTCGCTAAAGACTGTCGAATGCAATCGTTTTCTATCAGATCTAATCTTCATCTTGAGCTGATGCTCAAAGAATAGGATTAGATGCTGATGAGAAAGACGGTTGCCCCGCAAGCCTTCCTCCTTTCGCGTCGTCCAAATCACCATTCGAGCCGTGGCCAGCAGCGTCAGAAACACCATTCGTTTCACCCCGGAATACGGGGGCGACACATTGTCACACGCGTATGCGCGATCAATGGACACAAGCTGTTCGGGAGCGAGACGAGCCGTCAGCTCGCCGACATGGTCCCATAAGGGGCGGACCCGGGGGCAATGGTAGAAGGCGTGCGCAGCCGTTTCTTCTAAGCCAAGACCACACCGTTCACAGTCTGGCAAATCCGCCAAACCCCATATGAAAGCCTTGTCGTTGAGAGGCAGCCGATTCCGAGCCAATCGCCAGGTAAGCGAAAACTCAGGGTTACTGAGGTAATCCGCCGCTGGCGCCCAAGACCAGTAGGAGCGAAACTCCTCCTCCGACAAGCCGAGCGTATCACGTAGGGAATCCTTCGCGGGCCCCTCCACTAATCCACGATAGAAGACCTTCCTAGGCCGTGACAGGTCACTGGACCGGGGAATGGCCCTCAAGGCCGACCGACACTCGCGGATGAAATCCGACTCGTCCCGGGGTTTACGACGGCGCTCAACCCTCGAGATGGGGGGACTGATGGTAAGGCTAGGGAAGGCGTCCCTAACAATCCCCTCCAGAATCGGATCTCTCCCAGTCAATGCGCGGCGTAGGAAAGCCAACCTAGAGGCACGGACGTGACTCAAGAGGTGCGGCATTCCCAGCCCCCCATGACACGGACGTTTAGTGCAGACTCGTCTGTCGACCCTGTTCACGCGTCCCCTCCATAAAATGGAGGATAGCGATCGCTCGAGCGCCTTCCAATGGGTCCCACAGAGAGGAAGTACAGACAATCGATAAAGAATCAGGGGGAAAATGTATGTAACACACACCTCCGCCCTGCCCTTCACGGACAACCGCCGTCGATTCCAAGTCTTGCCGGCAGAACCGACCTTTGCAAGTACTTCAGACCAATTCTTCTCCAGCTGGAGGTCCGGTCCAAACCACACTCCAAGAATGCGGACAGGTCCATCCGTCCAACCGAAGCGGCCCGGAAGAGCGACCCCCTTCCAGGCACCTAACCGCAAGCCGGAAGACTTGTCGCGGTTTATCTTGGCCCCTGTCACCTTCTCGTACCGGTCAAGCGCCTTCTGTACCGCCTCGATATCGTCCCGGGACGACACGAAAGCAGATACGTCATCGGCGTACGCGGAAACCCTGGCTCGAGCCCCTCCAGGAACGGCGATTCCGCGTAGGGCCGGACTGCCGGTCTCGTCCTTCAGCCGGCGAAGGAGAGGCTCCAACGCCAAAGCATAAAGGAGAGGCGACAGCGGACAACCCTGACGAACCGACCTAGACAGCACGAACGCGTCCGACAACCTTCCGTTCACCTGTACCACAGCACTGGGGGAGCGATACAGGAGGCTAATCCAGCGGCAGAAGTTGGGTGCGAATCCAGCGGCCTGCAGGACAGTAGCAAGGTAGCGATGGTCGACCCTATCAAATGCCTTGGACTGATCCAAATTGATCAGCGCGGCTTGCTCGTCGTCTTTTACACCCTCTATGATCGTGCGGATCAGATGCAGGTTGCTCTGAATTGTTCGGCCCCTCACAGAACAAGTCTGCTCAGGTCCCAACAGAGACTCGGCAACTGACTGCAAACGCTCCTGCAGGATCTTGGCCATAATCTTTAACTCTGTGTTTAGCAGAGTTATGGGCCTGTAGTCATCTAGTTTCCCCCCACCACCTTTGCCCTTTTTCAACAGAGTGATCACGCCCCTGGTGATCCGATTGGGGATGGACCCCGACCGAAACCAGTTGTTGAACACTGCAGTCAAAATCGGAACAAAGATGTGCGACAGCCTCAAGTACAATTCATAGGGCAAACCATCCAGACCGGGCGACTTGCCTCTGCCGACCTTCTTCAAAACCGCGTAGACTTCGCCCTCCGTGATCTCTCCCTCGCAGCTAGCCGCTTCAGTCGGCAAAAGCCGAGGAAAGTCAGCCAAATAGCTACGAAACTCCTCCTCACGGAGACCAGGCTCCTTGGTAAACCGGCTCTCGAAATGGCGCCGAAACGCCTCGCACATGTCGTCAGTGGCCCGAAGAGTACGCCCCTCCGGGGATTCGACTTCACGAATGTAACGATCGCCACCTCGACGGACCTCTTCCCTGCGCAGATCCGCGCCCAAATTCACAGCTTCGGAAGACATCTTGCTTAACTTATGTCTAATTACCTGGCCCATGTACCGCTCGCTATTCGAACGATCCAGGGCCTCCTTAGCTAAGGCTATCTCTAGGGGATCCCCCCCAGCCACCGCCCGGGAATAACTAGACTTGAGTGTCTTCACCTTATCAGCTCTATCTAGAGCGAGCCGTTTGCTGAAATCAGTGGTGAAGGACCTAATCCTACACTTAAGGCGTTCCCACCACTTATTCCCGATAACCGCCCCCACTAGCTCCCGCTGCACTAGTCTAATTAGCTGTTCCCGAAAGTCCTCCCTGTCCAGTAAGGACAGATTGAACTTCCAGTACCCAGCCATTCTAGGCCTACAGTCTAACGCCACCCGGGCACAAACGAGTTTGTGGTCCGAATAGCCTACCCAGTGGAACGTAGGGCAATCTAGTAGATCTATGTCGGCTCTTCTAACTAACATTCTGTCAAGGTAGCTAACTACCTTGTCAAAAGGCCAATTAAGAGCCCACGTCCACATTTTCCCCCCGGGATGATCGACCCGGTATCTATCGACGAGACCATAATCGTCGATCAGATCAACCAGGCTACGATCGCCCCTTCTCCCGCTAGCTCCCCGCCCCCTGTCTAACTTGGGGTCCAGGATGGCATTCCAGTCCCCCATTAAAACTAGGCGCGTTGAATCCACTAGGAACGGCCCCAACCGCCGAAAAAACGAGACCCGCTCCTCCCGGTCGTTGGGCGCATAAACCGCAACGACTCGGAACGAACCACTTTTCACGGCAATATCGGCCACGATCAACCGGCCCTCGGCATCGGTATGCACAAGGTCCACCTTCGCATCAAGAGTACGCCTGACAAGCAAAGAAACTCCTCTGGCAGAACGGTCCCCATATGCTGAATAGACGACAAAGTCATCGTCCAGCACACACGCATCGGAACTGCAAACAAAGTGGGTCTCCTCGATCGCGGCAACATCCACATCCAGGGACAGAAGGTCCCGGAGCAGGCGGGCAGCCTTACCCCGATCCCTTAAGCCCCTCACATTCAAAGTCGCTATCTTAATAGACATCTTCTAAGCCTGCAAAGAAAGAAAAGAAGAAGTGCAATAAACCTATTCACATACAGGACGGAAATCTGCGGGTGAAAGGACCCCGACGGATTGTCCCAGGCTCCCCACGCCTAACTCTGACGTTATCCGTCCTTCTGTGACAATCCCGCCGACGTCCGTGGGGTAATTTAGTTTTAGGGCCCTATATAATGAAGGGTGGAGACGTACGGGGGCCCTCCCTGAACAAAACAAGTGCATTTTTTTAAGATCTTGCGACCCAGTCTCCACCATCCTTATCTCTGGGAAGGCTTCTCTGGCTTCGAAGAGATGGGTCCAGACTTTCAAGTGCCTGCCGGAATCCCGGATCAGTCCGACAACTCCCGGGGCACCAGGAAAATTTCTGGGGTCCTCCACTGATTTACCATCAACAGATGACAGTTTAATTAGAGGCCCCAGTAATGCTCTCTTGCGAGAGGAGAGGTTTTTGTCTATCTCCCCTTTCTCTGCTCTACAAATTTCTTCGACCTTGCCGAAGATCCTTTTCTTCTTTTTTCCCCTATCTGGGGGTGGTGGAGTGGGAGTGGACGAAGAGGTTGGAGTAGGGAGGGGTGATTGGGGAATTGGAGGGTCTGAGGCAGTAGGAGTAGGTGTGTGCGGGGGTGTGGGGGTGGTAGGCGGAAGTGGATATCGAGACAGGGAGGGAGGGAGACTCCTATCTGCAGAAGTGTTTTTTCCTTTTTTCAATGGTGAAGAAGGGGCGGATGTAACTTTGTTTTTCTCCCTGCCCCTATCGTCACTAATATGACCAATTAGTCTATGTATCCGGTCTGCTTGTTCGACATGTTGTTCTTCTTCCTCCTCGTCTTCCTCTCGGTTCCTTTTCAAGGAGGCAGCCCGTTTGGGAGGCACTTCCTCCACCTCCATGTCGCTGTTTTGTTGCTGGAGCTGTTGCTGCTGCTGCTGCTCTTGTTTTTTTTGTTTTTTTTGCTCCTTTGAAGCTTGTCCTTCTTTTGGCCTCTTTTCGAGGTGTTTTTTAGGGGGCGTTTCCTGCGGGGCTGAAACAGTTGTATTTTTCCGCCCCTTATCCACCTCTTTCCAGGCTTCTTGGGAAGGTTTCCCGGATGGTTTTTCAACCACTACTGTTGTTGTTGCTGCTGCTGGAGGGGGCATCGGCATGACTTTATTTTTGCCAGGGCACTCCTTGGACATGTGTCCTGACGCACCACACGCCCAACAGCATGGCTTCCTCCCCTCCACCACGACCAGCATTCTTCTTTTTCGGCACACCAAGGTGTTTGGGATCTCTTGGAAGTTTTCCCTGTTCACGGTTACTTGCACCTCCATGTCGCCGGTCAGGATGCCGCCTTTGCTAACGAGGGCCTTGACGTCTTTCACCTCGCCATATTTGGCGAAGAAGGCCCCCATCCTGTCCTCGTTGATATCTACTGGGACCCCGTGGATCGTAACCTTGGTCCTGCGGGTTCACATATATTCCGTCTGAATGCGCAGGTTCTTTGTTGCAAGTAGGCTTCCTGCCAGAGCCTTTGCCTGCTCTTCCGTGGCGAGGAGTATGTCCCACAGAGCATTCGTCCTCCGCGCCAGAAATTTGGGGTTGATTTGTAAGGTTCTTAAGGCCTCCTCCATTACCTCTCTGCCGACGCCGATCAACTTTCGGGTTTTTATATCCGAAGTTAGGAGAGATATTGTTCTCGTGTCGACAGCATTCAGCGCTTCTTGAATCGTGAGGAATTCATTGCCTTTGAATGATTCCTCGAATTTTTTTCTCTGTTCGCAGTAATATGCTGCATCTTTTTCCGGGGGCCTGTTTTTCCCCCAGGCCGTTTTCTGGGGTGACACCGGTTGTGAAGGCGGTGTATTCTTCTCAATGTTATTGTCGGCCATGATGGGATTTTTCGGCCCACCACGCCGAACAATTAAGCTTTTGTTGCTTTTTTAAAGGTGTTTTCAGAGACGTAAGAAATAATAATCAAAATAAACAAGAAAAAACGTACAAACTCAAACGGTAATAAACAACTCAAACGGTAATAAACAACTCAAACAAAAGAAGAAAAATGGACTACGAAAACAAGGAAAATTTAAAAAAGAAAACAAAAACTGAAAGAAAAAGGCAAAATAATACAAAAAGCAAAAATAAAACGGAAAATAAAGAGAAAAAATTAAACAAATGCAAAAATAGAACGAGGAAAACTGAAAGTCAAAAAAGGTTGCAAAAATGTAAACTTAAAAGCTTATCTTTTCGACGCAAAGGAAACAAGTCAGTAGCAAAAACAATATACTAGGGGATGAACTTAATACAAACCCTGAGGATTTATTATGTTTTTATACATAATTGTGGCACGTGGCCGATGAAGGGGAGGGGTAAAGGCTGGTCCAAACTAACTATCCTATACCTAGCTAATCAGATTCACGACCCATTCATACATTACAATTTACCCATTCACCACAAGAACTCGTCCGTCACCAAACAATCCTCCAACCACCATAATACCGCATCCTCTCAAGGGGAACCTACCAAAAACGCGCCCCACACCATAAAAATTTGATGATAATACATAAAATACATAAAATTTTAATAATGATAGAATGAGAGGGGAGGGAGATGAACCCAATAATCAAATAAATATAAACGCAAAATACAAACTAAACATAACAGATGTTAGTAGGGGACCGTCCAACCCTCAAAATAGAGAGGCCGCTGTATTCTGCCCAGGGGACAAAATCAAGAGGCAACTCTCGCTAAGGGAGTGGGAAGAAGGCTAAAATATTATGCGGGAAAGGGAAAATATAAAGCTGACCCAGTCGAGATAAAAGGGGGCCGAAACAAACTGGGGAGGTTGGGAATCTCGACTTGGATCATAACCAAAGAGTAGCCGGGTTACAGGCCAGGAACAACACTTACTCACATTAACTAGGTACACTGAAGCTTGTCTAATCCTAACCAAGGGGAGGGTTCCACAGGAAGCCACCCCGATGTGCAATAGGTTGACCTAGAAGAGAAAATCAAGGCTAGCCCCGGTCACACGAACCAAGCTCGCCTCTTTTACCCACCTTTCGCTAAAGACTGTCGAATGCAATCGTTTTCTATCAGATCTAATCTTCAACTTGAGCTGATGCTCAAAGAATAGGATTAGATGCTGATGAGAAAGACGGTTGCCCCGCAAGACTTCCTCCTTTCGCGTCGTCCAAATCACCATTCGAGCCGTGGCCAGCAGCGTCAGAAACACCATTCGTTTCACCCCGGAATACGGGGGCGACACATTGTCACACGCGTATGCGCGATCAATGGACACAAGCTGTTCGGGAGCGAGACGAGCCGTCAGCTCGCCGACATGGTCCCATAAGGGGCGGACCCGGGGGCAATGGTAGAAGGCGTGCGGAGCCGTTTCTTCTAAGCCAAGACCACACCGTTCACAGTCTGGCAAATCCGCCAAACCCCATATGAAAGCCTTGTCGTTGAGAGGCAGCCGATTCCGAGCCAATCGCCAGGTAAGCGAAAACTCAGGGTTACTGAGGTAATCCGCCGCTGGCGCCCAAGACCAGTAGGAGCGAAACTCCTCCTCCGACAAGCCGAGCGTATCACGTAGGGAATCCTTCGCGGGCCCCTCCACTAATCCACGATAGAAGACCTTCCTAGGCCGTGACAGGTCACTGGACCGGGGAATGGCCCTCAAGGCCGACCGACACTCGCGGATGAAATCCGACTCGTCCCGGGGTTTACGACGGCGCTCAACCCTCGAGATGGGGGGACTGATGGTAAGGCTAGGGAAGGCGTCCCTAACAATCCCCTCCAGAATCGGATCTCTCCCAGTCAATGCGCGGCGTAGGAAAGCCAACCTAGAGGCACGGACGTGACTCAAGAGGTGCGGCATTCCCAGCCCCCCATGACACGGACGTTTAGTGCAGACTCGTCTGTCGACCCTGTTCACGCGTCCCCTCCATAAAATGGAGGATAGCGATCGCTCGAGCGCCTTCCAATGGGTCCCACAGAGAGGAAGTACAGACAATCGATAAAGAATCAGGGGGAAAATGTATGTAACACACACCTCCGCCCTGCCCTTCACGGACAACCGCCGTCGATTCCAAGTCTTGCCGGCAGAACCGACCTTTGCAAGTACTTCAGACCAATTCTTCTCCAGCTGGAGGTCCGGTCCAAACCACACTCCAAGAATGCGGACAGGTCCATCCGTCCAACCGAAGCGGCCCGGAAGAGCGACCCCCTTCCAGGCACCTAACCGCAAGCCGGAAGACTTGTCGCGGTTTATCTTGGCCCCTGTCACCTTCTCGTACCGGTCAAGCGCCTTCTGTACCGCCTCGATATCGTCCCGGGACGACACGAAAGCAGATACGTCATCGGCGTACGCGGAAACCCTGGCTCGAGCCCCTCCAGGAACGGCGATTCCGCGTAGGGCCGGACTGCCGGTCTCGTCCTTCAGCCGGCGAAGGAGAGGCTCCAACGCCAAAGCATAAAGGAGAGGCGACAGCGGACAACCCTGACGAACCGACCTAGACAGCACGAACGCGTCCGACAACCTTCCGTTCACCTGTACCACAGCACTGGGGGAGCGATACAGGAGGCTAATCCAGCGGCAGAAGTTGGGTGCGAATCCAGCGGCCTGCAGGACAGTAGCAAGGTAGCGATGGTCGACCCTATCAAATGCCTTGGACTGATCCAAATTGATCAGCGCGGCTTGCTCGTCGTCTTTTACACCCTCTATGATCGTGCGGATCAGATGCAGGTTGCTCTGAATTGTTCGGCCCCTCACAGAACAAGTCTGCTCAGGTCCCAACAGAGACTCGGCAACTGACTGCAAACGCTCCTGCAGGATCTTGGCCATAATCTTTAACTCTGTGTTTAGCAGAGTTATGGGCCTGTAGTCATCTAGTTTCCCCCCACCACCTTTGCCCTTTTTCAACAGAGTGATCACGCCCCTGGTGATCCGATTGGGGATGGACCCCGACCGAAACCAGTTGTTGAACACTGCAGTCAAAATCGGAACAAAGATGTGCGACAGCCTCAAGTACAATTCATAGGGCAAACCATCCAGACCGGGCGACTTGCCTCTGCCGACCTTCTTCAAAACCGCGTAGACTTCGCCCTCCGTGATCTCTCCCTCGCAGCTAGCCGCTTCAGTCGGCAAAAGCCGAGGAAAGTCAGCCAAATAGCTACGAAACTCCTCCTCACGGAGACCAGGCTCCTTGGTAAACCGGCTCTCGAAATGGCGCCGAAACGCCTCGCACATGTCGTCAGTGGCCCGAAGAGTACGCCCCTCCGGGGATTCGACTTCACGAATGTAACGATCGCCACCTCGACGGACCTCTTCCCTGCGCAGATCCGCGCCCAAATTCACAGCTTCGGAAGACATCTTGCTTAACTTATGTCTAATTACCTGGCCCATGTACCGCTCGCTATTCGAACGATCCAGGGCCTCCTTAGCTAAGGCTATCTCTAGGGGATCCCCCCCAGCCACCGCCCGGGAATAACTAGACTTGAGTGTCTTCACCTTATCAGCTCTATCTAGAGCGAGCCGTTTGCTGAAATCAGTGGTGAAGGACCTAATCCTACACTTAAGGCGTTCCCACCACTTATTCCCGATAACCGCCCCCACTAGCTCCCGCTGCACTAGTCTAATTAGCTGTTCCCGAAAGTCCTCCCTGTCCAGTAAGGACAGATTGAACTTCCAGTACCCAGCCATTCTAGGCCTACAGTCTAACGCCACCCGGGCACAAACGAGTTTGTGGTCCGAATAGCCTACCCAGTGGAACGTAGGGCAATCTAGTAGATCTATGTCGGCTCTTCTAACTAACATTCTGTCAAGGTAGCTAACTACCTTGTCAAAAGGCCAATTAAGAGCCCACGTCCACATTTTCCCCCCGGGATGATCGACCCGGTATCTATCGACGAGACCATAATCGTCGATCAGATCAACCAGGCTACGATCGCCCCTTCTCCCGCTAGCTCCCCGCCCCCTGTCTAACTTGGGGTCCAGGATGGCATTCCAGTCCCCCATTAAAACTAGGCGCGTTGAATCCACTAGGAACGGCCCCAACCGCCGAAAAAACGAGACCCGCTCCTCCCGGTCGTTGGGCGCATAAACCGCAACGACTCGGAACGAACCACTTTTCACGGCAATATCGGCCACGATCAACCGGCCCTCGGCATCGGTATGCACAAGGTCCACCTTCGCATCAAGAGTACGCCTGACAAGCAAAGAAACTCCTCTGGCAGAACGGTCCCCATATGCTGAATAGACGACAAAGTCATCGTCCAGCACACACGCATCGGAACTGCAAACAAAGTGGGTCTCCTCGATCGCGGCAACATCCACATCCAGGGACAGAAGGTCCCGGAGCAGGCGGGCAGCCTTACCCCGATCCCTTAAGCCCCTCACATTCAAAGTCGCTATCTTAATAGACATCTTCTAAGCCTGCAAAGAAAGAAAAGAAGAAGTGCAATAAACCTATTCACATACAGGACGGAAATCTGCGGGTGAAAGGACCCCGACGGATTGTCCCAGGCTCCCCACGCCTAACTCTGACGTTATCCGTCCTTCTGTGACAATCCCGCCGACGTCCGTGGGGTAATTTAGTTTTAGGGCCCTATATAATGAAGGGTGGAGACGTACGGGGGCCCTCCCTGAACAAAACAAGTGCATTTTTTTAAGATCTTGCGACCCAGTCTCCACCATCCTTATCTCTGGGAAGGCTTCTCTGGCTTCGAAGAGATGGGTCCAGACTTTCAAGTGCCTGCCGGAATCCCGGATCAGTCCGACAACTCCCGGGGCACCAGGAAAATTTCTGGGGTCCTCCACTGATTTACCATCAACAGATGACAGTTTAATTAGAGGCCCCAGTAATGCTCTCTTGCGAGAGGAGAGGTTTTTGTCTATCTCCCCTTTCTCTGCTCTACAAATTTCTTCGACCTTGCCGAAGATCCTTTTCTTCTTTTTTCCCCTATCTGGGGGTGGTGGAGTGGGAGTGGACGAAGAGGTTGGAGTAGGGAGGGGTGATTGGGGAATTGGAGGGTCTGAGGCAGTAGGAGTAGGTGTGTGCGGGGGTGTGGGGGTGGTAGGCGGAAGTGGATATCGAGACAGGGAGGGAGGGAGACTCCTATCTGCAGAAGTGTTTTTTCCTTTTTTCAATGGTGAAGAAGGGGCGGATGTAACTTTGTTTTTCTCCCTGCCCCTATCGTCACTAATATGACCAATTAGTCTATGTATCCGGTCTGCTTGTTCGACATGTTGTTCTTCTTCCTCCTCGTCTTCCTCTCGGTTCCTTTTCAAGGAGGCAGCCCGTTTGGGAGGCACTTCCTCCACCTCCATGTCGCTGTTTTGTTGCTGGAGCTGTTGCTGCTGCTGCTGCTCTTGTTTTTTTTGTTTTTTTTGCTCCTTTGAAGCTTGTCCTTCTTTTGGCCTCTTTTCGAGGTGTTTTTTAGGGGGCGTTTCCTGCGGGGCTGAAACAGTTGTATTTTTCCGCCCCTTATCCACCTCTTTCCAGGCTTCTTGGGAAGGTTTCCCGGATGGTTTTTCAACCACTACTGTTGTTGTTGCTGCTGCTGGAGGGGGCATCGGCATGACTTTATTTTTGCCAGGGCACTCCTTGGACATGTGTCCTGACGCACCACACGCCCAACAGCATGGCTTCCTCCCCTCCACCACGACCAGCATTCTTCTTTTTCGGCACACCAAGGTGTTTGGGATCTCTTGGAAGTTTTCCCTGTTCACGGTTACTTGCACCTCCATGTCGCCGGTCAGGATGCCGCCTTTGCTAACGAGGGCCTTGACGTCTTTCACCTCGCCATATTTGGCGAAGAAGGCCCCCATCCTGTCCTCGTTGATATCTACTGGGACCCCGTGGATCGTAACCTTGGTCCTGCGGGTTCCCATATATTCCGTCTGAATGCGCAGGTTCTTTGTTGCAAGTAGGCTTCCTGCCAGAGCCTTTGCCTGCTCTTCCGTGGCGAGGAGTATGTCCCACAGAGCATTCGTCCTCCGCGCCAGAAATTTGGGGTTGATTTGTAAGGTTCTTAAGGCCTCCTCCATTACCTCTCTGCCGACGCCGATCAACTTTCGGGTTTTTATATCCGAAGTTAGGAGAGATATTGTTCTCGTGTCGACAGCATTCAGCGCTTCTTGAATCGTGAGGAATTCATTGCCTTTGAATGATTCCTCGAATTTTTTTCTCTGTTCGCAGTAATATGCTGCATCTTTTTCCGGGGGCCTGTTTTTCCCCCAGGCCGTTTTCTGGGGTGACACCGGTTGTGAAGGCGGTGTATTCTTCTCAATGTTATTGTCGGCCATGATGGGATTTTTCGGCCCACCACGCCGAACAATTAAGCTTTTGTTGCTTTTTTAAAGGTGTTTTCAGAGACGTAAGAAATAATAATCAAAATAAACAAGAAAAAACGTACAAACTCAAACGGTAATAAACAACTCAAACGGTAATAAACAACTCAAACGGTAATAAACAACTCAAACAAAAGAAGAAAAATGGACTACGAAAACAAGGAAAATTTAAAAAAGAAAACAAAAACTGAAAGAAAAAGGCAAAATAATACAAAAAGCAAAAATAAAACGGAAAATAAAGAGAAAAAATTAAACAAATGCAAAAATAGAACGAGGAAAACTGAAAGTCAAAAAAGGTTGCAAAAATGTAAACTTAAAAGCTTATCTTTTCGACGCAAAGGAAACAAGTCAGTAGCAAAAACAATATACTAGGGGATGAACTTAATACAAACCCTGAGGATTTATTATGTTTTTATACATAATTGTGGCACGTGGCCGATGAAGGGGAGGGGTAAAGGCTGGTCCAAACTAACTATCCTATACCTAGCTAATCAGATTCACGACCCATTCATACATTACAATTTACCCATTCACCACAAGAACTCGTCCGTCACCAAACAATCCTCCAACCACCATAATACCGCATCCTCTCAAGGGGAACCTACCAAAAACGCGCCCCACACCATAAAAATTTGATGATAATACATAAAATACAAAAATTTTAATAATGATAGAATGAGAGGGGGGGGAGATGAACCCAATAATCAAATAAATATAAACACAAAATACAAACTAAACATAACAGATGTTAGTAGGGGACCGTCCAACCCTCAAAATAGAGAGGCCGCTGTATTCTGCCCAGGGGACAAAATCAAGAGGCAACTCTCGCTAAGGGAGTGGGAAGAAGGCTAAAATATTATGCGGGAAAGGGAAAATATAAAGCTGACCCAGTCGAGATAAAAGGGGGCCGAAACAAACTGGGGAGGTTGGGAATCTCGACTTGGATCATAACCAAAGAGTAGCCGGGTTACAGGCCAGGAACAACACTTACTCACATTAACTAGGTACACTGAAGCTTGTCTAATCCTAACCAAGGGGAGGGTTCCACAGGAAGCCACCCCGATGTGCAATAGGTTGACCTAGAAGAGAAAATCAAGGCTAGCCCCGGTCACACGAACCAAGCTCGCCTCTTTTACCCACCTTTCGCTAAAGACTGTCGAATGCAATCGTTTTCTATCAGATCTAATCTTCATCTTGAGCTGATGCTCAAAGAATAGGATTAGATGCCGATGAGAAAGACGGTTGCCCCGCAAGACTTCCTCCATTCGCGTCGTCCAAATCACCATTCGAGCCGTGGCCATCAGCATCAGAAACACCATTCGTTTCTCCCCGGAATACGGGGGCGACACATTGTCACACGCGTATGCGCGATCAATGGACACAAGCTGTTCGGGAGCGAGACGAGCCGTCAGCTCGCCGACATGGTCCCATAAGGGGCGGACCCGGGGGCAATGGTAGAAGGCGTGCGCAGCCGTTTCTTCTAAGCCAAGACCACACCGTTCACAGTCTGGCAAATCCGCCAAACCCCATATGAAAGCCTTGTCGTTGAGAGGCAGCCGATTCCGAGCCAATCGCCAGGTAAGCGAAAACTCAGGGTTACTGAGGTAATCCGCCGCTGGCGCCCAAGACCAGTAGGAGCGAAACTCCTCCTCCGACAAGCCGAGCGTATCACGTAGGGAATCCTTCGCGGGCCCCTCCACTAATCCACGATAGAAGACCTTCCTAGGCCGTGACAGGTCACTGGACCGGGGAATGGCCCTCAAGGCCGACCGACACTCGCGGATGAAATCCGACTCGTCCCGGGGTTTACGACGGCGCTCAACCCTCGAGATGGGGGGACTGATGGTAAGGCTAGGGAAGGCGTCCCTAACAATCCCCTCCAGAATCGGATCTCTCCCAGTCAATGCGCGGCGTAGGAAAGCCAACCTAGAGGCACGGACGTGACTCAAGAGGTGCGGCATTCCCAGCCCCCCATGACACGGACGTTTAGTGCAGACTCGTCTGTCGACCCTGTTCACGCGTCCCCTCCATAAAATGGAGGATAGCGATCGCTCGAGCGCCTTCCAATGGGTCCCACAGAGAGGAAGTACAGACAATCGATAAAGAATCAGGGGGAAAATGTATGTAACACACACCTCCGCCCTGCCCTTCACGGACAACCGCCGTCGATTCCAAGTCTTGCCGGCAGAACCGACCTTTGCAAGTACTTCAGACCAATTCTTCTCCAGCTGGAGGTCCGGTCCAAACCACACTCCAAGAATGCGGACAGGTCCATCCGTCCAACCGAAGCGGCCCGGAAGAGCGACCCCCTTCCAGGCACCTAACCGCAAGCCGGAAGACTTGTCGCGGTTTATCTTGGCCCCTGTCACCTTCTCGTACCGGTCAAGCGCCTTCTGTACCGCCTCGATATCGTCCCGGGACGACACGAAAGCAGATACGTCATCGGCGTACGCGGAAACCCTGGCTCGAGCCCCTCCAGGAACGGCGATTCCGCGTAGGGCCGGACTGCCGGTCTCGTCCTTCAGCCGGCGAAGGAGAGGCTCCAACGCCAAAGCATAAAGGAGAGGCGACAGCGGACAACCCTGACGAACCGACCTAGACAGCACGAACGCGTCCGACAACCTTCCGTTCACCTGTACCACAGCACTGGGGGAGCGATACAGGAGGCTAATCCAGCGGCAGAAGTTGGGTGCGAATCCAGCGGCCTGCAGGACAGTAGCAAGGTAGCGATGGTCGACCCTATCAAATGCCTTGGACTGATCCAAATTGATCAGCGCGGCTTGCTCGTCGTCTTTTACACCCTCTATGATCGTGCGGATCAGATGCAGGTTGCTCTGAATTGTTCGGCCCCTCACAGAACAAGTCTGCTCAGGTCCCAACAGAGACTCGGCAACTGACTGCAAACGCTCCTGCAGGATCTTGGCCATAATCTTTAACTCTGTGTTTAGCAGAGTTATGGGCCTGTAGTCATCTAGTTTCCCCCCACCACCTTTGCCCTTTTTCAACAGAGTGATCACGCCCCTGGTGATCCGATTGGGGATGGACCCCGACCGAAACCAGTTGTTGAACACTGCAGTCAAAATCGGAACAAAGATGTGCGACAGCCTCAAGTACAATTCATAGGGCAAACCATCCAGACCGGGCGACTTGCCTCTGCCGACCTTCTTCAAAACCGCGTAGACTTCGCCCTCCGTGATCTCTCCCTCGCAGCTAGCCGCTTCAGTCGGCAAAAGCCGAGGAAAGTCAGCCAAATAGCTACGAAACTCCTCCTCACGGAGACCAGGCTCCTTGGTAAACCGGCTCTCGAAATGGCGCCGAAACGCCTCGCACATGTCGTCAGTGGCCCGAAGAGTACGCCCCTCCGGGGATTCGACTTCACGAATGTAACGATCGCCACCTCGACGGACCTCTTCCCTGCGCAGATCCGCGCCCAAATTCACAGCTTCGGAAGACATCTTGCTTAACTTATGTCTAATTACCTGGCCCATGTACCGCTCGCTATTCGAACGATCCAGGGCCTCCTTAGCTAAGGCTATCTCTAGGGGATCCCCCCCAGCCACCGCCCGGGAATAACTAGACTTGAGTGTCTTCACCTTATCAGCTCTATCTAGAGCGAGCCGTTTGCTGAAATCAGTGGTGAAGGACCTAATCCTACACTTAAGGCGTTCCCACCACTTATTCCCGATAACCGCCCCCACTAGCTCCCGCTGCACTAGTCTAATTAGCTATTCCCGAAAGTCCTCCCTGTCCAGTAAGGACAGATTGAACTTCCAGTAACCAGCCATTCTAGGCCTACAGTCTAACGCCACCCGGGCACAAACGAGTTTGTGGTCCGTGTAGCCTACCCAGTGGAACGTAGGGCAATCTAGTAGATCTATGTCGGCTCTTCTAACTAACATTCTGTCAAGGTAGCTGACTACCTTGTCAAAAGGCCAATTAAGAGCCCACGTCCACATTTTCCCCCCGGGATGATCGACCCGGTATCTATCGACGAGACCATAATCGTCGATCAGATCAACCAGGCTACGATCGCCCCTTCTCCCGCTAGCTCCCCGCCCCCTGTCTAACTTGGGGTCCAGGATGGCATTCCAGTCCCCCATTAAAACTAGGCGCGTTGAATCCACTAGGAACGGCCCCAACCGCCGAAAAAACGAGACCCGCTCCTCCCGGTCGTTGGGCGCATAAACCGCAACGACTCGGAACGAACCACTTTTCACGGCAATATCGGCCACGATCAACCGGCCCTCGGCATCGGTATGCACAAGGTCCACCTTCGCATCGAGAGTACGCCTGACAAGCAAAGAAACTCCTCTGGCAGAACGGTCCCCATATGCTGAATAGACGACAAAGTCGTTCTCCAGCACACACGCATCGGCACTGCAAACAAAGTGTGTCTCTTCGATCGCGGCAACATCCACATCCAGGGACAGAAGGTCCCGGAGCAGGCGGGCAGCCTTACCCCGATCCCTTAAGCCCTTCACATTCAGAGTCGCTATCTTGGTTGACATCTTCTAAGACCTGTAAAATAAGAGACAGAATTAACCTACTCACATACGGGGAGGAAATCTGAGTCAGTTAGGACCCCGACGGAATGTCCTAGGCTCCCTACACCTAGCTCTGACGTCATATGTCCATCTAGGACAATCCCGCCGACGTCCGTGGGGTACATTAATTTAAGGCACCTATATAGTGAGGGGTGGAGAATAACAGGGACCCTCCCAGCACAGTATTGGCGCATTTTTCTTAGGTATGGGGAATCAATTTCCGCCATTCTGATGTTGTTGAAGGCTTCTTTTGCCTCCGTTATGTGACTCCATACCTTTAACGGGCCACCGGTATCCCTTACGCATGTAAGCACCCCCGGGGCACCCGGAAAGTTGCGGGGATCTTCCACTGATTTCCCCCCTACCGAGACTTTCTTATACAAAAGTCCTAGTTGGACCCTTTTCCGGCCGGACTGGCTCTTTTTATGCTCTTCCCCCTCTACCTTACAAATGTCTTCCGGCCCCGCGAAGAGTTTTTTCTTTTTCTTCTTGGTTGTTTTGGAATCCTGGGGCTGGGGATCGGACAATCGCTGTGGGGACGAACCCCGGGAAGTGTTTGAGGGAGAAGGGGACGGTGCCCGTGAGGCACGCGACGGGGAAGGGGGGAGACTCCTACTTTTGGGGGCCTCCACTGTTTCTTTGGGGTTAGCAGGAGTGGAAGTGGACCTGGTTTTTTCCATGCCCTCCTCCTTCCTACTACGCCCCGAATGTCTATTTTTTCCCGCATCTACTTCCCCCTCCTCCTCCTCTTCCCTGCTTCTCTTTAGAGAGGGTGTTCTAGGGGGAGGCATTTTGTCGACCTCCATGCCTTCCTCCGCCTGAGGTTGCTGCTGTTGCGTCTTTTGTTGTTGCTTCTTGGGCGACTGTTTTTCCGTCCCTTCTGGTTTTCCCCCCTCCTTCTTCTGCTGTTTTTCTGCCAGCTGCTTTGGTGGTGGTTGCTGCTGCTTCTCGTTTTGGGGGGGAGCTGGTGCACTCTTTTGCGGGGGAGCTGATGCACTCTTCCCCTTCTTTCCACTTGCCACCTCCTTCCAGGCGCCCTCAGCGCTTTTGGCTTCTGCCGTTTTTTTGGCGTCTGTACCTTCTGTAGTGGGCTGGATCACCGGTTGGGGCTTTTTTGTCGGGCACTCCCTTGCCATGTGTCCCGAGATACCGCACACCCAGCAATTCGGCCGCCTGCCCTCCACAACGACCCACATCCTCCTCTTCCTGCAGACCAGGATGTTGGGGACTCTTCTGAACTCTTCCTGGTTAAGAGTCACCTGCAATTCGACATCACCGGTGGCAATTCCGGATTTGCCCACTATTGCCTTCACCTCTTCGACCTTCCCGTATTGGGCGAAGAAGGCACCCATCCTGTCATTTGGGATGTCTACAGGCACGCCGTGAACTGTTATTTTCGTCCTACGGGTGCCCATATATTCAGTTTGCAGCTTTAAGTTTTTTGATATTAGTATGCTGCCTGCCAGCTGCTTGGCCTCTTGTTCCGTTGGTAGGAGAAGGTCCCATAAGGCATTTGACCTCCTTGCCAGTACTTTGGGAAATATTTTTAAGGTCTTGAGGACCTCCTCCATAGTCTCTCTGCTGACTCCTGTCAGCTTTCTACTTTTGCTATCTGATGTTAGCAGGGAGATAGTTCTGGTTTCCACTGCTTCAAGGGCCCCGGGAATCGTTAAGAACTCGTTCTCCTTGAACGACCCCTCGTACGTTTTTCTTTGGGCCTCATAATAGTCTGCATCTTTTTTTGGCCTTGGCCTATTCTCAGACCAGGCTGAATTTTCCACCGACACCGGCGGTGTTATGTTTTTCTCGTTCTCATTCATGGCGGCCTACGACGACCACCACGATAGAACGAATGTCTTTTTTAGTTTTTTAAACAAACATAAAATGAATAAAGAAAACGGTGGACAACAAAAGGATAAATTTAAACAAAAGTGCAACCAAAGCAAACAAACAAAAAACAGTGAGGAGGGAAACAAAAGGTAAAAAAATAACAAAAAATAAACACGGATACAAATAAACAAAAAATTAAATGCAAATCAACTAAATCAAAAAAGAATAGCTTTGAAACAAAAATGAAAAACTTTAAACACTTATCGGTACTTTTTCCAACTGCTAGTCCAACCCACCCAAGAATGAAACAAGACACCTGGGGGGTATATGTATGTAACTAGCGAGTGCACGAAAACAACAACACACCAGGGGATGAACTTAATACAAACCCTGAAAACTAACTGATGAATCAAGCTGGTATTTATATAGAAATACCTCCACTCAGGTACCAGCAGCCAATCACAGCCCAAGCAATGGACTATCCCACTTTAGCACAATGAGATGCTCCATTGCACCATAAATAGCTCTCTTCCTCAAGGTTGAATTACTTTTCTTTTACCTCAGCTTGGTCCACAACTGAGTGTTTATCTTGACCACATGATTGTTCGACAGTTTATCTAAGTACCGTATCTACAATAATCGGACTGTTGAAAAATGTTATATTTGTAGTACTAAGAATTGTTTTAAGACTAGTTGGTGCCAACGTATCTTATCCTTCAACAGTAGTAATTATAAAAATAACACGTCTTTCTAAATATTTTTTCAATTTAAAAGAAGCTAATAAAACTCCTAAGGTATAATGGAAAAATTTTTAAAGGTTAGAACATGAAGATCTTTAAATGAACCCTGTTTGATAGGCTTACATGAAAAATTAGAAATTATCATTTTTTCCGATACAACTCCTTATTAAACTAAAGAAGTGATATGATTGTAAATTGCAGGCGTAGTCCCTCTTTTACCTTACAATATGTTTAAACTTTGAATTTGATAATTATTTCTTATTCTAATAATCAGTAGATGAATTGCGGTGCAGCTTATATTATTATTCTGATTTAATATAGCTCTATATTGATGTTTAGTTAGCATTATTAACATCTTATATGGATGTACAGGTGTTTAGTTAGTATTATTAATATCTTGCATTGATTAGTTAGTAATATTAATATGATTTTTACTTAACAGTTACATATTAATTTGCCAAAATAGTTTCGTATTTTTGATCAGTTGTTTTTTTCGAACGGTTAAGTTATTTACCAGTTTCTTAAAGGGGTCTTTTATTTATCAGCTACAAAATTTTATATAGGTAGTTGACCGAGCATATAACTAGTTAGCATTATGTTAAATTACCTCCCTACCTCTTTCGCTTTTACTTCTTTAGAAAGTTAAACTCCATTTTACGAAATAATGAAACCAATTGTATCTGTCTATAATGAAATTGTCTAGGATTTCTATGCAGACAACTTCGTGTCATGATCTATATAATAATAATAAAAAAAAAACATTTCGATGAGTTTGAATTTAGCGTAGATCACATTCGATTTGTTAATCACAGTAAAGCCCGCAAGCCTATTTTTAATTGTTTTTTCTCGAGAAAACAAACAAAGGAAGTATTTTACTTTTGGAAATTAAAATAGTCTATCATCGCTCTAGGAGACTCATTTGTGGTGTTGGAACATAATTGTAACTGTGTAACGATATTTAAGATATTTTAATATCTTAAAATAATATATATATATATATATATATATATATATATATATAACAAGTTTAGAAGCAGAATATAGACGAGGGTTGTCTATCCATATTTTATAAAGCGTATATATATATATATATATATATATATATATATATATATATATATGTATATATATATATATATATATATATATATATATATATATGTGTGTGTAATTAGATTTAATGTATCCTATGAGTATTTATACTCCGAACTACGTAAAATCAAATATTCTCATATGGAAATTTAATCGAAAATTGAATTTATTTTGCGAAATCATATTTTCCAAGTCATTATTAAATGGCGTAAGCACATTTGAATTTGGTCGGTTATATATATATATATATATATATATATATATATATATATATTAGATATGTTTTATATAGGATGTTAGATATTAATTTCCAACATCACCTTCGCTGGGCGGGTCATGCGCCCCGAATGTGTCCCACTCGACACCAATACGAGTCCCACCCGACGTCCACGTTTTATCCTGTTTTGAGAACTCACCAGCGGCAAGACGCAAGTGGAGTCCCAAAACGACGCTTCAAGACATCACGGATACAGGCCAACATCGACCTCTACCCCTGGGAATCCGTTGCTGCAAATCGGGCTTCCTGTCGTAGGACCATCCGGGAGGTCGGAACCTAGGCATTCGAATTCAACCATCAACATGAAGTGGATGTCAGACGTGTTGTTAGGAGGGTCCGACTATCCGCCCCCACGCCTCTGTGACTTCTGCTCACATCGCGTCAGGAGTAGGCTAGGCATTCACTGCCATTTCCGACACCGCCACCAGGGGTGGGCAGAAAGGAAATAAGGAGAGAGGATGCGAGTCAGTGTCGAAGACAAACATTAATACGACTTTTGCGCTGAAATATAGATGGAGGCAAGTAACACCATCGTGGATATGTCATTATGTATCATTTCACCCCAAGCAAGGCAATAAAGCCACCAAGATGCTAGAAACTACTAAGTGTGAAAGAATTTGAGAAAAAGAAAATATAATTAAGAGAAAGAAAAATAAAAGAAGAGGACTTAAGAAGACGGAATATAACTTTTGATACAGTCATTTAAATTTTTGAAGATCAATGGTGATTGAAAAGCAAGAAGCCAGAAGACAGTTCAAAAGGTGAGAAGTGACGGAGAAGAAACTGTTAACAGAGAACTTACGGTTATATTTAACAATTTGAACTGAAAGATGATGAGACATTGTCGGCAATCTATATCATTTCAAGTTCAATTTGAAATTAATCAAACTCATTTTTGGATTAAGCATATTCATAATAAAATAGCCATGTTCAGAGTAGGATATAGCAAATTCAAAATGAAATATCCAAATTCAGAATAAGAAGTTGCAAATTTAAAATAAAATACCCAAGTTAGGAATGGGTCATAGTAAGAATGGGACGAAGCAAAATTCAAATGAAATAGTCAAGTTCAGAATGGGATACAGCAAATTCAAAATGTAATAGCCAAGTACGGAATGAGACGTTGCAAATCTAAAATCAAATAGGCAAGTCAGGAATGGACGTAGTACATTGAAAATGAAATAGTCAAGTTCAGAATGTGACGTAGTAAATTCAAGATGAAATCGTCAAGTTCAGAATGGGACGTAGCGAATTCAAAATGAAATGGGATGTTGCAAATTTAAAATGAAATACCCAAGTTAGGAATGAGACGTTGCAAATCTAAAATCAAATAGGCAAGTCAGGAATGGACGTAGTACATTGAAAATGAAATAGTCAAGTTCAGAATGGGGTTTAGCAAATTCAAAGTGAAATAGCCAAATACAGAATGGGGTATAGCAAATTCAAAATGAAATCGTCAAGTTTAGAATGGGACATAGAAAATTGAAAATGAAATAGTCAAGTTAAGAATGAGACGTTGCAAATTTCAAATGAAATAGCCACGATCAGAATGGAGCGTTGCAAATCTAAAATGAAATACCCAAGTTAGGAATGGGTCATAAAAAATTCAAAATGAAATAGCCAAGTTCAGAATAGGACGTAGTACATTGAAAATGAAATAGTCAAGTTCAGAATAGGACGTAGCAAATTCAAAATGAAATAGCCAAGTTCAGAATGGGACGTTGCAAATTCAAAATGAAATAGCCAAATTCAGAATGGGATATAGCAAATTCAAAATGAAATAGTCAAGTTCAGAATGGGACGTAGCAAATCCAAAATGAAATAGCCATGTTCAGAATGGGACGTTGCAAATCTAAAATGGAATAGGCAAGTCAGGAATGGACGTAATACATTGAAAATGAAATAGACAAGTTCAGAATGGGACGTAACAAATTCAAAATGATATCATCAAGTTAAGAATAGGACGTTGCAAATTTAAAATGAAATACCCAAGTTAGGAATGGGTCGTAGCAAATTCAAAATGAAATAGTCAAGTTCAGAATGGGACGTAGCAAATTCAAAATGAAATAGTCAAGTTCATAATAGGACGTAGCCAATTCAAAATGAAATAGCCAAGTTCAGAATGGGACGTAGCAAATTTCAAATGAAATAGCCAAGTTCAGAAGGTTGCAAATCTAAAATGAAATAGGCAAGTTACAAATGGGACGTAGTAAATTGAAAATGAAATAGTCAAGTTCAGAATGAGACCTTTCAAATTCAAAATGAAATCATCAAGTTCAGAATGGGACGTAGTCAATTCAAAATGAAATAGTCAAGGTCAGAATGGGCGTAGCAAATTCAAAAGAAAATAGCCAAGTTCAGAATGGAGTGTAGCAAATTCAAAATGAAATAGCCAAGTTCAGAATGGTACGTTGCAAATTTAAAATGAAATACCCAAGTTATGAATGGGTCGTAGCAAATTCAAAATAAAATAGCCAGGTTCAGAAGGGGACTTAGTACATTGAAAATGAAATAGTCAAGTTCAGAATGAGACGTAGCAAATTCAAAATGAAATTGCCAGGTTCTGAACGGGGCTTAGCAAATTCAAAATGAAATAGCCAAGTGAAAATGGACGTAGTAAATTGAAAATGAAATAGTCAATTTCAGAATGGGTCGTTGCAAATTTAAAATGAAATAGCCAAATTCAGAATGGTACTAAGCAAATTCAACATGAAATAGCCAAGTTCAGAATGGGACCTTGCAAATCTAAAATGAAATAGACAAGTTAGGAATGGGACGTAGTAAATTCAAAATGAAATAGTCAAGTTCAGAATGGGACGTAGCAAATTCAAAATGAAATAGTCAAGTTCAGAATGGGACGTAGCAAATTCAAAATGAAATAAGCAAGTTTGTATTGGAATTAAGCAGATTCATTATGGAAAATTGTTTCTAACTTATCTGCGCGTTTCAATAAATAGATATCACGGATTAAAAAATCAACTGGGCGGTAAATCAGATAATTCAAAATCGACGCGTAGCGTTGCGTAGATTTTACTATCAAATCCTTACAAGAGACTATTCTTGAATGGATAAATTTGTGTCAAAGTTAGAGTTTCTGTCAACTCATTGGTAAGACAATCAGTGAGAAGTTTAAGACGAAAGAAATGGATAGACTGTATATAGTCTTAAAAAAGAGAGAATAAGAAAGAGTTATTCAAAATGAAATGATTTGGGGGACAACAGGTCAAATCTCGAAAGCCCTAAAAAAGCAACAAAGAAATACTGAATGTATATTACAAGACAGAGTTTGAAAAAAGATAGGTATAGTGTGGGATTTTAAGCCCTGAAAGTTGCGTCCAAAAAAACATACAACTTTCATGAATTTTCTTGATTTATTGATTGCTTCTAGAAGATAAAATATTTCAATAGTAAAGTTTAACTGAACATTATTACTTTATTATGAAAATATTTAATTTTAAAGACTTTTTAACAAAATAATTGCTCAGTCCGAAATTGAATTTGCCTAATCCATTTTGAACTTGCTAAATCCCAAATCAAATTTGCTTATTCCATTTCGAAGTTGACTATTTCATTTAGAATCTGCTTAGTCCCATTTTGAATTTGACTATTCCAAT
Source organism: Acanthosepion lycidas (assembly GCA_963932145.1). Taxonomy (NCBI): domain Eukaryota; kingdom Metazoa; phylum Mollusca; class Cephalopoda; order Sepiida; family Sepiidae; genus Acanthosepion; species Acanthosepion lycidas. Next base: position 97,437,100 of record OZ010590.1, read on the forward strand.
TTTGAATTTGCTATGTCCTAATTTTAATTTGACTATTCCATTTTGAATTTGCTATGTCCCAAGTTTAAAAATTAGGAGGTCAATTAAAATACGCGACCGCGGTTTCGACCTGGCGGTCTCGTCGAGCGATAATTGACCTGATTTTTAAATTTAAAAGCTCTACGTGTTATTATTTTTATTTTTTACTTATTTTTTCTCACATTCATTTACCCCTTTTTAATACTACTGTTCCCTACTATATATATATATATTAAAGACATTTTTATGTTTAACGTTCTTTTTATAGATACAAGTATTTAAGTAAATGCTCTGTTTATAATAAACAGTATTAAATAACATTTACCGGCCTGAATGTCCGAGTAAATTCGACCTTGCCTACCGAACGCTTCTTTGTAGCCTAACGGTAAGGCACGTCAGCGTAAATGACGGTTCCCTATAGGATGCAGGTTCGATTCCTGTCAAAGAACGAATATTTTCTATGAAAATTTCTCGACTTCAAGACTATCATGCAAGGCACCGTTTAAGGTGGACGTAGGAGAGGACGTCAACACAAAAACTGGTTGGACATTGACAAACAATGGACAAGTATGACTGTACCAGAATTGCAGATGGCTGCCGTTGATGGGCCGTTGTGGAAAAGAGTTCGTGTGGCTTCTGCATTCGGGTCCGCCTTACGATTACAAAGGTCATGGGGATGATGATTATATATATATATATAATTATTTATTTAAAAATATGATTCCAACACGCTACATAAGAGTTCTCATGTTTCAAAACAAGAGCCGAAAACTTCAATATAATTATTTGAATTAAAGTAAGCTCTGTTCCATCTTCAAACGAATTTTTTTTGGGGAATAACTTATTTCTGAAACTTACGTGTTTTAATAGCAGATTTATTATTGAAATCAAAATTACCATGGTAACGGCCAGCGCGATTGTTCATATAAAGAGGGGGCGCAGGGTGTTAATAATTTGTATCAGTATAAAGTTACATTCATAGGTGTCAAGTCAGGGTAAGGTTGGGGTGTCTAAATTTAAAACGGTAGATGATTTTTGTCTAGTCTGGTTTACGTGTCTATGGAGATTTTTTTTTTTTTTTTTTGAAAGGGTTTTGTGTATATAAAAAAAAACTCCCGTAACATTTGTTTTTTGACGACTTCATAAAGGGTTATCTTTTTTCTAGGGTATTTAAGCTATTTATTAGGACTATGGATTTTTAAAAAAATTTTATGCTAATTATTCAATGCAAAGATTTGTTGATGTCGGGAAAACCGTTAACTTACGTCTATTGTTTAATAGATTTTTATTATTTAGAAACTTAATAATGTGTAGTTTTTCATGTAGACATAAAGGGCATGGGTCATCCCAAGTTTTACAAGTTCTAGTTTTGTTTATAATTTTCCATTTTACTTTTGGTGTTTTATTCATTTCCTTCAAATGCCAAAAATATTTAGATAGAATTTGCATAATATATATATATATATATATATATATATATATATATATATATATATATATATTATGCAAATTCGTTTGATAAAGTACGTCACAAATAACTGTTGGAAATGCTATGTTAACTTCAGTCACTTTCTGACCGACGTAGCATGGCTTCCCTCTGTCTTTTCTATAAATATTCAGTTGATGAGTTTTTTGCCCTGGTGTCCTGATTACGTGAATTTAAGCGTGCTACTAGATTGGCATCTAGGTCCCACCATTTTACTGTTGAAATAGTTAAATGCAACCGCCACTTCTACTTCAACAGTTTATTTTCTCGCGATTCCCGCCTGCGGAACTCCATTCCGTGGACTTACTTCCGTGAAAACTAATCTTCACAAACTTGAATTCAACGGCAATCGCCATCTTCTGTCTTCTTGAATCCCCTTCATCCTTTCCTCAATCCTCCCTATACTCAGTCTCCTATTTCATTTTATCTCCCTGCAACCCCTTGCGTCTTAGTGGCAATATTAACTTGCTTGGAGTGAAATGATTTCAAAAAAATAAAAAATAAAGGAAAATTAGAATAATACGGAAATATAAGGAGAGCAATCTGCCTGCATGCAGATATGAAATGAGTTCAGAAATTGCACAAAAACAGAAGGTGGCGTCAGCAAGGATGTACCGTCTCACCGGACTTATTCAACCTATACAGTGATACGATTCTGACAGAATTAGTTCTGCTAAGATTCATTATTTGCCACAACAATCGTAAGGACATTGAAATATGCAAATAAAACAGTTGATATCAGATTCAGAAAAAGAACTACAGGAACACCTACAAAAGAAAGCAAAGGAAAGCGAGAAGAAAGGACTATTGTAAGAAGACAAGAGATAAAAAAAAACAAATAGAAACATATAAATATCTTCGAAATCGCATTGGGATAGGGAAACAGGAAAAATGTTAGAAACAAAGAAAAATGTACTGAACTGTCATGTAATACCAGTTCTTTAATCTGACCCTGAATGTTCGATAATCTCCTCACAAATGAAGAAGAGATTTGAAGCAGCAGAAATGTGGTTCTACAGAAGGATACTAGGAATACCATGAACGGAACATGTGAGCAACGACTAAATTTTAGAGAAAATAAAAAAAAAAACTTGACATCAGGAAGAGAGTGTTGAAGAAGACATAATGTGGAAAGAGGGCTTAGATAATTTGATACTCACAGGATAGATTGAAAGCAAAAGAGACAGAAAAAAAACAACACATGACCGAGCGAGCGTTCTTGAGTAAATGGATGACAGAACGAGGTTTAGGAGAGATAATAATTTTATTAAGAGCTACAAAGTTCAAGAAGAGCCATGATCGCCTACGTCTTGAAGTGAGGCGCCACATAGGAGAAAAATATATAAAATCATGATTTTCTTAATATTAGCAGTAAAGTATATATATATAGATAACAGTGCTATATATGTAAGTGGTCAACCATCTAGTTGATGAGCAAGCTCGACGTTTGCTTTCTATGATTGTATCGAAACCGATATATATATGTTTCTGAGTGTGTGTATGTCTGTGTGTGTGTGTGTGTGTGTGTGTAAGTTATTTTCAGACAGAGTGTATATGCAAAGGCACAAAATGAATAAAAGGAGAAAAGGAGAAACTATTATTAGCCGACGCATTTCGTCCACTGAGGGACTTTATCAAGGCAAATATAGAATTTATTTTCTTGCGGGTATTTATATAGAAGAGGAAGGTTGCCACTGTTTTATCAAGGCATTTAAATTTGAGAGCGTTCATGAATCTTTATCAGGTGGTTGAAATATCAGTCAAAATATATGGAGGACACAAAGTGCCATAATTCAAAGTCTGGTAAGACAAAAGTAAGTGAGTAATATTCAAGAAATATTGTTTTTAAATAAATGAATATTGTTTAAATTGACATCAGATTGTTATGGTTTTTGATAGACGCATGTGCTGAACACCTTCGAAAACATTAGGTAATGGATTTAATCGATTTCTCGTTTTAAGCTAATGACATTCTTGCTCTTGTATATAAAAACGCGCAACAAAATAAACCCTTACATCTGTCTTGATAAAGTCCCTCAGAGGACGAAACGCGTCGGCTAATAATAGTTTTTCCTTTTATCTTTTTATTCACTTTGTGCTCCTCTTTGCGACTGCTGGGTCTCACATTGACTGCTGACCTGAGATGGAACAAGTACATTGAGTCAATAGCTCCGTCCACCCCAAGGAAAGTTGGATCCCTGTGCCAAATTTTTCTCGCCGGAGTCAATCCTTCAAATCTACAAATCAACCATCGGCCCTTGCATGGAGTATTGCTGCCATATATGGTCTGGTGCCCCTTCTGTTTGTCTCAAGTTTCTTGATAAGATCCAGAGACGGATATGGAATTTAAATGGCCCTGATCTGACATTTCGTCAGCAATCGCTCTCTCACAGGCGTACCGTCGCCTCCCTGTGTCTTTTTTACAAATACTTTCTGATGAGCTGCTTTCGCTGGTTCTCAAACTTCATGAATTCAAGCGTTCTAATAGGCCGGCATTTCGCTCACACCCTTTCACTGTCAAAACTGTTAAATGTAGCCGTCTCTTCTACTCCAATAGCTTCATTTCTCGCAATTCTCGTCTGTGGAACTCCCTCCCCTCTTCCTGTTTCTTCCTGATCTATCCCGTATCCTTCTCTTCATCCTTTCCTCTATCATTCCTATTTGCTCTCGCTCCAACTCTGTAACCCTTTGCATTCTAGTAGCTTCCCGCCTTGCTTGGGGTGAAATGCTTAATATATATATATATGTGTGTGTGTGTGTGTGTGTGTGTGTGTGTGCGTGTGTGTGCGCATGCGTGCTCGCGTGTCTGTGTCTGTGTGTGTGTGTGTGTGATGCCTAATCCATTTTACAGGCATTCCTGATACACATTTGATTTTCACAGAGCCAATCTGATTCTGGGGCTGAGAGCGTGATCAATAGTTGACGTTCTTAAAGCCTTTAAAGCCCGGATAACTTTATTCACCGAGCTCTTCTAAGTCTGACACAAGGCCTAAAATCGCTTACTACTTTTATTTTCTAAGTAGTCACCCATCTAAATAACGCCAAGGTTCTACGTTGCTCAAAATCGGTGACCCTACGCAATTCCAGATCTGGCAATATTGGTGATAAAACCATTTCGGAAAAGCTTCTTTTCTACTACGTCCGTTAAAACCGCTTGACAGAGTCTAACCGGGACAACCTTAGAACTAATTTTCCAACGACGACTTCACTGAATCGGCGGGGTTGGGGAGAGAAATGTGGAACGCCGACGGCTGAGCAATAAAATCAGTTTTACGCACGTCTTGTGTTTCTACCGGAAGAAAGTCACTAAATCGATAAATGTTTACTTGGGAATTGTGTGGAATGTACGTTGGGTAAAAGCTTAGATTGAATCTTGGTAACCAGGCCGACGATTTTCGGGTAGAGGAATGGCGGGGGAATAAGGGTGGCGGTGGTGGTGAGATGCGACACAAACAGAGAGTGGGGAGGGAGAGTAGAGTAGGAAAAGAGAATGGTGAAAGACAATTTTAAAGATAATAAGACAGAAACCCAGGAAGAAAAGGAACAGAAAGAATATGGACACTCAACACACGAGGCCGAGAAACAAGCAGAAAGAAAGAGAGAAAGAAAGAAAGAAATGATCATTAACAAACTTACCAACAGACGTGGAGTGATGCAAAGGCTGTTGTCAACAAAAGAAACGAATCGTAGATAGATAGATAGATAGATAGATAGATAGATAGATAGATATTAGGTTGGTGCAAAATGAATGACCTAATAATGTCGTTTTTTGACGTATTTTTTAACGTCAAAAAACAACATTATTACGTCATTACTTTTACACCAACCTAATAGATAGATAGATAGATAGATAGATAGATAGATAGATAGATATGAAGGGACTAATAGATAGATAGATAGATAGATAGATAAAAATAATGTTAGCTTCCGAGAGATATAAAATATACAAATGAACATAATAGTATACATAGATAAATATGTAGATATAAACACGGTAAATGAAAACGAATTCAGATAGGTAAAGAAATAGAAATTAACACACAGGTGTATAGTTGAAATTTTTTATTTAACTCATTTAAAATTCTTTTACTGGAGGATTGTTAGTGCTAAAATGGATTCGCCAACACCAAAAACATAGGGACAGAGGTCTAGATCATGATTTTGTGATAAATAGAAGGAAAGTTATGTCAAAAACTGATATTTAATGCTAAAAAGATGTCGGTGAAGAGATTGTTTTTCTTCTACACGTTGGCGGTCAACATAATGTTCGTATTGGAGCTTCCGGTGCGTATGCCAAGCAGTACAGAATGCCTTTTCTAAATTTAATGACGGAGTGAATTGTGTCATGGTGTTCTAGTTCTCACAGATGGTGCCCAATAAACCTAATATACTGTGCAATCAACAAAATCAACAACAAACAATGCGCATGCGTGAAATCAAAAATATAAAATGGCGACCTATCGCACTCTGTACATACCCAATCAAAAATAAAGAATGCATTTTTTCATTAAAAAGAATACTAGTGCCATATATGGGCAAGAGTTGACCAGTCTTCGCTTTCCACTCTCAATAGAGTTCAGAAGCGTATCCACGACCATGTGGGTAATGAATTATTTTCCATTTTGGTGAAACTAAGGAATGTAGTTCATCTGAACATTCTCCATGGAAATAGCGATATATCAGTGAGAAAATAATGAAATTTTTCAAGCTGCTGACGTGGTATACAAGGATGTCTTTCTTTCACTGGGAGTAAAATCGAGGACAATCATATACAGTATGCTGATGGAAAGCCAAAAAAAAATGAGGTTCTCTGACATGATTAAAAAAGCCCCGTTTCCTTTTGGAGGCGTTAAATTAAGAGAAATTACTTCGACATAAAGAGTTTAACAAAAGACAATGAATCCTAAACTGGGAATCGCTTCCACAATGTTGTCGTTCATGGGAAGAAGCTGTTCGAGTAGAACTTATATCTCACCAAGGGAATACGAAGGGATTGAGGGTGGTACTCTACAATGGCCGTGGCATGGCAGGTTTTAGCCGTGAAGTTTAGGACTGGTGGATCTAAGAAATATAGTTTATCTGAACACTGGAAATAGCGATAGAGAAGAGAGAGGCTTGCGACGTCACGTCTGTGAGAAACTGGTTGTAGGGTGGAAAATATTAGGTTGGTGCAAAAATAATGACGTAATAATGTCGTTTTTTGACGTATTTTTTAACGTCAAAAAACGACATTATTACGTCATTATTTTTGCACCAACCTAATAATTCGATGCTTACAAGGACGAGGAGACGCTTTTAGATTCTATCGAGAATAAGATATTTTATAAAATAAAATAATAATTTTCGCCAACGAATTTCAGGGTGCAGGATTAATTTCACCTCAGTACTAATTTCAACTCGGAACTAATTCCAAAATATATTACCTGAAGATGGCTGGAACGTACAAAGGCCGAAACGTCGTAAATATGATAATATGAGAGCAATTGTCCGGACAATATAAATAGTGTAAATAGTTACAATACTTCATCTCAGAAATATGGACAAATACATTCTATAGCAATATTACCAACAATACATTTTAGATTTCAGCATTAAATAACCCATAGAGGTTGATATGCCCCTAAATAAAATCAACCAAATCAAAACGATCAAAATATTTAGATTTAGGTATTAAATAACCCATACAGGTGATGGTATGCCGCTAAACAAAAAGCAGCCAAGCAAACCAATCAAAATATTTAGATTTCGAAATTAAATAACCCAAGGAGGTGTTGATATGCCGTAAAACAATATCAACAAAGCAAACCAATCAAAATATTTAAATTGTGTCATTACATAACCCATAGAGATATTGATATGCCGTAAAACAAAATCAACAAAGTAAACCAATCAAAATATTTAAATTTTGGCATTAAATAACCAATAGAGATGTGGATATGCCATAAACCCAAATCAACCAACCAACCGGAAGGAAATAGAGCTTTGTTTAAACATTTCTGGTAGGAGGCCTTCATTTTGCCCTCCTTCTTCATTTATTTTCATGGATAATGGCTTGGTATAAGAAATAAGAGAACCGATTTCGAATTGCAGTCGCATTCGTTATATTAGTTTCCATGCAAATTCATTTGGGAAAGGCATGAACCCATCAGATCCTAACTTTGGGCTAAAATAGTAAGACTTGTGTCTGGAAAAAATATTGATTGTTCTCAAAAACTTTTCAATACAATATTCAGCCATAAAGATTTAATCTGACAGCCCTAATAATGTTTCGGCTTTTAATAAGGAGCAACAGGTTGATAAGCCGTCTAAACAAAATCAGTTAATCAACAGACGTTCCTTCTTTCGTTTTATCTTTCTTTAACTGCTGAGTTTTTTTCTTTTTGTCAATCTTTTAGTCTTTCTTTTTTTTTCTTTCATTCGTTATACGCACGCTTATCATTCCTTTTCTTTATTTTTTTCGTAATCCACACGCTTATCATTCTTTTTCTTTATTTCTTTCGTTATCCGCACGCTTAGCATTCTTTTTCTTTATTTCTCTCGTTATCCGCTCGCTTAGCATTCTTTTTCTTTCTTTCGTTGTCCGCACGCTTATCATTCTTTTTCTTTCTTTCTTTCGTTATCAGCACGCTTATCATTTTTTCTTTCTTTCTTTCGTTATGCGCACGCTTATCATTCTCTTTCTTTCTTTCGTTATCCGCACGCTTATCATTCTTTTTCTTTCTTTCTTTCTTTCTTTCTTTCTTTCGTTAACCGCACACTTATCAATCTTTTTCTTTCTTTTGTTATCCGCACGCTAATCATATGTTTTCTTTCTTTCTTTCGTTATCCGCACGCTTATCATTCTTTTTCTTTCTTTCTTTCGTTGTCCGCAAGCTTATCATTCTTTTCTTTCTTTCTTTCGTTATCCTCACACTTATCATTCTTTTTCTTTCTTTCTTTCGTTGTCCGCAAGCTTATCATTCTTTTTCTTTCTTTCTTTCGTTATCCGCACGCTTATCATTCTTTTTCTTTATTTATTTGGTTATCCGCAAGCTTATCATTCTTTTTCTTCTTACTTTCGTTATCCGCACGCTTATTATTCTTTTCCTTTCTTTCTTTTGTTATCCGCAAGATTATTATACTTTTTATTTATTTATTTCCTTATCCGCAAGCTTATCATTCTTTTTTTACTTTCCTTCGTTATCCGCACGCTTATCATTCTTTTTCTTGCTTTCTTTCGTTATCCGCACGGTTGTCATTCTTTCTTTCTTTCTTTCTTTCTTTCTTTCTTTCTTTCTTTCTTTCGTTACCCGCAGGCTTATCATTCTTTTTCTTTCTTTCGTTATCCGCACGCTTATCATTCTTTTTCTTTATTTCTTTCGTTATCCGCACGCTTATCAATCTTTTTTTTTATTCTTTCGTTATCCGCACGCTTATCATTCTTTTTCTTTCTTTCTTTCGTTATCCGCACGCTTATCATTCTTTTTCTTTCTTTCTTTCTTTCTTTCGTTATCAGCACGCTTATCATTCTTTTTCTTTCTATCTTTCGTTATCCGCAAGCTTATCATTTTTTTACTTTCTTTCTTTCGTTATCCGCACGCTTATCAATCTTTTTCTTTTTTCTTTCATTATCCGCACGTTTATCATTATTTTTCTTGCTTTCTTTCGTTATACGCAAGCTTATCATTCTTTTTCTTTCCTTCTTTTGTTATCCGCACGCTTATCATTCTTTTTCTTTCTTTCTTTCGTTATCCGCAAGGTTATCATTCTTTTTCTTTCTTTCTTTCGTTATCCGCACGCTTATCATTCTTTTTCTTTCTATCCTTTGTTATCCACAAGCTTATCATTCTTTTTCTTTCTTTCTTTCGTTATCCACAAGCTTATCATTCTTTTTCTTTCTTTCTTTCGTTATCCGCAAGCTTATCATTCTTTTTCTTTATTTCTTTCGTTATCCGGACGCTTATCATTCTTTTTCTTTCTTTCGTTATCCGCACGCTTATCATTCTTTTTCTTTCTTTCTTTCGTTATCCGCAAACTTATCATTCTTTTTCTTTCTTTCTTTCTTTCTTTCTTTCGTTATCAGCACGCTTATCATTCTTTTTCTTTCTTTCTTTCTTTATCCGCACGCTTATCATTCTTTTTCTTTCTTTCTTTCTTTCTTTCTTTCTTTCTTTCTTTCTTTATCCGCACGCTTATCATTCTTTTTCTTTCTTTCTTTCTTTCTTTCTTTATCCGCACGCTTATCATTCTTTTTCTTTCTTTCTTTCTTTCTTTCGTTATCCGCACGCTTATCATTCTTTTTCTTTCTTTCTTTCTTTCTTTCTTTCTTTATCCGCACGCTTATCATTCTTTTTCTTTCTTTCTTTCTTTCTTTCGTTATCCGCACGCTTATCATTCTTTTTCTTTCTTTCTTTCTTTCTTTCTTTATCCGCACGCTTATCATTCTTTTTCTTTCTTTCTTTCTTTCTTTCGTTATCAGCACGCTTATCATTCTTTTTCTTTCTTTCTTTCTTTCTTTTTCTTTCTTTCTTTCTTTCGTTATCCGCAAGCTTATCATTCTTTTACTTTCTTTCTTTCGTTATCCGCACGCTTATCATTCTTTTTCTTTCTTTCTTTCTTTCTTTCTTTATCCGCACGCTTATCATTCTTTTTCTTTCTTTCTTTCTTTCTTTCTTTCGTTATCAGCACGCTTATCATTCTTTTTCTTTCTTTCTTTCTTTCTTTCTTTCTTTCTTTCTTTCTTTCTTTCTTTATCCGCACGCTTATCATTCTTTTTCTTTCTATCTTTCGTTATCCGCACGCTTATCAATCTTTTTCTTTTTTCTTTCGTTATCCGCACGTTTATCATTATTTTTCTTGCTTTCTTTCGTTATCCGCAAGCTTATCATTCTTTTTCTTTCTTTCTTTTATTATCCGCACGCTTATCATTCTTTTTCTTTCTTTCGTTATCCGCACGCTTATCATTCTTTTTCTTTCTTTCTTTCGTTATCCGCAAACTTATCATTCTTTTTCTTTCTATCTTTCGTTATCCGCAAGCTTATCATTCTTTTTCTTTCTTTCTTCTTTCTTTCTTTCTTTCTTTCTTTTGTTATCCGCACGCTTATCATTCTTTTTCTTTCTTTCTTTCGATATCCGCACGCTTATCATTCTTTTTCTTTCTTTCTTTCTTTCTTTCTTTATCCGCACGCTTATCATTCTTTTTCTTTCTTTCTTTCTTTCTTTCTTTCTTTCTTTCTTTCTTTCTTTATCCGCACGCTTATCATTCTTTTTCTTTCTTTTCTTTCTTTATCCGCACGCTTATCATTCTTTTTTTCTATTGTGTTCACAATAGAGTTCAAATTCCAGTCTGGTTCTCACATTAACTTACGTACAAATACTCTTTGGAAAGATATGAACCCATCTCCAAGCTATGGGCTAAATAGTCGCATTTGCACGTGGGATATATCATTAGTATTCTCCCAAAAAAATTGTTAATACTATATTCACACGCTATAAAAGAATAATCGTTCTTTCTTTCTTTATCCACTTTATATTTCTTTCTTTATTTATTTCATTTTTTCTCTCTTCTTTCTTCTTTTTCCTTCCTTTTTTTCTTTCTTTCTTTCTTTCTTTTTTTCTTTCCCGGTGTTTAAAAGAAGAAAAATTAGAGCTGAGTTCGAATTCCAGTCGTGTTCTTTACATTCACTTACGCCTGAATACTTTTGAGAAAGGTATAAATCCCATCGGCTACTCCCCACTATGTGTTAAAGAGTAGGGCATGAATCCAGAAAAATCATTGTTATCCAAAAGAAATATTTAATCGCAATGAAGAAAAGAATGATTTTTGCAACCAAAATTGTGTTTCGGATTTTAATAAAACACAGAGTGTTGATAAACCGTAAAAAACAAATCAATCGCTTACAGGATTTCATTCTTTTTTTTATCTTTCTTGGTCAGCTGATTTTTAGTTCATTTTGTTTCTTTATTTCCTTATTCGCCCGCTATTCTTTCTTTCTTTTTCTTCCTTTCTTTCTTTCTTTCTTTCTTTATTTATTTATTTATTTATCTTTCCATTTTTCCTTCCTTTCTTTCTTTCATTACACACCCGCTTATTTTTTTTCTTTCTTCCTTTAATTCTTTCTTTATTTATCTTTTTATTTCTTCTTTTCTTTCTTTCGTTATACGCCCACATTCTTTCTTTATTTATTTATTTATTTATTTATTTATTTACTTATTTATTTATTTATTTATCTTTTCAGTTCTGCCTGTGCGGATGTGTAATGGATAACGGCCTGGAACTGAGAACAGAGTTTCAATTCTGGTCGGGCTCGTTATAGCCTCTTACGCGTAAGAAAGGCATGAATCGACCTCTTTTCCGCCAGTTATGGGTTAATTAGTAAAATTTGTATAACTCAAAACATTACTATCCCCAATGAAAAAAATGGAATTGCATAGAAAGTATTTAGATTTCGGCATTAAATAACCCATAGACATGTTGGTATGCCGCTAAAAAAATCAACGAACCAAAATCTACCAAACCAAACCAATCAAAATATATAGATTTCGGTATTAAATAACCCATAGAAATGTTGATATGCCGCTAAACAAAATCAACGAACGAATGCTATTTTTTTTTTAAATACTGTTTGGCCAGATTTTGTTAAATTGAGTAGGGGCGGAAATTTTTCAGCGTTGGCACTTGCTAAGCAATATTCTCAGCAACCCTGGTTTCATAAATTGTATTTCATAAGAGGCTAAAACTGGAAACACTGCTTTACAACTTTCTCACCGACTACAAGGCCCAAGAGCCACTCAAAATAGAAGGATATTGATGAGGTTCTTGTATGAGTTGTAAGAATCTTTTGGTAATATGTGCTGTTTATAACCCTGGATATTATTTTGTTTGTTATGGTGCAAATAGAAGTTTATAAGATCATTTTATTTTACAATTCTGTTCACCCTGTAAAAGACCCAATAGCCACTCAAGGTAGAGTGTTGCAGAGTAAGAGGCACAGTTTATGAGAATATGACGGAGAAGATAAGGCTTAATCCTAGACTCGAATTAGTTAAGATTGTAATGATCGGGAAAGTATCCTGTCGGGAGTCTGTCCTACAAAGTAATCGTTCTTGTGAAGAAGCTGTTCTTCGAATGGAACTTCCTCCTTACTAATAAAATACGAAGAGAATGTGGATTAGAACCTGTGTATATGGCATGGCAGGTCTTAGCTGTGAAGGTCAAACGTGGAAGAATTCAGGAATGTGGGCCTATAAAAACGTCCATATACCAAAACGAGGAGCCCAGTAGAAAACACAATATACCAGACCAAACTAAATAAATAAAACATTCAGTAATGCAGTTCTACACACTAATACCTATCTAAATGCTGATTGTATGAACGACCACCTTCTAGTCATATACAAACTCAGACTAACATTCCGGAAATTAAAGAAAGTCCAAAGCAACGCTTAAACTCCGATACGACAGACTCCAAGAGGACATAACATGCAAACAGACATAAAATGAGGGGTAAAAACAAATAGTGTAGATGCGAACCAGAAATTTAAACAGAACAGCTTAAGGAGTGTTCTAATGACTGCTGCAATCAAGGTTATCTCAAGGAAGAAGAGGCAAAAAAAAGAGAAGTGGACGAAATTTTTGAGATCATGAAAAAGTGACAGCAAGCAATGCCAAGGAATGGTACAGAATCAACAAGAAATTCAGGGAAGGAAAAAGGTAAATGCAACATCTGCAAAAACTAAAAATGATAGTGACAACAGGATGCATAAAAGTGGTCGAAGGGTGGAATAAAATCTAAAAATGAAACGCTCATAATATATATATATATATATATATATATATATATATATATATATATATATATAGGTTGTTACATATATTCGTTTGTTGCTTCTGATGTTCTGCTCATTATTTTCAATAATAACTGACATTATTGAAATTTTATTTCAGATTAGACACCCTTTGAAATAGTATGTCATGTCGACAAGAACAAGCATGTTCGACATCATCTCCTTAATTGAGGTCACTAGGCTAGCAAAGCTGTTCGAGGCATTTGTGCTGTGTACTGAGATGAAATCTAACAAAATAACCAAAGAGTCAATGCTAAGCTGTACGTTGAACAAGCTGAAAAAGGTAATTCAGCTGGAAAGTGTGATCATTCAAAATGACAATGCTCGCCCCACGTCGTTAACATAATCAAACATGCAATTAATGAGGTGGGTTAGGAAGTTCTGCCACACCCATCATATTCTCAGGATTTAGCCCCTCTTCAGATTTACACCTTTTTTTAACAATTTAAAGTATTTTTCATTCAACAGTAATGTGGAGCTTAAAACGTGGCCTGATAAATTTTTCGATTTAAAATCTCGTGATATCTATCGTAGAGGCTTTGAACAGGAGGTCGTAAACGATGAAACGGAATAATTTGTTGAATTATTAATAAGGACTGTTAATAAATAATGAATATAAAAATAAATTATAAAGGCCGAACGAATTTATGTAACAACCCAATATATAGTAGCAACATACCATAGCACTCCCTGAGAAGCTAGGTGCAAATAAATGCGAGCTTCATCTGGCAGTCAACTTACGGAGCCACATAAGTAAGCTTATAAAGATTCTGATGAATTCAGCGCGTAGTAAAATTAATCCCGAAATAAAGCAAGAATAGTGTTGCTTCATGAAAGTTAAGAATAAAAAAGGTGATCTTTATGATTAGATTGCTGTCATGGTGAGAGAGCAATACAAATGCAGAAATTCGTGTACCTGTTTCATAGATTGTTCTTTTTCTATTAGGTTGGTGCAAAAATAATGACGTAATAATGTCGTTTTTGACGTTACGTCAAAAAACGACATTATTACGTCATTATTTTTGCACCAACCTAATATTTGCCATATTCCTTCAAAACGTTGGCGATCATGGCTCTCCACATTTTTTTCGTGTCCTTTGTAGCTCTTAACAAAATTTCTATTTTTGTTATCTCTCCCAAACATTGCTCCGCCACCCATTTGCACAAGCTCATTAGGTTGGTTATACGTTTTCTTTTCGCTCTCTTGCCTCCAATCTATCCTATGCGTGTTAAAATTTCCAAGCCCTCTTTCCTCATTATATGCCCTACAATTTCAAGTATATTTTCCTGATGTTAAGCATAAGTGTCTTTTTTGTTTACATTTTCTCAATAGCTTCGTCTTTACTCACATGTTCGGTTCATGTTATTCTCAGCATCCTTCTGTAGAACTGCATTTCTATTGCTTCAAGTCTTCTTTGAGGAAATTGTCCAGCCATATAAGAGGACTGGTATTACGTAATAGTTCAATAATCTTTTCTTTCTTTTTGGCGACATTTTTCTGTTTCTTTGCTTAGCATTTGGAAGACATCTTTCCCTATCCCAATACGACCTCGGATTAAAACAATTCCCAGATATTTAAATTGTTGCATATGTTTGATTTTGATATCACCACTTTGTAATTTGCATGTTGGGCTGTCCATTTTGCTAACAACTATGCATTTTGTCCTCTTGCAATTTACACGTAGTCCTTTCTTCTTGCTTTTTCTTCATTACATCCTGGAGGAGTTCATATCTGTGTGTTTGATAAGTTTCGATACAGATAGAAATTTATAAGGTCATTTTTATTAGTAGATTTTAGTTTTCCATCCGTATCAATAAACCAAACTTATAATGAAACTAAATTAAATAGCTATCCTTACTCTACAATTAGAAATGATCTTATAAACTTATATTCGCAACATAACAACAAAGTAAAATCCGGAATAATTGCCAGATTCTATTTAAGTTTATTCAGAATGTGTAGCTCTCGATATTTACACGTTTAAGGATATTACATTGAAAATAAGAGGATAAATCTGAAAGTTAAAGCAATTTTGAAATGACACCTTAAAAACAAGTCGAGTGTCATGGAGCAACGAGGTCAGACGCATGGACGTTTCACTCAATGATTTGGCCATCAAGAAAGAACGCACCGCAAAACTGGGGGAGTCAAATCGATCACCGGATGTTGGTGCAGTATGCAGCACGAATCAAGAATCAATAAAAAGTGTCTGAGTGGGCAGACCGCGCTTTAAATTGGGAATAAAAAGTGTAAAGAACAAAAGCCGAACTGGTCGACCATAAGCAACGCACACGGAAAAACACATCCAGACAGTGGGTGCCTTAACACATGAATACCGATGAATCGCGTTTGCACAAGTGGTGGAAATTCTGGGCATCAGCTATAGATCTGAACGTTATAGGGAATGATGACTTGGGGTACCGTAAAGTTTGTGTGCGTTGGGTACCCCAAGAAGCAAACTGTGAAGATGTGGCTACCTGAACAACTAAAAAACTTCTTTTTTGGAAGGGATGAAGAAGCTCGTTGACCTATACTGTTGATTATTAAACTGGCAGTATTAGCCGTAATATTATTTGGTACGCATCGCAAGCGTGTATTGACTAACAAATTCTAAATAAACAAATAAACACTACCATGATTCGCATGCCCAACCTGGTGATAACTAGTCAAAAGACATCTTCATTATACCTACTGTACAGAAATACCTCCCATATATAACTTCCAGAAATACCTCCAGCATGGTAAGACATTAGTGGCTATAGTAAGACATTAGTGTCAATGATGTCTTACCATTATGCATGAGGCATTTCTAGGAGGTATTTCTGGCGCAGTCTGTACTAACATTTGGGAAATCGCACAGATGTTTTAAATTCTTATCAGAAGTACCGAATCGTATGCAAATAACCCTGTGTTTTTTACGGGTAGGATGCTGATAAATTATATGATTCCAAATATTTAATAACGTGGCATGAGAATAAAAAAAAAAAATGAACATGCAATTAAACCAATTAAAATTGGTTATTAATTGGATAATTTCAATTTGTTCAGATCCCAGAATGTCGCAATAAAAAAAAATGAATCATTAAGCCGAAAAAAAGATATTTCCCCCGTTGTATTTGTGAATATTAACCCGGCCCTTGCATTTTTCAGTTCTCATACTAAATTTATTTTTAATCACCAGACCAACTTCGGCAAAAATGACAATCTGTTTTAATCGCTAAGATAACAAACTTTTATTTCTACGATATTGTGATTTCTCGTGATGCTATAAATTTTCCCAAAAGCCAGCCAGCCAAACACACATCCTTTCTTTGCTCTCCTGAAGTAAAATACAATCTCTTACAGTCTTCTTTCTCAGATACGCATATTTGTCTCATTCCACGATAGACTTCCCATCGATCATAACTGGTGATCATATAGCGTGTCTGTTAACTATGAAGACATGTTCTCGTATATAGAAATGTATATATGATATTCTCCCATACTGTCGACATGGGAAAAAATCAAATAAGTCTGATGAAGTCCTTCTAGAGAATGAAACACGTTAAACAGATTTTTTTCTACATTTTTGTCATTAATTTGCAGAAAGTTATAGTAAGAAAAATAAATCACATCGACTGGAAAGCAAGAAACCGGAAGAGAGTTACTACAAGTGCGAAAGAAGAACCTATCCACATAGAACTTACGGTTAAATCTAGCAAGAGTTTCAACTGTAAAATAATGAAACCTACTTGCCAATTGACTACAACGCTTGAATTCATGAAGTCGAAATATCAACGAGAAAAGACAACCAGAACAATTAGCATGGAAATATTTGTTTATAATATTTATAGAATAGGCAAAGGGAAGCAACGTTACAGCAGTGAGGAAAGTGAGTGATGCTGAGATGCCATGTCAAGACCAATAACATTTCAGATTCTTTGGATTCTATCAAGAACCTCGAGGCATAGATTAATAGAAGTAGATAGGTTCCCCTATTGTCCGGATACGCTCCTCCCCTGTTTTTCAACAGGAATAACGGTTTATCCCTTGTTTTGTCTTTAGGAATGGGTTTCCGCTACCTTCTAAATTCTTTTCATTCTCTGTTACTCCCAGTAGTCACTGCCGTCTTAGTGGCATTATCGCCTTGCTGTGGGTAGAGGTTTGGATTGAAGAATCGAAGAGCAGAGTTCGAATTCGAATTCCAGTCGAATCCATTACATTCACTTAATACCTTGGGAAAGGTATTAATCCTCTAGGGGGAAAATAGCGGGACAGACTGAACTGCCTTCGATGGAAACAGGTCTAAGAGAATGCTCGGAATTTAAAACCTGCGGAGGGTCGTTTGGGGACCTTGTGACACATAGTGCACCAGCTCTCTGTATTCGGCGCTTCAAAAAGTGTGGTTTGTCCTACACTACTATAATCAAATCATATGCGTTAATGCCTCGGCTGTCGGTTCCTAGAAAAGTTCACCATATATATATATATATATATATATATATATATATATATTATAAATTAATTGATTTAAAATATGGTTTTCCGCTACACAGTTCTAACCATGTTTCAAAAATGGAAGGTCCGAATTTAATTTTGTAATTAAATTAAAGACATTAGTTCCATTTCATCCTCAAGCGAATTTTGGAGTAACTTTTAAAATTACTGGGTTTTAAAGACACAGCTAAAATCCTAATTCACGTTTCCAAGGTTACAGATTAATTCACTTCTACTAGACAGGGGTGTTTGCGTGTTCTTTATGTCTATATTTTGATGTGTCCGTTATTAGTTACGTTTTAGTAGGAGGTAGGGATGTATCTTCAATGAAATCTGACCGTTAAATGTATGTCTGGATTTTTTTTTAAATTTTATAAGAACACCGGATTATATATCTTACTGTTCTTTCTTATATATATATATATATATATATATATATATATATATATATATATATATATATATATATATATATTGAACAATAAAAAATATTAAAAAATTAAAATCTTTAGACACACTGGGTTGTATATTAATATTCCTTCGTTTTTATTATTATTCCATTTAGATTCCTCGACTAGTTTCGGCCAACATGGCCATCATCAGAAGAAAAATAATTTTTTGCTTGCTGGTAGCAGTGAACTATAGAAATGAATGTCTTGATGGAGAAAATGAACTTTTGTCTGTAGTTTTCATTTGTTTTTTGTTTTTTTTGTTGTTTTTTTTAACGCGAATTTTGGTCAGTCTTTGCGTTAGTCAAACAGTCTCTTTTAAGTTGTTATTTGAGATAAGAGCTGGATGGATTCATGCTGCTCTGAATTCCCTTGGTCATTTTGACAGATTTATTGGTCCCTAGAAAGGGGATGTGTCTCTGTTAAGTGTGTGTGTGTTATTTGGTTCTTAGGGAGTGAGTGAGTATGATGTGTGTAAGCGTGTATATTCGTGTGGGCGTGTGTATAACTGTGAGGCCTCAACACATCCGTAAGCATGTCTCTCTTATGTGGGTGAGAAATGTGGGTAGGTTTTGATTTGTAGGGTTATATATTAAACTGTCTATATTGTTAAATTTATGGTTTAGCCCCGCTGCATAGTGCGTTTTTAAACGTTGTATCCACTTATTTTCATGGAACTCTAAAATCTTTCTAATGTTATCTGCTCTGAACTTTTCTATTCTCTCAATTATATTGGCATGGTTTTTAAAATCATGTTTTTCTAGGCGGAAATGTTGTTCTTTCATGGGGAGTCGACTTAATTCGATTGCGATAATTATTAATTCTGTGGTGAAAGGGCCATTCAGATTTTCCTACATATTGTTTCTGGTAATTCACCTCCTAGAATGCACATTAGTGCATTCAAGGAGGTGACTAATTTTATGTCTTCTACAGTTAGAGTCGTGGTAGATTTTGAAAGTATATTTAGTGACTGAGCTCGTAAATGAATTTCTGTGTTTAATGTGGTTGCAGCATAAGCTCCTTTTGTTGTTACATGGTTGGGAAAATCCTGTTGTTTTTGTTGTTGGTCTATTACGGATTACCTTGTCCCCTTAAATAGGGTTACTACCAATGATTTCATTTAGGTTCTTAGGTCTACGATATGCAAGATGGCCGGGTTCCTTAAACAATTTTTTTAGGTCTGGTTTGAGATGTAGTATTTCCCAGCGACTTTTGATTATTTGGGATAGTGGAGGCAGAGTAGGGTTGAAAGTGGTTACTAGAGGGATGTGTCTGGGTTCAGTTTTAATCTTGTACTTAGGGTGTCTTCTCTAGGTATGGAAATTGCTTTATTTATTTGTTCCCTGATAAGGTGTTATATATATATATATATATATATATATATATATATATATATATATATATATAATAAGTGCAGAACGTTTAAAATCCATTCGGAATGGATTTTGAAGGATTCTGTACTCATTATTATATTGCTCTGTTCTTACATTGAGTTCTCTTTGGATTAATGTCCTTCTTGGAATTATCCATACTACTTATTATTTGATATTATATATATATATATATATATATATATATATATATATATATATATATATATATATATTCTTGCAATAAATTTATTTTTCATCGCATTGACTTTATCTGTGTTAATCGCAAATAAAAAGACTATTATTTATATGATATTACTTACCCAATCGGTAACACGGCCCGGCTTTACATTATTGCAATGCGGACTATTGTCTGCAGTGGTTGTTTAAATGGACATTGATAGCCCATTCTGTGCGTTCCTGAAGCTTTTTTACGCAGATATTTTAACAAAATAAATATACATATAATTTATGATAATATTATTTACATGTTTAGGTAAATAGAGAATTTAATTAAACTGATAATTCAAATTTTTATTAAGATGTTTAAATGGTATCTGTTTTAATATTAGATTCTTTAAGTATTATCTATACCAGAAATGGTGTTATGCCACAAAATAATCTATCAGGTCATCCCATATGTTCTGTCCGAATTTTAACTTTTTGTTAAAATGAACGAAATTTAAAGAGTATTTTATAATGTCTAATGGAGCTGAACATTATTTTTATGTTTAGATGCATTTAAACTGATCAAATTTTATTTCAGAGAACAATAAAATTAAATTTTGTTTGATTAAAACCCTGCTAACATGGAAGTACCCAAGAATCATTTGAGGCACATAATGCTTTATGAGTTCAAGAAAGGAAACTCAGCAGCCGAAGTGGCTAGAAACATTCACTCAGTTTATGGAGAGGAATGTGCGAATGAAAGAACTTGCAGAAGATGGTTTGCAAAATTCAGAGGTGGAGATTTCACCCTTGAAGATGAAGATCGAACCGGACGTCCAGTTGAGTTTGATGAAAAGCTTCTTGAAGCAACCCTTGAAGAAAACCCTGCTTTATCAGTTGAGGAATTGGCAGTGGGTCTCAGTTCAAACCATACAACTGTTCATCGTCATCATCAACAACTTGGAAAAGTTCTTAAACTTAGAAAATAGGTGCCACATGAATTTTCTGAAAACAACCTCAAATCCCGTGTTGACATCTGCTCTTCTCTCTTCTCTCGCCAACTTGTTTCCCCTTTTTTGGATAGAATTGTGACTGGTGACGAAAAATGGATCTTTTATCGAAATGTTAAGCGTCGTAGACAGTGGCTTGGTAAAGGGGAAGGACCCCAACCACAGCCGAGAAGGGAACTTTGTGGGCAAAAGTTTCTTCTTTCAATCTGTTTGGATCGCCAAGGAATAATCCACTTTGAATTTTTACCACCTAATGCAACAATTAATGCTCAAATATACTGTCAGCAATTAGAGCGTTTGAACCAAGATTTGAGGAAAAAAAGACCTGCTTTAGTGAATCGAAAAGAGGTGATGTTTCATCAGGACAATGCGCGACCTCACACAGCAAGAATCATGTCACAAAAGATCGAAGAACTTGGTTGGGAGAAAATTCCTCATCCACCTTATTCTCTTGATCTTGCTCCTTCAGACTACCATTTGTTTCGTAGCTTACAGAATCATTTGGAAGAAACAGCTTTTGTAACACAGGAAGAGGTTAAAACTGACATTTGTGAGTTCTTCGAATCAAAGCCAAAATAATTATACAGTAATGGAATTAGTAAGCTTGTTAATAGATGGAAGGAAGTCATAGATAATCAGGGAAAATACATTGTCAATTGAATCTGTAATTAAATGTAACATTTGGTCACTTGTTTTCTTTATTCAAAATTCGGATAGAACTTATGGGATGACCTGATAATTCAGATTAATAAAATTGAATCACAATATCAGAGCTGAGTCAACAACTCTTCAAAATTATTTTAATGAATAAATTCAACCATCTTCACGAAAAGGTTTTTTTCTGTATTGTAGATGGCTAACTAAATAATTTAATGTATACTCGAATTTTATAACACTTTCACGTTCATATATCTTTTTGTTTCATTGCGTTTCACCAATATAAATTGTACTACATTTACTACAGATTATAGGCTTACGGCCACATCACCGGTTCTCACACGATCACATAAATTAAGCAACGTTGAGTTTGGTCAATACCTAGATGGCTGACCGTTTGGGATGCCAGGTGCCGTAAGTTTGAATGTGCGGGTGGTGTAATGGAAATTGACTTAGAATTGTTCATCGGAGAAACGATTTCCAATTCAAGATGGGTTCGTTGTAATTACTTATGCACAAATACACTTCATAAAGGTATGAATCCACCTCTTCTCTCCAGCTATGGGTTAATTAGTAAGAAGTGTATCAATTAACCATTATTATTTAGAGCGTAATTCCAATTCCAGATGAATTCGTTATATTCACTTACGTGAAAATGATCTTGAGTAGTTTATGAACTGACCACTGATCCCCAGATATGGGTTAATCAGTAAGACTTGTTTGACGACAAATTTACGATATAGACATATTTTCTGATTTTAATTAAACTGAAAAATGTTGCTAAACCCTAACCGAAATAAAATCAATAAAACACTACACGATATATATATATATATATATATATATATATATATATATATATACCTAGATGGTAAATGTTTATTAATGGATTCTGATTTCAGTTCCACATACACACGCAGAAAAAAAAAAGAAAAATACTGGATTTTAAAATTAAATACATATAAACTAGGGTTAAATAAAGACTTGGGTATTTTAAATCTTTATAAATATTTCAATAGTTAAACATTTTTTTAGATATAGTTAAAAAAAATTTTATTTTTTTAAACAACATCTAAAATATTATTACAGTTAGATTTACGTTAAGAATATTCGAACACAGTGGCGTTCCATATCACATGACGTCCGCATCTCGCGGCAGACGCTACTTGTAAACAAAAAGTTATTTCTGAAGAAAGATTGAGGTCAATCTGAATGATCAAATATATATATAAATAAATAAATACTTTCATAAAAAACACATTATTATTTTTTTAATTTCCAACTTTATACATACATACATACATATATATATATATATATATATATATATATATATATATATTAATGCACAATAAAATCCCAAATCATCTCATATGGGAAATAAGCTTATTTCAAAGCTTATATATATATATATATATATATATATATATATATATATATATATATATTGTGTGTGTGTGTGTGTATTTAGGCAGCATCTTTTCATTCATACACGTTTCATTAAATAATATAGACAAGTGTTGTCTATTTATTTTATGTATTTGAATGAAAACTAACATTTTTAGGCATTTAAAACAACATGCCTGCCCGCATGCACAATTCCGTAAAATACTTGTCGAAAACACAATTATACTTCGACATGAAAACAATAGACAAAAACTAAAAATCCTTGAAGCATTATACATCAAACAGTTGAAACACAACCTAAACAAAATCAATTATGGCATCTCCACAAATATTCTTAAATGTCTATAATTGGTAACAGAAGCCATTGGTTTATACCAGGGTTTCCCATACTTCATACTTCTCCAATTCACTCTCGTGTGGTCATGTGTAACGTCATGAGATGCGGTGCGATTTTCGCTTCTAGCGTCTTATATGCGCGTGTTTATCGTTGCTTAGAAATCATTTATGTAAACATTGACAGACTATCATCACTGTCTTGTCCGTATATTGTTTGATATGTTGTAACTGACATCTTTGATAATGGCTTAAGTAAGCCGAAAGCTTAGATTGTATTAACAAAATATGGATCAATATTGTGAATTTCTTTCTTCGTTCAACGATAATGTTATTTAACTTATCAGACGTTACGAAAAAAATTTACATAAAATAGACAACAATTGTCTATATTATTTAATGAAACGTGTATATACATATATATATATATATATGTGTGTGTGTGTGTGTGTGTGTGTGTGTATGTGTGTGTGTGAAAATATATAGAAAATAGGAAAGAACTCGTTAGGTAAATAATCCAAAATTCTTTAGTATTTTTGTTACTATTTAAAAAAAAAACAGTGCTCGATACAAAAGTAGAGCCTAAATATAATTATTTATTTGCGATGGAATCATATTTTTAAATAAATAATTATATATATATATATATATATATATATATATATATATATATAAGGCATATATAGGTAACAAGTATTATCCAAACAAATTTGATGAAAAACAACCGACAACGACTGTCTGTTTAAATGTTTATTGTATTTTTCCAATTTTCGGATAATGTCTTTAGTACTATGCTCGAAGTTGTGGATAAACTGCCCAAAGTTCATATTTTGTTATTTTTGTTCAAGTACTTTCGACTTTCGTAGTCATTACCAAGAACCGATGTGGTCCCTGTGTGGTAGTTAGAATTCCTTTGTCTACATCGTCGTATTCTTTGGGAAGCTGGACATTTGGAATGGTCTCGTGAGGCCGCACTAAAAGAATGTCATTCATTTATTTTATCTTTTACGATACCAATATAAAATATACAAACATTAATTATATCATATGCACTTCTAGACATCTCCTGTGGTGAATGGTATTTTATTTGGGATGTTTATTTCGTATAATAATAGTTTCTCGAGAGTTGAGTCTTTCCTTGAAGTGGAAGTTTTAGATTATTTTGCTGTTTTATACTAATATTTGTCTTATGTTGATAGTTGTACTTTGCTCTTTCATGACGATGTGTGCTCGGATTGCACTGAGATTCGACAGGTGACAGGTCAATCTGAAAGGCAGTGTGAGGTGCATATGTGCCCAATGTAAGGATTTAATCTTGTTTTTTATTGTTACAGGTGGCATGAAATTTCACAGGCAACATTATTTTTACATAGGGGAATTTATGAGGCCCGCTATGTTAGTAATAATTAAGTGAGATGTTTTAAACTTTTTTATAGCTGATGTTAAATCTTAGGCATGTGTTAGGATCAT
The DNA here is from genome assembly GCA_963932145.1 of Acanthosepion lycidas. Classification (NCBI taxonomy): domain Eukaryota; kingdom Metazoa; phylum Mollusca; class Cephalopoda; order Sepiida; family Sepiidae; genus Acanthosepion; species Acanthosepion lycidas. The sequence continues at coordinate 97,461,771 of OZ010590.1, forward strand.
TGAGTGATATATGCCGGTGAATTACGTTTTTAATTGCTTTTTCATTCTGTTTATAATTAGGGTGCATTTGGTTAAGATAGAATAAGTTAATAGTGTGTTTGTTTTTGTTTACATCAAGGAGGCGTCAAGCGTCTTTTTTGGTTAATTTTGTGAAGGCTAACTTTATTTGTTCTTCGACAACGTGGTTAGGGTAATTATTGATGATAAGGGTTTGTTTAATGCTGATAAGTTCTATATAGGATAACATGCCAGAAAAAGAGATTACTTTGGTTTAGTA
>OZ010590.1:97467047-97482047 GCA_963932145.1 Acanthosepion lycidas
GTTTAGTTCTTTTTTTGTAACAGATTTAATGTTTAGTATAGAGCTTAGAAAAAAGTGTGAAATAGGCAAGAAGTAAGGCATGTAGCAACATCTGCACGGAAAAGGGCACTCCTTTAAAGGCAAGGAAGGGTAAAAATATTTTAAGTCAAGTGATAACGATTGCTGTATGAGTCGTACGATTTTTTAATCAAGCACCTACAACGCCAGGTCATGCTGCTAGTATTTTAATAAAATTTTCAAACCTGCGGCCATTTTGTGACAGTAGCATGCTTGGATAAATTTCATTTTTGTCACTGAAAATTAATACTGACCAATAACCAGAGATTGACGTTAGACGAGATGAAAATCACACCTCTTATACGACTACAGCATACGGTAAACTGAATAGACTGACCCAGTCGGTTCGTATGAAATGACCTTGTTGTCTTTAAAAATTTGATAATTTTTTGAGAAAAACTTATAGAAGTGAATAATAAATTGCCGTTTATTAAAGAAAAGCCGGTTAGGCAAATATCGAATAATGAACGAAAAATGTTTTTGCTTGAAATGCATTCGCGAAGATAGAAATGAGATGGGAAGTAGCTAGCCACTCTATATGACCAGCTTATGCAAATGGATGGCGTAACACGAATGGGAATGAATGGTAAAAGGCAAAGGTTGCTAAAAGATACAAAGTATAGGAAGCTGAAGGACGCCTACGTCATGAAACAAGCAAGACACGAAGAAGAAGATAATTATTGATATTGCCGCTATCGAATATCAAAATATAATTCTTAAAATTCATGGTCTCAACATTATATTTAAACATAAAAAAAGACTGTCGCTACTAGGCGTGGTCCTCACTGCACTTTTACATGCGCTCTATCCTTCATATTGAGCAATTTGACCCTAAAATATAACATATTTGAAAACTATATATATATATATATATATAGTTTATGAAAAACTAAGTAATCCGTATGGGTAAACCCAAGGAGGATAAAATCCAGAGAGTTCAATGTAAATCCAGAGCAAATAATTTAAATAAAAACAGACCACTTTAATGTTAAAGTGGTCTGTTTTTATTTAAATTATATATATATATATATATATATATGTGTGTGTGTGTGTGTGTGTGTGTGTGTCTGTGTGTTAAGTCATTTTTTATGTTTAAACGTTCTTTTTATAGATACAAATATTTAAGTAAATGCTCTGTTTATAACAAACAGTATTAACGACATTTACAGGCTTGAATGTCCGGGAAATTTTCCTAGAAAATATGCGTCCTCCGACAGGAATTGATCCTGCATCCTCTAAAGAACCGTGATATAGCCTGACGTGCTTTACCGTTTTAGCCACAGAGGAGCGTTTCGGTTAGCAAGATCGATTTTACTGTTTTTAAACTACAATTCTCCATGATTTTCTCTCGTACATTCATATCTGCTCGATACGCATCCAAATGTAAACAAACCCTCCTCTGTTGCTAAATCGGTAAAACACGTCAGGCTATATGACGGTTCCTTATAGAATACAGATTCGAATCCTGTCGGAGGACGCATATTTTCTATAAAAATTTCTCGGACATTCAGGCCAGTAAATGTCGTTAGTTCTGTTTATTATAAACAGAGCATTTACTTAAATATTTGTAGCTATAAAAAGAACGTATAAACATAAAAAATGTCTTAAAATAATTGTCGGACTTTGTCCATTTCATAATATATATATATATATGTATGTGTGTGTGTGTGTGTGTGTGTGTGTGTGTGTGTGTGTGTGTGTGTGTGTGTGTGTGTGTAAAATTTCAGAGATAACGAAAATATCTGTAAAAGGACAATATAAATCTAGACAAAAAGAAAACTTACCTCAGCTGACGTGTTTTGTCATTTGATGGACTTTATCAACACAAATGTAAACATTTTATTTTGCCACAATTATTTATAAACAAAAGTAATAACATTGTTAATTCTTCAAAATTTTTAATTTTATGAAATATAAATATTCAGCATGTTAACTGAAAATTCCAGGTAAATTATAGCCGATGCTAAGTGACATAATTGGGAGTCTAATAAACGAAAGTGGACCTTGAATAATTACATGATTTTATTTAAGAGCACTTAGAGTATGCAGCCCATAATACTTACACAAAGAAGAAAACATACACAGAAAACACTTTCAAAAACCTTGAATATCTTTATTATTTATCCACAGTGCTAAGAGAAAGGCATACAAATTATACAACCGCAAAAAAAGATAATGGCATTATTAACAACAATAGCAATGACAATAAACTAGATAAAAACAGACACATACTACAATTTATAATTCCCTAACATCCACTATCCAATACAATTCATCCAGTCTTAACAATATGAAAATAATCATATACATACCTGAAAACTATTATGGATTTGATTAGAACCAAAAATATTCATAACAATAACCGTTCTGAAGGATATATATATATATAAAATAAACTGGCACAATTAATCCTAAAAATACATTGGGGAAACAGGAATTAAAAAAATGTATCTTTGAAGACAAAATTATATCATATACAACAATTTATCAAATTCATTACTTATACATAGAAATAAATTCAGCCACAACTTTGAACTAAAGAAAGAGAAAGTAACTTAATTAGACGGAAAATGTTAAAAATTAAGTAAAAGGTTGAATTCATAACTTCCTTTTATTCAAATAAATAATGCATAAATCTCAAGCTAAAATAACCTTAATATTGATCACATAAAATAAAAATAAAAATCAACAACAGCATCATTTACTCAATTTCGTTTATCAGCCATTAAATTATGTCACTTAGCATCCTCCATAATTTAGCTGGACATTTCAGTCAACCTGATGAATATTTATGAGCGTTTCTTAAATTTAAACATTCTGAAAAAAAATTAGCATTTTTACTTTTATTTCTAAATACTTGTTACAAAATAAAATCTTTACATTTGTCTTGATAAAGTTCATCAGAGGACAAAACGCGTCGGCTAAGATACATTTTCGTTTTATCATGATTCATATATATATATGACGAAATGGACAAAGTCCGACAATTTATTTATTAAAGACATTTTTACGTTTAACGTTCTTTTTATAGATACAAGTATTTAAGTAAATGCTCTGTTTATAATAAACAGTATTAAATAACATTTACTGGCCTGAATGTCCGAGAAATTTTCATAGAAAATATTCGTCCTTGGACAGGATTCGAACCTGAACCGTCATTTACGCTGACGTGCCTTGACCGTTCGGCCACCAAGGATCGTTCGGTAGGCAAGGTCGAATTTACTGTTTATAAACTTTAGCGGTCACGGCACGTCAGCGTAAATGACGGTTCCATATAGGATGCATATTTTCTATGAAAATTTCTCGGACATTCAGGCCGGTAAATGTTATTTAATACTGTTTATTATAAACAGAGCATTTACTTAAATACTTGTATTTATAAAAAGAACGTTAAACATAAAAATGTCTTTAATAAATAAATATATATATATATGGGGCAGCATATCTTCGTTCAAGCATGTTTGGTTGAATGATCTAATCTATTTATTTTTAATTTAATGCTTTCAAATTCAAGGATCAATTTCTTAATGTTGGTATAAAACTCATTAGGGAATGCGTGTCAGTTTTTCTCATTCCTTTTCTTTTCCCAAGAAAGTAAGACATACTTGAAACTAAGACTAAATATGTATAAAACTAAACACTGTTATATCATCATCAAGGTGTTGTTTATTGCAAGACAAATATTGTCGTGTTGATTATTTTCAAAGTTAAAATTGCTGTGTTCATGTGAAAGTTAAATTTTTTACTTGTGAAATGAAGAAAGCTGAGTCAGTACATGATTGCTTGACTGACGATTCAGGGGAGGTAACTAAGCATAGTGTACCAAGAAATTTTTTTTTTTAAGAAATAGGTATTAAAACTATTAGTGCAAACCTTGATATTTTAAACTACCTATTGTAGACATTTTAAAACATTTCTGCAGTATTCGTAATTAATTATATTAACTTTCAGATGAACACATCAATTTTGTTTTTGAAAATGTTGAACACTATAATTGGTTTTGAAATAAACAACACTCAGATGATGACATTGTGCTATGTCGAAAGTACTAGGAATAAATTAACATGTATCAACCCAGCGATTTTGAATTTTCCTTTAATAATGACACCAAAAACATTGTCCGTGAATATGAAAGGATCCAATTGAAAATAAGTAGGCAAAACTTGTCTAAATTATTCAATGAAACATAATATATATATATATATATATATATATATATATATATATATATATATATATATATACAAGTATAGGATTGGTGTATACGGAATAAATTCCAAGAACCAACAATTATTAGGTAGGTGCAAAAATAATGTCGTTTTCTCACATATTACCATATGTGAGAAAACGACATTATTTTGCACCAACATAATACTATTCTTAAAAGAGTGCTCAATACAGAGTAGAGCGAATATAATTATTTATTTGAAAATTGTAACATAAATATGTTATAAAATCACTACAAAAATAGTCATTGATGATGATGTTGAATGTAGATTGTATAATAAAGGTTTTAAAAGGTCCACATTAATTAACTTGATAAGACACCAGAGGTTTTGAAACGAAATGCCTATTTTTGTAGTGATTTTATAACATATTTATGTTATAATTTTTAAATAAACAAATAATTATATATATATATATATATATATATATATATATATATATATATATATATATATATATGTATATATACACTCAGTTACATGGAACTAGATATATATATATATATTCAGTTACATGGAAGTAGTTTGTAACCCTGGGTTTCACGTTTCTGCGATCATGAAACTCTGATGATCAGAAAAGCGTGAAATCCGGGGTTACAAACTACTTCTATGCACCTGAATATGTTAGCTCTATCACAGATACTGAGCACTTTCCACTATATATATATATATATATATATATATATATATATATATATATATATATATATATATATATATATATAATTAATACAAGTAAAAAGGTTGTCAGTTGATTGATGTTTTCTTCAGCATCCCGATTCCAGAGTTTAATAGACGGATCCACCGGAAATCATTCCGTCCCTTCGTCAGCGCATATCACGAATTGACTGCTTATACTTCTCGATTTTTATTTTTTATATGCACTTTTCTGTGCAGCTACTGAACTTGAGAAACGTATTTTCCAGGAAAACTCTTGGAATAGAAAGATTTTATAAGTTTCAAGCGAGACCGGCACTTGACTGCTTGATCAATTAATACTGAATGTTTCCTTATAAAGAAAATGGTTAACAATACCATTACTGTCTCCAGTCTGAAAAAAAAAACTTCTTTATTGTTCGTTCGTTAGCAGTTCCTTCTCCAAATGTCATATAGATATTTCTCCTTAATTCCTCTGTATTGTGTCCTAATTTAAACTCATACAAAAAGCCTTTGTATTTGCTGCACAGAAAACATATTTTCAAGAAGGAAAAGTATTTTTCGTTAACAATCCATTTGAAAAGTGAAATGAGTTACTGTCATAGTCAAATATCTTATACCAAAGGACACAATAACATAGATGTTACAATTTATCTTGATATCTCCAAATCACGATTCTTCGACATGTAGAACTCAATATGACAATAGGATATAAAATTACGGCTTTATATTCATGCTAGCATAATACCCATAAAAATGGTTGACTTATTTATGCATGACCATTTGTTACCAATAAGAAAAACTGGGTGTTGTAAAGAGAATCAAAATGGCGCTTCACAAACTTTCTGCATTAAAGTAGACAGAACAATCTTGTTTTATGCGAGATTATTACGCACACGCAATATATATATATATGTATATATATATATATATATATATATACACACACACACACACACACACACACACATATATATATATTTATATATATATGTATGTATGTATGTATGTATATATGAAAAATTTCTCAGACTTAACATGTAGAAAAAGATAATATTTATAAATGTAAAAGACAATAGGACAACTCTAAAAGTTGCCGACGCGTTTCGTCCAATGTGGACTTTCTTAAGGCAAAACGAAATGAGTTTATGAAAAAAAATTACAAAAAAACGTCTTTATGGGCACAAAAGTGACCTCACAAAAAACAACGTCGCTAATGCGCTAGGCATACATACAAATAAATTCAACCACAATTTTGATTTTGAAAATATTACATTCATGTAAAAAGAAAATGACTCACTCAGAAAAAAAATCACCGAGAGTGCCGCCATTGAATATTACCGAATACGCCCAGGCTTTTTCCATATTTGAACTTTCTTAACCAAATTACTTCTCTGCCAAACAAACGTACAGAAATAGTAATAATAAATAGTTACAATACCTCATCTCAGAATTATAGACTGTGAACATGACAATAAAGATGAGGACAACAGTCCAAACAATGTAAATAGTGTAAATAGTTGCAATACCTCATCTCAGAAATATAGACTGTGAATATGACAATAAAGATGAGGACAACAGTCCAAACAATGTAAATAGTGGAAATAGTTACAATACCTCATCTCAGAAATATAGACTGTGAATATAACAATAAAGATGAGGACAACAGTCCAAAAAATGTAAATAGTGGAAATAGTTACAATACCTCATCTCAGAAATATAGACTGTGAATATGACAATAAAGATGAGGACAACAGTCCAAACAATGTAAATAGTGTAAATAGTTACAATACCCCTTCTCAGAAATATAGACTGTGAATATGACAATAAAGATGAGGACAACAGTCCAAACAATGTAAATAGTGGAAATAGTTACAATACCTCATCTCAGAAATATAGACTGTGAATATGACAATAAAGATGAGGACAACAGTCCAAACAATGTAAATAGTGTAAAAATTTACAATACATCATCAAATAAATATAGTCTCTCTATCTGTTCATATTTTCTCTTTAAATTCTTTATTAATTACATTTGTCATCTAAGTAGACAGTTTTAAAATTTATTCCTTTGTAAGTTCCAAATTTGCAACGACTTTACCACAATCTTCGAATTTGTTGATCCATTTACTTGCTGATCCATTAATTTCGTTTTCCATTTGCTTGCCTTGCTTTCTTTTCTAATTCGGAGTTATTTTTAAATTTGCATGTATTATTTTCAAAATTTACTTTGTACATATATTTTTAATTTTTTTTAATCTCTTGATTTTATTCTCTTGGTTGTTTTTATTTACTTTTCTTTCATTAAACTTTTCGAAAATTTTCTTTCTTTTTTCTTAAATTTATTTTTTTAATTTTTTTCACTTCCGTTGTATTTTTTTCATTTTTCATTTTTTGAATTTCCTTTATTTTTTTTATATTTGATTGCCTAAAAATCTTGTTTAAATCGACAATATTTGCTGAGTACTAGTAAATCTTGGAGATGTTATGTAACTTTTTGGGAGAATCCTGTTTAAAGATATCTCCTGTTTCATTTTTATATTACAAGAAATTTTGTGGATGAGGAAAGAAAAGATCAAGCAAAAATCCATAAAAATATTATTCGGAGTTAAAAGTATTTTTCGTCTTCTACAATTTACTTCTTTTCATTTACATTTTAAGTAAATAAAACATTCACTGCTTCTGAAGACACTCAACGCACATTCACAATCTAATGAAAGGGGTGTGCCGGCAAAACGATTTAACGCGTGAACTAATGAATCACGTGAGACTTAAAACTCTCATTACTCAGCGTTACATTTTATTTCATTCAAATACTTCATCAGTTAGTGTCAGCCATTGTGTATGTGAACGGCTCACGGAACTATTTTTTTATAACGTAGGCCTTACATTTTCGAATTTTTGGTATCTCAGTGACTGTCTCACTCCACTCTGGAGAATCCGTTTATATAACTACTTTTTATCCAACGTTTTTTTTTTCTCTCATGTGCGCACATATCAGGAACAACCAGGTGTTTACCTTTCTGAGTTACTAATGATATCGAGTGAATCGCGGATCTTGACTTTACACTTGGCTTCATTGTTGGTGTTGTTTGAAATTAAGCGCAATGATTATACAAGTATGATCGTCGAGGATACAATAATCTGAGTCTAAATATATGATATCATATAAATCCTAGTATATCTTCAAAAAATTTTAGATATTTAGCTATCTTAACGATGACTATATATTTTTTCACGATTTCAGACAACATTCCAAAGACGGTAAAAGTTAGGGAAACGAATAATCATTCCTTAACAGTTCAAACCGAGCGTACGTGTCGCCATATTTACTATAAGAAAGAAACAGTTATTATTTGCTTCCTTTTTATGGAAGTGTTTAGAAGCTGGTAAACCGGAACTTATCAACGATTGGACTATACATTGCCAGGGGAGTCGCAGTGTGTTGGTTAATATGAGTAAATTCCTCTGGAGGAGTTTGTAACATATCATCTCTTAGTTGCGTCTCTGTCCTAGGGTAGAGTGCACTCAGGGGCGATTCGTTTAAAGGACAGATTCGCAAGAGGAAAATTATACTGAAAGGTGCCCAACCCTGGGGAACAGCTGCCAGAGGCCGCGCCCTCTCATTTCACCAGAGAGAGAGATCGGTGCACGCACCGAGACCAACGCGACCGACGGTTGCAGGGGCTGAGGGCAATTTTTGTTCATGGCCCGGGTTTACGCACTCGGTCTCCCCACATTAAAAAAGACCTTGTGTCACAACTCGTCTTAATGGGGAGACCGAGTAAATACCTAATATGAGGAAAGTTGTACTGACGCATAACACACACCATCGACTGAGTCACCGCTGAGAGGGGATATGCTGTTAAAATACCCGGCACCCTTAATGAACCTCGGCTATAAACATCATTTATGATGTGTTCTAAAGCATCAAACAAATGTATTTCATGTGAAATGTTCATAGTTTCGGACATCACTCTGAAGACATTAAACGTCGTGAGAGGAGATGCTCTTTGGATTGAATATATTCAACTGTTGCTATTGTCGATATCGAGAAAGGTTTCATTTTAGTTTAACTGCTGTAAATTAATTAATTTCACAGATCAAGTTGGAAGTAAAACTCTCGAAATATGAAAGATCGTTAGTATTATTTCAAAATCTTAGCCTGCCACATGCTATTTTAACGCCCAGTTCCTTGATCGCGTACTGTGATTAAACTCAACCCAGACCTCAAATGGAATTCTTACATACGATCCATCGCTAAAGATGCTGGGAAAATGGTCGGTCCCTGTATCGCTACAGTAAATCCCAGATTCTTCCTGCTATCCTCTACATTTACAAGAGCCACACCAAACCAAAAATAAGAGCTACCAAGATAGGAAATCGTGGAGGGCGATGAACGGCCACGTTCTTAAGGTAGACGGTACAGAGAAGAAAATGTGAACCGGTAGTAGGCAGATTTTAACAAATGTGACCCTGAATTTTCACCAATCACGATGAATTGATGTCCCCTCAATGAGGGTGCCTATTAGGACTTAAACTCAACCAAGACGTCAAATAGAACTCTTTCATACGATCCATCGCTAAATATGAATTGATGTCCCCGATTAGGCTTTAATCTCAACCCATATCTAAAATGGAACTCATATATACGATCCATCGCTAAAGATGATTGGATGTCCCCTCAATGAGGCTGCCTATTAGGCCTTAAACTCAACCCAGACCTCAAATGGAACTCTTACATACGATCCATCGCTAAAGATGAATTAATATCCCCTATTAGGCGTTAATCTCAACCCATATCTCAAATGGAACTCTTATATACGATCCATCGCTAAAGATGAATGGATGTCCCCTCAATGAGGCTGCCTATTAGGCCTTAATCTCAACCCAGACCTAAAATGGAACTCTTTCATACGATCCATCGCTAAAGATGAATTGATGTCCCCTATTAGGCCTTAATCTCAACCCATATCTCATTTAGAACTCTTATATACGATCCATCGCTAAAGATGAATGGATGTCCCCTCGATGAGGCTGCCTATTAGGCGTTAATCTCAACCCAGACCTCAAATGGAACTCTTTCATACGATCCATCGCTAAAGATGAATTGATGTCCAATATTAGGCCTTAATCTCAACCCATATCTAAAATGGAACTCATATATGATCCATCGCTAAAGATGATTGGATGTCACCTCAATGAGGCTCCCTATTAGGCCTTAATCTCAACCCAGACCTCAAATGGAACTCTTTCATGCGATCCATCGCTAAAGATGAATTGATGTACAATATTAGGCCTTAATCTCAACCCATATCTCAAATGGAACTCTTATATGCGATCCATCGCTAAAGTTGAATTGATGTCCCCTCAATGAGGCTGCCTATTAGGCCTTAAACTCAACCCAGACCTCAAATGGAACTCTTTCATACGATCCATCGCTAAAGATGAATTGATATCCCCTATTAGGCCTTAATCTCAACCCATATCTCAAATGGAACTCTTACATACGATCCATCGCTAAAGATAAATGAATGTCCCCTCAATGAGGCTGCCTATTCGGCCTTAGACTCAAACCAGACCTCAAATGTAACTCTTATAAAACGATCCATCGCTAAAGATGAATTGTCGTCCCCTATTAGGCCTTAATCTCAACCCATATCTCATTTAGAACTCTTATATACGATCCATCGCTAAAGATGAATGGATGTCTCCTCGATGAGGCTGCCTATTAGGCCTTCATATCAACCCAGACCTCAAATGGAACTCTTACATACGATCCATCGCTAAAGATGAATTGATGTCCCCTATTAGACCTTAATCTCAAACCATATCTAAAATGGAACTCATATACGATCAATTGCTAAAGATGATTGGATGTCCCCTCAATGAGGCTGCCTATTAGGCCTTAAACTCAACCCAGACTTCAAATGGAACTCTTACATATGTTCCATCGCTAAAGATGAATTGATGTCCCATATTAGGCCATAATTTCAACCCATATCACAAATGGAACTCTTACATACGATCCATCGCTAAAGATTAAAAGATGGCCCCTCAATGAGGCTGCCTATTAGGCCTTAAACTCAACCCAGTCCTCAAATGGAACTCTTACATACGATCCATCGCTAAAGATGAATTGATGTCCCCTATTAGGCCTTAATCTCAACCCATATCTACAATGGAACTCTTATATACGATCCATCGCTAAAGATGAATTGATGTCCCCTATTAGGCCTTAATCTCAACCCATATCTCAAATGGAACTCATATATATGATTCATCGCTAAAGATAATTCGATGTCCCTTCAATGAGGCTGCCGATCAGGCCTTAAACTCTACCCAGACCTCAAATGTAACTCTTACATGCGATCCATCGCTAAAGATGAATTGATATCCCATATTAGGCGTTAATCTCAACCCATATCTCAAATAGAACTCTTATATACGATCCATCGCTAAAGATGAATGAATGTCCCCTCAATGAGGCTGCCTATTAGGCCTTAAACTCAACGCAGACCTGAAATGGAACACTTTCATACGATCCATCGCTAAAGATGAATTGATGTCCCCTATTAGGCCTTAATCTCAACCCATATCTAATTTAGAACTCTAATATACGATCCATCGCTAAAGTTGAATTGATGTCCCCTCAATGAGGTTGCCTATTAGGCCTTAAACTCAACCCATACCTCAAATGGAACTCTTTCATAGGATCCATCGCTAAAGATGAATGGATGTCCCCTCGATGAGGCTGACTATTAGGCCTTAATATCAACCCAGACCTCAAATGGAACTCTTTCATACGATCCATCGCTAAAGATGAATTGATGTCCCCTACTAGGCCTTAATCTCAACCCATAACTAAAATGGAACTCATATACGATCCATTGCTAAAGATGATTGGATGTCCCCTCAATGAGGCTGCCTATTAAGCCTTAAACTGAACCCAGACCTCAAATGGAACTCTTACATATGATCCATCGCTAAAGATGAATTGATGTCCCCTATTAGGCCGTAATTACAACCCATATCACAAATGGAACTCTTACATACGATCCATCGCTAAAGATGAAAAGATGGCCCCTCAAGGAGGCTGCCTATTAGGCCTTAAACTCAACCCAGACCTCAAATGGAACTCTTACATACGATCCATCGCTAAAGATGAATTCATATCCCATATTAGGCCTTAATCTCAACTCATATCTCAAATGGAACTTTATATACGATCCATCGCTAAAGATGAATGAATGTCCCCTCAATGAGACTGCCTATTAGGCCTTAATCTCAACCCAGACCTCAAATGGATCTCTCACATACAATCCATCGCTAAAGATGAATTGATATCCTCTATTAGGCCTTAATCTCAACCCATATCTACAATGGAACTCTTATATACGATCCATCGCTAAAGATGAATTGATGTCCCCTATTAGGCCTTAATCTCAACCCATATCTAAAATAGAACTCTTATATACGATCCATCGTTAAAGATGAATGAATTTCCCCTCAATGAGGCTGCCTATTAGGCCTTAAACTCAACCCAGACCTAAAATGGAACTCTTTCATACGATCCATCGCTAAAGATGAATTGATGTCCCCTATTAGGCCTTAATCTCAACCCATATCTCAAATGGAACTCATATATATGATTCATCGCTAAAGATAATTCGATGTCTCTTCAATGAGGCTGCCTATTAGGCCTTAAACTCTACCCAGACCTCAAATGTAACTCTTACATGCGATCCATCGCTAAAGATGAATTGATATCCCATATTAGGCGTTAATCTCAACCCATATCTCAAATAGAACTCTTATATACGATCCATCGTTAAAGATGAATGAATTTCCTCTCAATGAGGCTGCCTATTAGGCCTTAAACTCAACCCAGACCTAAAATGGAACTCTTTCATACGATCCATCGCTAAAGATGAATTGATGTCCCCTATTAGGCCTTAATCTCAACCCATATCTCATTTAGAACTCTAATATACGATCCATCGCTAAAGATGAATGGATGTCCCCTCGATGAGGCTGCCTATTAGGACTTAATCTCAACCCAGACCTCAAATGGAACTCTTACATATGATCCATCGCTAAAGATGAATTGATGTCCAATATTAGGTCTTAATCTCAACCCATATCTGAAATGGAACTCTTATATACGATCCATCGCTAAAGTTTAATTGATGTCCCCTCAATGAGGTTGCCTATTAGGCCTTAAACTCAACCCATACCTCAAATGGAACTCTTTCATACGATCCATCGCTAAAGATGAATGGATGTCCCCTCGATGAGGCTGCCTATTAGGCCTTAATATCAACCCAGACCTCAAATGGAACTCTTTCATACGATCCATCGCTAAAGATGAATTGATATCCCCTATTAGGCATTAATCTCAACCCATATCTAAAATGGATCTCATATACGATCCATTGCTATAGATGATTGGATGTCCCCTCAATGAGGCTGCCTATTAGGCCTTAAACTGAACCCAGACCTCAAATGGAACTCTTACATATGATCCATCGCTAAAGATGAATTGATTTCCCCTATTAGGCCGTAATTTCAACCCATATCACAAATGGAACTCTTACATACGATCCATCGCTAAAGATGAATGGATGTCCCCTCAATGAGACTGCCTAACAGGCCTTAATCTCAACCCAGACCTCAAATGGATCTCTCACATACGATCCATCGCTAAAGATGAATTGATGTCCCCTATTACGCCTTAATCTCCACCCATATCTCAAATGGAACTCTTACATACGATCCATCGCTAACGATAAATGGATGTCCCCTCAATGAGGCTGCCTATTAGGCCTTAGACTCAAACCAGACCTCAAATGGAACTCTTACATACGATCCATCGCTAAAGATGAATTAATGTCCCCTATTAGGCCTTAATCTCAACCCATATCTCAAATGGATCTCTTACATACGATCCATCGCTAAAGTTGAATGGATGTCCCCTCAATGAGGCTGCCTCTTAGGCCTTAATCTCAACCCATATCTCAAATGGAACTCTTACATACGATCCATCGCTAAAGATGAATGAATGTCGCCTCAATGAGTCTGCCTATTAGGCCTTAAACTCAACCCATATCTCAAATGTATCTCTTACATACGATCCATCACTAAAGATGCTGGGAAAATTCCTGTTATGCTCTACTTTGACAAAACCTGGTCAGTTTGAAAATGAAATCATATTTGGACTAGCTGTACAATCTTTAATTTGCAAAGTCTTTAATTTCTTGTCTTGAAAGAGTTCAAAAGTATCTGTCTTGTAGATTATTCTGTTTTCACCTTACAATCACTGTCTTATAAATTTCTTATAAATTTTATTGTTATAAATAGATATATTTCTATATGTTGGAAGTAACAAAAATGTATGAACAGCTGTTCCTTCAGGGAGGCCGCGTTCCTTGACCGTCTATTGGGCCTTAAACGTAACCCATGCCTCAAGTAGAACTTACATACGATCCATCGCTAAAGCAGCTGGTAAAATGGTCAGTTTCTTGTACCGCTCCGGCGAGTATCTACATACTTCTGTTATGCTCTACTATTTCAACAGCCAATTCAGGCCGAAAATGGCGTACTGTTACCATATACAAGCAGAAGCTAGCCAGTCTTCACTTTCCGCTCTGAATAGATTCCAAATGCGTTTGCGCGTCCTTGTGGGTGATGAATTATTTTCCACCCTACGGTATCTTTCTCACAGATAAGATATCGCAAACCTCTCTCTGTCCTAACGTTGTTTCCATGGTGAGTGTTCTGATGAACTAATCTCCTTAGTTCCATCAGTCTTAAACATCAGGGCTAAGACTCGCAATGCCGAACTCATTGTAGTGAATTACCCTCATTTCCTTCGTATTACTTTGGTGAGATGCAAGCTCTAGTCGAGCAGCTTCTTCCCACAAACCACAGCCTTATGGAGCCGTCTCCCAAGAAGTTGCTTCCCCGATCATTACAATCTTAACCTGTTCAAGTCTACGCTTAACCATTATCTCCCATACATATCGGCATAAGCTGTGCCACTTGCTGTGTAACGCTCTAT
>OZ010590.1:97487047-97717047 GCA_963932145.1 Acanthosepion lycidas
AAGTTTCGGTTCACCACTGATGAACTGGCATTGAACTCACAAAACTTTTGGGTCTAGTCACTGGATCTAACTAACGTCTTTACCAACCAAGTTATGTGTCCTTGAGGAGATCTGTGTGTGAATTTTGGGGACTTATAGACCTAATGTCTCAGAAATCAATTTTTACCAGCGAGACATCTGGGAAAAACAAAAATGGCACGTGGAACTAGAAGTATCTGCCCCGGTGGACAAAATAAAGGGTTCGGTTCGAAATTCCAATCACCTGAAGAAGGTCGGAGCATACAACGGCCGAAACGCTGTGAATATGGGAATGAAGATGTGTATAACAATCCGAATAATGTAAATAATCCAAGCAATTTATCAGTATTTTTTAGTCATTACACCCCAAGCAGGGCGGGAATGCCACTAGTGTGTAGATGTGTAGAGGGAGGATTGAGGAAAAGACAAAAGATTCAAGAAGATAGAAGATAATGATTGACGTTGCATTTAAATTTTTGAAGACTGTAGATATCCGGGAAACAATTAAACGAAAGGGAGTCCCACGGGCGGGAAGTGCGAGAAAATAAATTGTTGTAGTAGAAGTGGTAGTCGGTAGGATTTATCTACTTTAACAGTAAAAGGGTGAGACCTAGATCCCAATATAGCAGCATGCTTCTTTTTTTTTTTCTTTTTTTTTTTTTTTCTTTTAGCATTTCACCACAGGCAAGGTGCGAATGCCCTTTTGCAGAGGTGGTTACAAGGACTGAAAGTGAAAGGGCAGACTTAGAAGAGGCAGGATTGATGAAAGGACAGAAGACGAACGGGATTCAAGAAGACAGAAGATGGCGATTGACGTTGCATTTACATTTTTGAAGATTGTAGATATCAGGGAAGTAATTAAACAGAAGGGAGTACCACAAGTGGGAAGTACGAGAAAAGAAAGTATTGAAGTAGAAGTAACGGCTGCATTTAGCTAGTTCAGCAGTAAACGGGTGAGATCTTGATGCCAATCTAATAGCACGCTTAAATTTATGTAGTCGAGACAATAGGGAAAAAGGTCAGGACAGTTGCCGTGAAAATATTTGTAGAAAAGACAGAGGGAAGCCGCATTACGTCGGTGTAAAAGTGATTGAAGTCGAGATGCCAAATAAGGATCGATTATATTGCAAATCCTTCTTTGGATTTTGTCAAGAATTTTGAGATGTGCAGCAGAAGCACCAGATCGGATATGACAACAGTATTCAATGCACGGACGAATGGTAGATTTGTAAATGTGCAAGATGGCCTCTGACAAGAAAAACCTTCTATCACCTAACTTTCCTTGCAGTAGATTCAGCTATTAAAATGTGTTCCTTATTTATAGGGCAAATATATATCCGTTGGACACATTGATTAATTTTCTGAAACTTATGAAAAAATAAAATTTACTGATAAAATGGAGTGTATGGTAAATATAGTAACAGAAAGGCGGCATAAATCGTGTAATTCCCTATGCATTTTTCATAATACGCACCCCTAAAAAAATTGTACTGAAAGTGTGGGAAATGCTTCTACTCACGCATAATACGCACCCCTTGTTTCGTAATCAAACCCTATAAATTCTACCTCCCCAATTTCATTAGGGCCAGCGTTTCGTACTTTTATTCAAAAAAATGGTTTTAAACATAGAATGATTTCATTCTAATTTAGTTTTATGATAATTCTTATTTTATTTTACATTTGTAAGTGTTGTTAGTCACATTTGATTGTATATGACATCCTTATGGGGTCGCAATCGCCGAATGTTAGGGTAAATTGTCGTATGTTTGTGGTGAGTAGTCATTTCGCAGCTGAAATCGATCTATGAAACGGCAATTTTTTAAAGATATTTTTGTTGCTTTGCATAATACGCACCCCTTAATTTTGCTTATTATTTTTTAGAAAAAAATGCGTATTATACATGGGGAATTATGGTAAATGAATATCACTGAAGCAAGGAAATTCCTCGGTGGTTGTTTTAACCGTATGTTTTTTATATCTTGTAGGTCTGCGTGCGGATTTTTTAAAAATCATTTCGCCCTTTTATAATACGCATTTTTTAAAAAAAGTAAGAAGCAAAATTAGCTATAAAAATCTTTAAAAAATTGCCGTTTCTTCGGTCGATTTCAGTTGCGAAATGACTACTCACCCCAAACATACGACAATTTGACACTAACATTCGGCGATTGCGACCCCATAAGGATGTCAAATACAGTCATATGTGACTAACAATATTCAGTCAGTTAGTTATGTGCCATGCGTGATAGACGCTTAGGCGATCATGTATCTTTTGATACATGACTGACAAGGCAGATTTTGCCCGCAGTAGGTTGCCATTTCTTTCTGCGGTAGACCAATTGCCATCCAAGGCTATAGAACCCGGTCTGCCTTTCTATTTACCCATAGCTGGAGGGAGAAAAAGAGGATTCATACCTTTCCCAAGGGTATAGCATGTAAGTGAAAGTAATGAATTTGCCTGGAATTTGAATTCGGCTAAATGTAAAATAAAATAAGAATTATCATAAAAATGCTTAAAACCATTTTTTTTTTAAATAAGAGTATGAAACGTTGACCGTAATGAAATTGAAGGTACAATTTATAGGGTTTGATTACCAAACAAGGGCTGCGTATTATGTGTGAGTAGAAGTATTTTCCCACACTTTCAGCAAAATTTTAGGGGTATGTATTATGGATGAAGGCGTATTATATATGGGGAATTGCGGTACATTAAAATGGCAGTGAATACTTTGATAACTGAATAAAGATGATATGAATTTATACGAATTTTTCAAATTATTACCAGAAAATGTTGCACCAATATTAGCAGCCATTTTAAGTCAATATTTTTGTTCGTTAAACAAAAAGAAAAGTTTACTGAACTGCTATATTGTATCAAACCTCTTGTATTGCAGTGAATGTTAAACAATTTCCTCACAGACGAAAAAGAAACTTGAAGTAATAGAAATGTAGTCCTACAGGAGGATGCTGGGAACACCATGGATAGAACATATGAATAATGAGGAAATTTCAAGGAAAATAGAAACAAAAAATACATTTATACTTATACTCAGAAAGAAACATTTGAAATTTCTATGACAAGTAATGAGAAAGGAAGACTTGGAGATTTTGACACTCATGGAACATATTGAAAGCAAGAGGACAGAGGAAAACAGCAAGTAAACTTTCTAACTAGATGGTACAAGTTAATGGAAGAACAGGAAGTGGGGAGGAAAATAAAAAGACAAACATTGATAAGAGCTACAAAAAAAAGAAGTTATGGAGATCCATAATCGTCCACATCCCGAAGAGGCTGTTAAGAATTTGATACATTTAAAAAGACCTGAACAAATCAACAATTACGAAATTTGTTTATTCTGGAAGGACTTTTTTTCTTAATTCACTCAAAGCAAATTGATAATGGCACATTAAATTAATTGAAGCTTCAATGCCTAGACTTACAGATCTTTTTGCATAATTAATACCTGTGTCTGTAAGGGCTCTATCCCTGGACCTACATTGTCCCTACTTTTTATCAATGACCTTCTGATGTCAGCAGTTCTTAATTCGGTATCTACGCTCATGATACAAATATTTACTCATGTAAGTTTGATCATAATAAGTTTGATCGCTTCGATATACTCAAACTGGCAGCTGGTGTCAAAAATGACCGACAATCCGTTGTTAAATGGGGCAAGATGAGGCTTGCTAAGTTTAGCACCTCCAAAAGGAAACTGCGCTCTTTTTATCGTCTGGGAGAACCATTTTTATCTTCCATCGGCATGGCTGATGCTAACCTCCAGGAGAGTGAGTAGTTGCACCGTGGGCAAATATTTTCATTTGACATGAAATGGAAAGAGTATATTGAAGAATATTATATATTATTATATATGATGTTATATTAAGTCTGCAGTTAGGAAAGTTGGTTCACTGTTCTAGTGCCCCGGCTATATTTTAGAGATTCTTGATAAAATCCAAAGACAAATCTGAAGTGTTATTGGTCATTGCTTGGCATTTCGACTTCAGTCACTTTCTCAGTTAAAAGGTTATGCTATTTCTGGATGAATTTTTCTGTCTTTTTCTTTTCAATCTTTCTTATTAAATCGCAGAATTAATGTCCTCTTGAATGGCCACTCTTCTAGATCTTTTTCCGTTAATGAGGATCTCCCCTGGGGCTTTATCCTTGCACCTACGTTGTTCTTATTTCTTATCAATGACATTCCTGATGTCGGCAGTTCTCAACTCGGTATCTATGCTGATGACGCAACTACTTAGTCATGACTTAATAGTAAGCCCGATAAGGTCAAATTGGCAGTTTTGAAACGTTAAAATTAACAAACAATTTCTCATATTTATATTATTGTAATATTTAAAATAAGCTGACAGTCTTTCTTATTTTATCTTTTTTTTTTTCGTATACCTGACTACTATATAGAACACGAGGTGCCCTAAATTAAAATCCATTCCTAATGAAAATGAAGATAAGAGAAAAGTTTCAACGAAAATCAAAGAAACGGAATAATAAATGAACAGTAGAGAAACTCTCCATTCAAAGAAAGATTAGTAGACTGACGGGCAGACATATTTGCAGGCCGTTGCCATAGTAACTATTGACATCGTTGAATCTGTTCACCCGATACGATGCTATCACTGATAGGGGATCAGAAATGATTGGTCAGAATATTAACTGACAGAAACGATCGATGGTTCTCCGATGTGATGCAACGTACGACGTACATACACACACACACATACACACACACACATACATATATATAGAGAGAGAGAGACAGAGAGTTATATATAGAGAGAGAGACATATAGATATTTAGAGAGATGTAAATATAGAGATGATGATAACAAGTAAAATTAAATGTCCACTTACCTATACCTACTCTAAGCTTCGCTGAGATTTACACGCACTCATTAGTCGTCTTGATTGTAAAACCCTTTCTTGCTATTAATGTTCTGTTTCTGTACAGAACTTTATTTACTAAGATTACTTGCCCTAAAGGACTTATCTTCCAGAAATACCCTGTTCGGTGTATTTCATTTTAAACAAAATCTTTCTTTATATATATATATATATATATATATATATATATATATATTAAGAAATGGACAAAGTCCGACAATTTATTTATTAAAGACATTTTTATGTTTACCGTTCTTTTTATAGATACAAGTATTTAAGTAAATGCTCTGTTTATAATAAATAGTATTAAATAACATTTACCGAGAAATTTTCATAGAAAATATTCGTCCTTGGACAGAATTCGAACCGTCATCCTATACGGAACCGTCATTTACGCTGACGTGCCTAACCGATTCGGCCACCAAAGATCGTCCGGTAGACAAGGTCGAATTTACTTCGATCTTCCATGAATCTCGTACATTCATAACTACTCATGGCGTATCAAATATAAACAAATGACGTCATACATTAAGAAATGGACAAAGTCCGACAATTTATTTATTAAAGACATTTTTATGTTTAACGTTTTTTGCCAACCGAACGATCCTTTGTGGCCGAACGGTTAGGCACGTCGAGGTAAATGACGGTTCCGTATAGGATGCAGGTTCGAATTCTGTCAAAGGACGAATATTTTCTATGAAAATTTCGCGGACATTCAGGCCGGTAAATGTTATTTAATACTGTTTATTATAAACAGAGCATTTACTTAAATACTTGTATCTATAAAAAGAACGTTAAACATAAAAATGTCTTTAATAAATATATATATATAATTTAAAAATTATTCGCATAAAATTTTCAAAATCTCATTTATTCACTTTAGTTTATTAGACATTAAATCACTTATGTTTCTTTAACTTGATAAATTCTGTCAGAGGACGAAACGCGCCAGTTAAGTTTTCATTTTGTCGTAATTCATATATATATATATATATATATATATATATATATATATAATTAAAAATTATTTATAATTTATAAACTTTCCCCTACTCTAAGTTCTCCCCAACTCTTTTTCCATTAATCCCTTACCTCCTTTATCTATATATTTTAAAGTTATTTTAAACCCCCTTTCATTCCTCTTTTAAATTTAAATTAAGATTTCATTCTTCGTAAAACCCCAAATTAATGTCATAAGGTTAATATTCGGGTCTAATCTTATAAAACTTCATCCCTTTGAGACAAATACCTTCTACCCTTCTCTGACCCCTGACTTGTGCCTTTCGTCTGACTGAAACATTGAAATGGATAAATTCCTTATTAGTTTTTCGACCGCTACTTTTTCTTTTCTTTTTTAGCTTTCACACTTAAATTTCTATTTCTGGTATGAACTCAGCCACACCGAGGTTGATAAGACAGACGATTGATATATATATACAACTGCCGAAATAGGGTATTCCCTATATGAAGCGATTTTAGATTTTATTATTTATTAATTATTTGCTCTGTAATAATAAAAACATTGAGCTCTTTTCGTGGATCAGTTTTAATATTTTATATTACTAGGGTCCACTTGCCTTATGTACCAACGGATTTGTTACCTTTACTATATAGATATATATGTTTATATATATATATATATATATATATTTCGATTGTAGGTGCAATTTAATATAATATTTAATATAGGTGCACCACCTTAAAATTTAAAATTCAAACTCAGCGTTGCGACCGCACGTTCCAAAACAATAACACATTTCTCATAGCATTTTTTCGGATTACATCTATATTTTCGTTGTCCTCTTATTACCGAGAAGTAAAAAACAAGAACAAATCTATTTCCATACCTGAGGGTGTCTGTAGGAACAGACGAAAGCTTGTAAAAATTAAAAAGACCTTATGCAACTGGAATTTATAAACAGGGATCATATCATTCATATACAGTTTCGGGGTTAGTGTAACTTATTGAAATTGTTTGCGAAGATGTCTTCTCGCCATTTAAATCATTAACCTCTATATTTGTTTTTGTATGAATGATTCATGTAATTATATATATATATATATATATATATATATATATATATATATATATATATATATATGTTATCTTTACTATATATATATATTACATTTACTATATATATATATATATATATATATATATATATATATATATATATATATATATATATTGTCCTCTAGTTGTTATATCAAATTGCGATAACACTGTTTACTGTAGTACGATATTTTCTCGAAAGATGGTATATCATTGGCGGTCCTTAGACGAAAGTGAAATGTATGTGCAGCATTCCCCCCCCCCCCACTGGAGACGTTGGCCAAAGTTGCCTAAACAGTGGTTCACCGTACTCAGAGGTACTATTTTGAGCATCACCAGTGATTGTAGAGACTACGGGTAACTTGTATTAATCTCTTGTAGTAAAATATCTGTACAAGTTTTTCCTTTCCTGAAGTGTAGACCCATTGTTTGGCCGACTCTGTACACACCAGACTATGGGAAAAGTTTTAAAGAATGACCTTAATAATATTAATCCGGCCTGAAGAAAAAAACAAAACAAAACAAAAAAAAAAGGTCAGGAAAAAAATCAAACAAAGGTCTCCATTTCAAATCGTTTCACGCTATGCAATCCCTAGACGACACGTACTGACATACACACGCGCGTTGATAACGACAGAAGAACGATATCAATCTTGCAGCAGTGAAAAGTTCTTTATTTTTTTTAACTCAATATAAAAGTGACGAAAAACGAGAAAATAAACAATTAATTGCTAATATCACCTGATGAGTGGACGGAGTGATTGCTGGGGGGTCCGTCTACGAAACTTTAGAGTCGAGAGACCGAAAATAGCATCAATCAGCTAAGAGACACATTTTATAGTAGTATTAATCACACACACACATACGTATATATATATATATATATATATATATATATATATATATATATATATATATATATATATATATATAATGGACTCTCCCGTCGGTTTCGACGTATGAGGATCTGACAACTTAACCAATTGATTGAGTTATGAATTTTGTGCAATAATCTTAAGTGTCACTTAAGACGTGCAAGCAAAGGAAGCCGCGTATGGATCAAAAGTGAGGATTGTGGGATGAGGTCATTGTTAGATTGGCTGACCTTTTAGATCTTTCTGTCGTTTCTTAAAGATGATTCAGACTAGCAGATTAAAAAACGCTGAGTCCACTAAAACACGCTGATCTCCACTTTACTCGCTCCAAGTCTAAGCGCTCGAGGGTGTTATGAGGTACATTGACAGCTGACAACTTGCACTTCAACGTCTTTGTATCTAAGCCAATGATGTCCTACATTTCTGTAGCCCTGATCTAACTGACTGTACATTAGGATCTTGGGTATCCTGTCATCAGACATTCTCAAGATATAATCAGTCCACCGCAGATAAGACTGTATGAGGAAACTCGATTCCGCCAATATTACACCTGTTAAACAGGTATCTATTGGGTGTCCTGTCTTGAAGGCTAACTCCACAGATAAGCACGTAGGTAGCTCTTATGGAAAACATCTAACTGGCGGTACCTGTATGAAGGCCGCGACTCTGAGCAGTACAAAAGGATGGCAAGTATAACATCTCTGTAAACCCGAATTTTCGTATCCAGTCGGATACCCAACTCATCCCTCGATCGATGATGAATTTTACCCAAAGCCCTGGTAGCTTTAGCAATCCGATGCATGATTTCATCGTCTAAAGATCCACTGTAGCTGACTTTGCTACCAAGATAGGTGAAAGACTTTACATAGTTCAGGGCTTTGTCTTCTACTTTCAATGGTCTTTCTGGAAATGTGTAGACTGGCGGGTTTTGTTTCTCACCACAGAATTGCTTCGGAGTAGGACAAGGTTGGTGCACTACTTCAGTTTTCTTTATGCTAAGTGTAAGACCAAATGCTTTACATGCAGCAGAAAAACGATTTATTCGATATTAGGCCTTCTCAAAGGTTGTCGCAACAAGAGCAGCAGCAGCAGCATCAGCAAACAACAAATCACGAATAATTTGTGTACGGACGTGAATCTTGGCTTTGAAGCGCTGTTGATTGAAGAGACCACCAGTTGTTCGAATCTGAATCTTGACGCCGCTCTCTGTGTCAGTGAATGCATATTTCAACATCACCAAGAAGAAAAGCGTAAAAACGGACAAGGGCCATGACACACCCTTGTTTGGTGCCGTTCGTGACATCAAAGGATTCTGAAATCATACCATCAGACAAGATATTAGCTTTCATTCCTTCATGGAGATGATCATCTTTAGCTTGTTTTCTTGGATGCCAAGTTTCCTCAAGGATTGCCAAAGAGCCTCTCGATTCACAGTGTCAAAGGCCTTCGCCAAATCCACAATCACCATGTCACTGGTTTTTCTCGCGAACATTCTCTTCAACTTGACGAAGAGAAAATACCATGTCACTGGTGCCACGATCCGACCTAAAACCACATTGCGAGTCAGGTTAGATGTCGTCAACAAAGTGTGTAATGATTCTGTTTGCCTGCAATAGATAGGAGTGATATCCCTCGATGATTATCACAGACGCTCCTGATACCCTTGTTTTTGTAGAGGTGTTTTATAGAAGCGTCTTTATAATCCTGTGGGACACGGCCTACCTTCCATATCTCCACGAAAAGGAGATGCAACTTTTCTGCCAACTTTTGGCTACCATGTTTACACACTTTGGGTGGAATAGGATTCTTAGAAGTAGGTGATTTTCCAAAGATCTGCTTGATGGAGACACCTCTTGATAGACAAGTTCAATTGACAATTCCGGAATTTCTGGATTTTGCACAATTGATAAGATGGTTTCCTTATCAGTAACCGAAGTGGTGTTTAACACAGTTTCAACGTGCTCTTTTCAGCGATCCAATATGCGTGACTTATCCATCAAGAGGGTTTCATTATCTGCCGTGGAGATTGGAGCAACACCACTTTTCTGAGAACCGAAAAAGCTCTCGAGGCCAGCATAGAAAGCCTTTATATCTTTTCTATCTGAAGCTTCTTGGAGTTCAGTGGCCTTTTCATAGCTCTAAGGGCTCGTTGAACCTGACTTTTGCACTTCTTGTAAACGATCTTTATGCTTTATGAGAAGAGCTGATGAACCTCTGTATTATTGTCCACGAACCAGAATTCGTGTTTTCGATATGTTAGTCCGAGAACCTCCAAGGATGCAGAATGTGTTGCACCATGCAGAGCCCTCCAAGACGATTCGATATCATTAGCATTTTTTACAAAATCAAGTGCAACATCAAGGTTGTCAGCTCAATTTTTGTTTCAGTCGATTTAAGAGGCATTATGTTAATGCGCTTGGGCACTGTAGAATTTATAATGCTTGGCTTTTGCAGAAGCAGTGTAAAATGCTTGCTGATGACATTAGGTTTATAATACCCAGAAATTCATACACAGATGTCCTCAAGGACACATGGCACAAGGACACGGATAAATGCGTTGGTTAGATCCAGTGACAGGACCCAAAGAGTGTGAGTTCAATACCCGGTTAAGGCAGTGGAGTACTTTCGGAGGGAAATTAGCAGGAGATAACTGACATCCATCAAACATGGTACGTGGAACTAGAACAGTTTACCCCGGTGAGCGAAATAAAGGGTTCAGTTTGACATTTCAAGCGAACAACGTTGTGATAAATATGGCGACAAAGATGAGGACAATATCCGAAAAATGTAAGTAATGTGCAAGCATAAAAGTCACCTCTAAGGAGTATTTTATGTTGGTCTTTGGAGATGATATCCCGAAGGAGATCGTAAAAATATTTTTTTCCTTGCACTGAACGACCTTAGGTTAACCAACGTCACACGGCTGTTGCGCACCAAATCAAGGGTTAGTGCCATTATACTATCTGATACACCTTTAGATAAGGAAGGCAGAGAGCAGAGAGCTAGCAAGGTGTGACTTGATGGCGAAGCCAACACCAGATTGGTGTGGCTCTTTCTCAGTCTTTTTCCCTAAATGAGAATTTCCTGCCAGACATGTTTCACTGATGGCCGCCATGTCGATGTTATATTTCATCAACTCGAGAGACACAAGAGCTGTTTTACGCTCTGGTGAAGAATCATTGTCCTGGAGAGTGCAAATATTCCAGGATCCAAAATGAAAATTCTTCTTATATTTCTTTTAATCTTTCTCGCTATTTCGACTGCGTTACTGAATAACCAGGCAGCTGCAGCGGGCTTCCAAGTCTCTGCGTGAGCAAGCAATGTTTAGGGCTCCTTTTATCTTTGCCTTCCGACAATAGGGAAAGCAGAGCAGATCCCAAATAGGGCTGTTTTGTCAGTGATGGACGATACATAATTTAAATTTTAATAAAAATAACTGGTTATCGCAATGTTGGCGCACTTATATATTATACTGGGATTAAAGTTTTTTAATATGAAAAAATATATTTAGAATTTAAAATAAACAGATTTATATATATATGTAAAGAATTGTGAATATTATTTTTTATATTAAGCATAAAAGGAGATTGCTTGTTCTTTAAAACAACTATAATTTACCTTAAAAATTAATCTGGGTCAACGTATTTAAGCAGATATTCATTTTTATGCCTACATGCAACCATTAATTCATGTCTCTTGCTTAATAAGCTAGGTTTATTTAAGTGTTTTAAGATAAACAATTTTTCGACAAGGCATAAATTGCTTCTATTTCCTTTTTCCGTTGTAAGATTTGTCTCTTGCTACAATATCCCAGGTGATATAAGGTGTATTAGCACTATTCTTTAATTGCCAGAAATATTAGAGAGATCAGTTCTGTTTTTGATCAGTAACGGTCAATCTATACTCAGCACCTGAAGATTGTGCTGTACAAGAAACTCAGAGTCGTGCTATCGGTGAGGGATAATATATATATTTATTAATATATAAATATATATGGGTGTGTGTGTGTCTGTACAGTTTCGTTAAAAACGGCTGCTATTTCATTTTTAGTTGGTGTTATTTGTTGCAAAACAATTTTTTCTGAATGTTGTAGTGTTAATTTTCTTGTTGGCTGATGGGACATGTAATCCGTCTTTTATACAAGATACACTACCATATTCAGAAAAAAATTGTTTTATGGCAAATAACAACTGCTAAAATCAAATGGCTGCCGTTTTTAACGAAAATTTTCAAAAAAGATATTATAATCACACGAGTAGTTTTAAAAACGAAAAAACTAAACATAGTACCACGCTATCCACCTATGTATGGCAAACTAGACAAGAAAACAATAAAGACTCCATCCTTAAAAGGGAAATATTAAAAAAATGTCCCAAATATAAAGTACGCCAAAAATTTTGCAAGCTATGTACAGAGGAGAAATTAGCCATAGCTTTTATTAATCAACCTAACGATCTATTAAACTCTAAAACCGAGATTCTCAACATATGTAGGCATAGAAAATCTTGGTTATTGAATTAGGTCTAATCTCCCCTGTTTGTATTGTCATTCCGCCTTTATTGTTCGTATTTTAATTATCCCCTCCCCTTTTAGTCGTTTGAATAAATCTTTAACACCCACCCCATGTTCTTGTGTTGTTTTTCTTACTTTTTTTTCTTTTTTTTTTTTTTGGTCTCGTGGTATGATTTTGATTATAAATATGCGGTTCTCTTTTGCCTCCTTAACCAGCTTTCCCTGACGACCGCTTAGGTGAAACCTGGGTAGGTTTGTCTGGCTCACTGGGTTTATCTATCTATCTATATATATATATATATATATATATATATATATATATATATATATATATATATATATATATATATATATTCATTGGCTTAACACTTATCAACATTTTCTTATATGTTACTTTCTTAACTTTCCTCTTCCTTTGTATTGGTGTAATCTTGAATATACTCCTCTCTTTCTTTTGCCGTTATTTTCTTTTCTTTTTTTTTTCTCTCTTCATAGTACGGTTAATTTCTTATACTTTCTTTTTGCCTTTCTTTTCTTTCTTTTTGCCTTTCTTTTCTTTCTTTTCCTCTTCCTTTTCCTTTTATTGATTTCTTGTTTTCTTTTCTTTTTCCTTATAAAAATGTTTTTTTTACTTTGTATGGAAAATTTAACAAAAACCGGAAAATGAAAAATTTTAAATAAAATCGTTTATTACCATCATTGCTAACTATCTGATGAGACGTTGTTTATTAAACGTCGAAACAAAATATACATTTTTTAGTAGTAACTTACATGTTCTAATGTAACAGTGTATAATATATATATATATATATATATATATATATATGCACACACTGCGTGCCAAATTATTTTCGAGATAACTTTTTTCTAATATTTCAAAAACCCTGCAATCATTTTACACAAAATTTTCACACAATGTTGGCAAGACTAACCTGCGCAATCACTGAAATTTTCGTATTGATCTGCCCAATGTAAACAAACTGGCGCCGTATTTGTTATCAGCATGGTGATTTGAGAGTGCCAAATTATTAGAAAAGTGTAAGCATTTAGTGAGAAGATGGGTCGTAAAAGCAGTTTAAGTGATGCTGAAAAGAAAACTATCACCTCAGAACTCTCAAAAGGTAAATCTACCCTAGAAATTTTTAAAATGATAGGGAGCTGTCATCAAAAAAAAAGTTCACCGCCGACCCTACACAAGTACGAAAAAGGGCAGATAAAGGCAAGCCGAAGGTTATTTCACGTCGTCTCATGTCACGACTTAAACGAGAGGCCACGAAGGACCCTGGACTTACCAGTCAAGAGCTTTTCAGTCGCATTGGGAATCCTACTGTGTCTAAAATTACTCGGTGTTGGTATCTGAGGGAAATAGCAACAACAGTCAAACCTGTATCGAAGCCTACGTTGACGAGAAATCACATTCAAAATCGATTGAAATGGGCCGAGGACAATATGAAGATTGACTTCTCTAAAGTTTTGTTCACTGACGAAACTTGAGCAACACTTGATGGGCCAGGTAGATGGTGCAAAGGCTGGGTAATGAACGGACAGAATCGCCATCAGCCTTTGAGACGCCAACAAGGCGGTGGGGACATAAAGATCTGGGGTGGTATTATTGGAAAAACATTAGTGGGCCCATGGAGAGTACCAGATGGAGTCAAAATGACTGCTTGATGCATACATCGCGTTTATGAAGGAGCATCTTGAACCGTGGATGAAAAGGCAAAGACTTGCCTTCAGAAGGGCAATTGTTTTTATGCAAGATAATGCTCCCTCACATGCTGCTCACAAGACTACTGAATATTTGAAACAGTTAAGCTTCGATGGACCTCGAAAAATGAAGTGGCCAGCAAATTCTCCGGATTTGAACCCAATCGAAAACCTTTCGAGCATCATGAAGCGAAGAATGTACGCCAACGGACGACAATTCAGGAGCAACGCTGAGTTGTGGGAAGCAATTCTTGACATATCTCGCGGCATTACAGCAGATGACATCCTACAATTAACAAATTCTATGGATCGTAAACTTCTTCAAGTAATTTCAAAACTGGGAAAGCACATTCCCTATTAATTTTTTTATAAGTGTGCCTTTGTTTTTAACTGTTATTATTTGTTTGATTATCTTATTTATTAGGTTCTTTTGATCATAAACATTCACGTGCAACATTAATAAACGTTTTGTTTGCTCAATTCTGGGAATTTTACTAAACCTTTCTAATAATTTGGCACTCTCAAATCACCGTGCTGATAACAAATATGGCTCAAGTTTGTTTACATTGCGCAGATCAGTACAAAAAATTCAGTGATTGCGCGGGTCCGTATTGCCAACGTTGTGTGAATTGATTGGACGGTTTTTGAAATATTAGAAAAAAGTTATCTCGATAATAATTTGGCACAAAGTGTATATATATATATTCTGAAAATGGACAAAGTCCGACAATTATTTTAAGAGATTTCATATATATATATATATATATATATATATATATATATATATAGATAGATAGATAGATAGATAAATAGATGAAAATTTCTCCGATTTAACCAGTAGAGAAGACAATATTTATGAATAAAAATGACAATAGGAAAACTAGTAATTGCGGACGCGTTTCGTCAAATGTGGACCTTATCAAAGCAAAATACAAAAAATTTGCTTTCATAAAGTCCACATTGGACGAAACGCGTCAGCAATTACCAGTTTTCCTATATATATATATATATATATATATATATATATATATATATATATATATATGTGACGGGTACACACCTGGCCCAGGGTCGAATCCTTTGGTTACGGCGCCAACTGTGACGTCGCTCCTCCTGGTCGCTCCTCCTGGTTCCAAGCGTGCCGCTCCAACCTCTTGGTTAGATGATCACCAGCCTCGCCTTTCCCAACCCGCTTCAAATACCTGGTTGCTAAAGCAACTGTACTGATCTCCGGTCTGTCTACCCACGCTGTGTTTAGATCTTAGACAGACGGGACCAGCAGGGATTGGGCCGTATGCAAGTTGAGTCCGACGGGGGTGGCAAAACACAAGTAAAAGAAAAAAAAACTCATGAGACAAAAAATTACTGATAAAAAAAAAGGGTGACAATGTCCGTTACATAAAGAAAAATTGTTCTCATTCCCGACCCGCTCTGTGGACTATGGCACCAAGCTCTGTGGACTATGGCACCAAGCTTCTATCATACAACTTAACGATTTCGAATTGTCTACTCTCCAGAATTGTGTATGTCGGAGTGTGGTTTAGTTCGACACTGGGGCTAATTTCTATCAATCATTCGCAGTTGATTCTTCTCTTCGACTTGAGTTGTATTTCTTCACTTCGATCTGGTTGGGTCGAATTCTGTTCTCGGCTGGGCTTGATTTTAACTTCTTCTTCTTCTTCCGTCCAGTAACTCTTTGGCCTTGTCTTCGACTTGGCTGCAACTTCTCCGCGGCTTTCGAGTAATCTTCTCCTTCGTCGACTTAGATAGAACTTCTCTTGTCTTTGACTTGGGCTGGAAGGATTTCTTGTTTTCGACTTGGGCTGGAAGGATTTCTTGTTTTCGACTTGGGCTGGAAGGATTTCTTGTTTTCGCAACTCAGCCGCAACTCTCTGTCGTCCGAGGTGATCTCTTCTCGCTGCCGTCCGGGGCTGAACTCATTTTTTGTCGATTGGGGTCCTGCTTTTATTGACGCCGCAGCAAACCGGGGTGGGTCTGTCGGCGTTAGGGCTCTCTCGATAATCCCAAAAGTCGCATTAGTTCTGATTTCCCATTATCGCTATTATTTTCACCCCTACTTCCTCACAGTGCCTCTGGGGGGAAGACGCATACCCATCTCTCCCGGTCTCTCGTATGTCAGGTGACCGTTTTCGACCAATGGTTCTTGATCGAGCATTCTCCCTCCTCTTTCCGCATATCACGTGACCGCTTTCGGCTAATGAGACTGTGGTGGGACGCCTCCCGTCTCCAATCGGGCGTGGCTTACATCGTTCTTGTTCTAAAAAAAAACAAAATCTAATTTGGCCTTTTTCACACGTACGAAAAATGATAATCTTGGCTTTTTCTCACCTGGGTTCTGTCAAAACAGCCTGCCGCTAATTAGATGTGACTTCAGGAAAGAATATTGGCGCTATCTGTGAGCCGAGACAATCGTTTTCTTTCCTTCTTTGTTTTTGGTCAGACCTGATAGTCAAAAATCTTAATTATCTGAATTGAAAATGTCTCCACTTCATCATCGTGGGGTTCCAATTTTTTAACAGGTCAGAATCTGTATACAGTTCCACCGGCCACCCCCTCAACACAAAAGACACCTTTCCTCCGATTAAAATTTCGTTTCCATTGTTCTAAAAAATCTTTATTGTTTCAGCCAACCTTTAACAAACTTCCATCCTACGCGGACATGGAATTAGTTCAAGTGCTTGACCTGATAATTTTGACACTTGTTAGGTGCTGGTCGTACGTGTGTGTTTTCGCTTACGACCTGGTTTCGTATTATGTTTCTGTCTTTCCTCTTCTTTTTGTTTTATTTTATTATCTCCAAACTCTATTTCTTCAACCAAATATAACAATTTCTATTTCCCTGGATTTCGGTCAGGTAATTTGACCTGATATATTTTGACACCTGTCTTGTCTTAGTTTTACTTATGACCGGGTTTTGTTTTATCTATTCCTCTCTCTCTTTCTTTTTATTATTTTTTTTTTTTCTTCTTCTCTTTGGATCGCCTAAATACAGTTAGAGAATTATTCTCAAAACTCAATTATTCTTCGTTTCTAAATAACTAACAACTGGTTAATAAACCGAATAAAAATTAAATCATATTTCTATGAATATCTCTTTTTAGTCTTTCTAAAAATGCAGGGTGCCACATATATATATATATATATATATATATATATATATATATATATATATATATACTACAGTTCACAAGTTTGAATCCGTCTCTAGAATTATCATGGGCTGAACTTGACAAAAGAGTGAACAAAAATGAAAAAGAGCTCCTAGTGTCATTGAAAAAAGAATGGAATCCATTATCAGGCTTATACTTTCAGAAATGAATACAACGAATGCCAAAGATTTGACGCTGCAGTAATCGAGGCTAAAGAAGGATATTTTGACGAGAGTTAAATTTAATCATAAAAGCCTATTTTTTCTTTTTATCATAAAAATATTTCTAATAAAAAATCATGTTTTACGTTTTTTATCATATATAATAATTTCCTTTTATTTAAAGTTCAGATTTTGAGGCCTATTTCAAAACTTCCAAGCGCTGGCCTCAAACTGTGTATATATATATTTATATACGCGTGTATGTTTCATTGTGTGTATGTACGTTTGCATGTGTGCGTGTATATTTATATAAAGAGAGGGAGAGAGAAGGAGAGAGATTATTACTATTAATAAATAAATGTTTGTAAACATTTTAGGATATATATATATATATATATATATATATATATATATATATATATATATATATATATAATAAATACTTTTTTGTTTTTACACGCTTGTTCACACAATACAAGACCCGAGAGTCACTCAAGTCAGAGGGTTACAAAATGAGATTGTTTCGTGGACGTAAGAGGAGGAGGATGTAAAAAGTGCAGTTTATAAGAATATAGATAATGGTTCAGTCGAGACTTCAATCAGACTTCAAACATAATGTGCAAGATATCTACCAAGAAGCTTACTTGGAACGAGAAGGCAACGTGGAACAGCTTTATCGCAGTGGTTCGGGGCTTTCTGAGAAATCACCAGGCCGAGACTATGTGGAGCTTGGTGATACCCTGGTGAAGAGCTACGGCAAAATGGACTGCAGGATGTCTCTCAAAGTGTATATCCTAGACGCTTATCTTGATAAATTCAAGAACATAAGAACGTACTCAGAGGAACAATGCGAACGCTTCCACCAGGATATACTGGACTTTCAATACCACCACAAAGGATCATATAACGAAAATTTTATAAGACACTATATTTGGGGTGCGGATTTATGAAAGTAAATGGCGAAAAAATTCTCACGTCTAAATTTTTGCGGTCTCTCTTTTGTAATACTAAAATGTTACTTTTGAATCATATGTCGTTTCATTCCTACTTTGAGTACCGCGAATGTTCATATTCGCCAGTTTTTCAAAGAGGAATCGGTAAATTTCAGAAATATTACTCCTAGTCACAAAAGCAAAATTTGAATTATAATATTAACCAATTTTCTTGCTTTCTAGGTAGAAAATAAGAAAGAATACTTCCTCCATTGAGCTCTCCCTGGATTTATATCGTCCTTGGAATAATTCCTACCAGCCACAAACTGGTAACATATATATTCGACTCTCCCGTCGTATTCGACGTATGAGGGTCAAGTAGATCAGTTCCTAGGAACCGACAGCTCGACACCAGCACATATGATTTGATTATAGTGGTGAAGGTTTTGTAACGAACCATCTACACTTTTTGAAAGGCCGAATACAGGGATCAGGTACGCTACGTGTCACACAGTCCCCAAACGACCTCCGCAGATTTTGAATTCAGGGGTTGTCCTTCTCCTAGAACAGTTGCTATCCAAGGCTATAGAACCCAGTCTGTCCTGCTATTTACCCATAGCTTGAGGGAGAAGAAAAGGATTCATACCTTTCCGAAGAGTATTAGCACGTAAATGAATGTAATGGATTCAACTGGAATTCAAACTCGAATCTCTCCGATTCCTCAATTGAAGCCGCTATCCATTACTCCACCGTGCCTTCTCATATATATATATATATATATATATATATATATATATATATATATATATATATATATATATATATATATATATAGTTTTTAATGAAAACTCTAACATTTTTAGGCATTTAAAACAACATGCCTGCCCGCACACACAATTCCGTAAAATACTTGTTGAAAACACAATTATACTTCGACATGAAAACAATAGACAAAAACTAAAAATCCGTGTAGCATTATACATCAAACAGTTGAAACCCAACCTAAACAACATCAATTATGGCATCTCTACAAATATTCTTAAATGTCTATAATTGGTAACAGAAGCCATTGGTTTATACAAGCGGCTTACCATACTTTATACATCTCAATTCACTCTCTTGTGGTCATGTGTGACGTTATGAGATGCGGTGCGATTTTCGCTTCTAGCGTCTTATATGTGCGTGTTTATCGTTGCTTAGAAATCATCTATGTAAACAATGACAGACTATCATCACTGTCTTGTCCGTATATTGCTTAATATGTTGTAATTGACATCTTTGATAATGGCTTATGTAAACCGAAAGCTTAATTTGTATTAAAAAAAAATATGGATCAATATTGTGAATTTCTTTCTTCGTTAAGCGATAATGTTATTAAACTTATCAGACGGTACGAAAAAAATTTACATAAAATAAATAGACAACACTTGTGTATATTATTTAATGAAACGTGTATATATATATATATATATATATATATATATATATATGTATATATATATATATAAAGAAATAATCACGTATAGAATCAATCAGCAATATTAATGCTATTATTGGCGATATCCCATCGCTAGTAGTGTATAATGTAATGCATTAAAATACTGTTAATCCATAGAATTATGTGATCCTCATTTATAAAACTGTTGTCTGTTGTTTCCAGTTTATATTTTTTTGCAAGTACTTTCGAATAATCCTTTATTCATTCTCAGGCATACTTGCATTTATATATATATATATATATATATATATATATATATATATATATATATATATATATATATATATATATATATATATATATATATTAAACGTAAAAAATGACTTAAAATAATAATCGGACTTTGTCCATTTTCAGAATATATATATATATATATATATATATATATATATATATATATATATATATATATATATATATATACTCTGTTTTTACGTTATTTTAATAGATACGGTTTATTTAATTAAATGCTTTTTTTTTGTATAGGAATAAAGTATCGCTGCCGACACTTGAGTTTGAATCTAGATCGCCTGTGAGTAAACGCAGGCGATCCCCTTATTGTATTAAGCAGACCACGTGATCACAGAGGAAACTCATAAGTAGGAAGTGATGTGACGTCCAATTGATCAGCACTTCTGTTCTCTCCTCTAATACTATACGGATCACCATTTCTATTCTACCCTTTATTAATATACGAACCGCTATTCTCTACTCTATTTACTATACTATTTCTCTATACTGATCACTGATTACTATTCGAGCGAGTATTATCGAGCAATTACTATGAGTGCAAGTGATATTCGAAGGTGTGTGACACCAGTATTGTTCAACGGCGTTACTATATTTGTATCTGTGATTACAAAGTCTCTACTTCAACGAGTATTACGAAAGTGACAACGAATGTTCGTTGACATCACAAAATTTTTAAATAAACAGTATTAAATTCATTTACCAGCCTGAATATGCAAGAAATTTCTTAGAAAGTATGTGCTTCTCCGGCAGGAATCGAACCTGTAACCCCAATGGTAAACATCATTTGAGCTGATGTGTTATTAGCCATTCAGTCACAAAGAGGTATGTGGTTCGATTCCTGTCGGAGAAGCCGATATTTTCTACGAATTTTCTATTACAATAACATATTAACAGAAAATATATTAAATAATTGTCGGACTTAATTAATTTCATAAAATAGATAGATAGATAGATAGATAGATAGAATTTAAGAAATAGATAGATAGATAGATAGATAGATAGATAGATAGATATTAACAGAATCAGATAGATAGATAGATAGATAGATATTAACAGGCTCAGATAGATAGATAGATAGATAGATAGATAGATAGATAGATATTAACAGACTCAGATAGATATATAGATAGATAGATAGATAGATAGGAACAAATTCAGTTAGCTTATATATATATATATATATATAGAGAGAGAGAGAGAGAGATTCATTGATTGATTCATTCATCTTTTTAACCTGCGATCGAAGACTGGCCATTGGCGCTGGAGGCGAATTTTCATCTCCCCAAGGCCCTAGAATAGACCAACTTCTACAGATCTTCATGCTTCTCCCTCGTATCGTTCCATTCGCTCGGGCGATATTTCAATCCATATCCAAGTGTCCCTCTTTGTATACGCATGCGCAGAAGCATGCGCTTGTGCTCCAGGAACATTCTCTCGGTCAGGTAAGAGGAGAGAAGAGATGAATAACATTGCATCCCTTGCAGGCTCCCATATTACATTTATTTGCACCTTATCATATCGATACCTGGGGTGTGAGCGCGCAGACACACACACACACACTCACTGCACGAACAGGACGCTTATAAACATGTTTGTTTATATTTATAAGCCTCTGTGACGTCACTGCTGTTACCATGACAACATGGGCGTGGTGATGTGTGGCGGGAACTGTTCGGAATGGTGAGTATATCAAGGGGCCGGTGGGGAGGAATAATAAGAAAGGTTTTCTCGTGCGCATGAATTTTTCCTTTCTTTTCTCCTCTTCCCATTTCTCCTTTTTCTGTCTTCTTTTTCCTCATCTTCTACTTTCTCCCCCTCTCTCCCTCTCTCCCTCTCTCCCTCCCTCCCTCCCTCTCTCTCTCTCTTTCTCTCTCTCTCTCTCTAAGCTTTCTTTTTTTCTCTCTTCCAACTACTACAGCCACGCCATTTTTCTTCTCTCTCCTGCTATTTTCCCCTCTTACTGTTTCCCACTTTTACTCTTTCTTCTCTCTTGGGCTGACTCCAGCCTTCTCACTTTATTTCTATCTCTCTTCTTTTCTAGCTCTTCTGTGGATGTGCGGCTGATGTAATTGATAGCGGCTCGGAAGGAGAACTCCGTTATATTCTCTTATGAACAAATACACTTGGGAAAATTATGAATCCATCCCCTCGAAACTATGGGTTAAATAGTAGGTCTTGTATCCGGAAATATCTTTATCTTCAAAATATTCTGATGCAATGCTCACTCGCAACAAAAGAATCATTCTTACAATCCCAAAATGCTTCGTCTTTAAATAACCCATAAAGGGTTGATAAACCATAAAAAATCCTGTACTTATCAAAACAGTTCTCCCTATTAATATTTTTCATTGGTTCCTGTTGATTTTTTTGCCAAATAAACGTTACTCGATGGTATGTCATACCTTGTGACAAAAGTTGTTATTCCACATTACATACACGAAACCATCATATAGCCTGAGGTTTTTAAACTACAAATTTCCCATAATTTCTCTCGAACACTCATATTCGCTCGAAGCGTATCTTAACGTAAAGAAATGATATCATATATTATGAAATGGACTAAGTCCGACAACTACTTTA
Organism: Acanthosepion lycidas; assembly: GCA_963932145.1. Lineage (NCBI taxonomy): Eukaryota > Metazoa > Mollusca > Cephalopoda > Sepiida > Sepiidae > Acanthosepion > Acanthosepion lycidas. The sequence goes on from OZ010590.1 coordinate 97,509,699, forward strand.
ATATATTTTCTGTTTATACGTTGTTAATACTGTTTGTTATAATACAAAGCATTTACTTATATAATTGAATCTATAAAAAATAACGTATGATATCGACAAATGCCTTGCTTAACTTGACGTCCATATTGTCTCATTTTGATTTTGACGATGTGACCTCCATCTTCTGGCTTTCTCCTTCTTTATTTTGGATAGGAGTAACTCACTTGTTCAAATTTAAATTTAATTTAAATGAAGCGGAAAAGTTTTCAGTGACGGGTGTCAATGGGGGAGACCTTTGATTAAAGAGATATATATTTATCCAATTAACCTGGGTAATGTAGTTTCAAAATATATCTGGTTATAGGAGTCTCTAAAACCCTGGGAGAAGTTCTATAACAAACGGACAGACAGAATCTACAAATTTATATATATATATATATATATATATATATATATATATATATATATATATATATATATATATATATACGGAAAAAACAAACAAAAATCCTAATATGCAATTATGCTGTTTTAATGTTAATATAATGTCAACGTCGGACGTTTCAGTCTAGTAGACCATCTTCAGGACATATTCATAAAACGTTGATATTATATTAACATTAAAACAGCATAATTGCATATTAGGATTTTTGTTTGTTTTTTCCGTATATTTTTCTTCGTACTATCGGATCTATATCCATATATTTGCTTACACACACACACACACACACACACACACACACACACACACACATATATATATATATATATATATATATATAAAGAATGCCACACTTATTGAAAGAGAAATAAATTATATCGACAGAAGATACACGAGAATGCCGCTATGGAATCTTATCAAAATACAAATTTGCGTCCCGGATTCCTGAAGCACACATGACTATAAAAATCTTAAGCAACTTAAAAAAAACGCTTAAATTCGTAACCTTTTATTTAAAATTTATTAAACATGAATTAATCCCAAAATAAAATAATATAAATATTAATTTCATTTTATAAAAAATAAATTCAACTAGAACATCAATTACTTACATTCGTTTATTAGGCATTAAATTATGCCACTTAGCGTCTTCCATAATTTGTCGAGGTTTTTCAGTTAGACTAATGAATATTCATGAATGGTTGTTAAATTTTAAAATTTTGAAAAGCTAACAACATTTTTTACTTTCGTTTATAAATAATGGTTGCAAAATACCATCGTTACATTTGCTTTGAGAAGGTCCTTCAGAGGACGAAACGCATCTGGTAAAATATGTTTTCCTTTTCTCTTTCTTTTTGTCTGTCATTGGAACGTATATATATATATGTATATATATATATATATAATTGTCTGTTTATGCATTTTTATACAATTTTCGTTAAAAACGGGAGCCATTTGATTTTAGCAGTTGTTACTTGTCGTAAAACAATTTTTTCTGAGTATATATATATGTATATATATAAATATATAATTGTCTGTTTATGCATTTTTATACAATTTTCGTTAAAAACGGGAGCCATTTGATTTTAGCAGTTGTTACTTGTCGTAAAACAATTTTTTCTGAGTATATATATATATATATATATATATATATATATATATATATATATATATAATTGTCTGTTTATGCATTTTTATACAATTTTCGTTAAAAACGGCAGCCATTTGAATTTAGCATTTGTTACTTATCGTAAAACAATTTTTTTCTGAGTATATATATATATATATGTATATATATATATATGTGTGTGTGTGTGTGTGTGTGTGTGTGGTATGTCAAAAAAACTAATACAAACTTTGGGGGCGAGTTCCCCATATCAAAATAAGGACAAAAGTCCATATAAAGATATTTCCGCAAATCCTTCGTTTTTGAATTACTAAGTTTAAAGTTTAACATAGACGCTGTGAAATGTGCAATCCAAGATACAATCCCAAAAATACGTTTACAAACTTTGAGGTCGGAATCCTGACACGATAAGAAGGTAAAATGTCTAAATAAATATATATATATTTAAAAGGCCATCGTTGTCCCTCAACAGAGCAACTCATAACAAATGTGCAAATTGTACTCCACTTGCTTCTACTCATGCATGCATCTGTCGGATCATTGACTAGTGGACACTTTCAAATACTCCAACACGGTGTCGAATGGTTTCGCAGGCCCCCGTAACACGTTGATGAAGCGTCTCTGCATTATTAATGTCTGATGAATAAGCCAAGTGTTTTAGTTGATCCCACAGATGAATATCCAAAAGATTGAAATCAGGGGAACGTGCAGGTCACGGAACCGGTCCTTCTTTACCTATCCATTTTTATGGTAGATATCAGCTAATGTATCGAGAATAATGTGACTAAAGTGTGCTGGAACCGCATCATGCATGAATTACATACGTCTTCGTATTAGCAGGGGTACATCCTCTAGCAGCTATGGAAGATTGTTTAAAATAAAGTGCCTGTAGGTAGCGCTTGTAAGACGTGCTGGGAGAACATATGGACGTACCAGACAGTCAGCTACAGTTCCAGCCAACACATTAATTGTAAACTGTGGTGTCTAACTTGTATTGTACCATGGAGATTCCGATCCACCCGCAAATTTCTTCCAAATGTTACCACATCCATAAATAAAACTGAAGAGACAAACAACGGATCGGCATTTTATGCAATAAACCATCGGCAAAAGTTCTCTTGTGGTAAGTGAGCAGAGGGTGAAAGACCCTGCACACGGTGCAAATGATATGGACACAGGAGCTGCTCTTGAAATACTACCCATGCGCTACTTTGAGATGTACGACATGCTATGGCCACTTGACGTGTCCTGCTAGCAGCAGCGTCTCCGACAGCCTGTAGAATGTGTTCTTCGTAGTCAGGCGCACGAGCGGATCACTGTTTTCGTCGGCCCATAGTTTGCTGTGCCACATATCCTGTTATAACAACGCGGCGATAAACAGCAGCAAAGGTTTGATGACTTGATTACAGCCGTGCAGCCTTGCGCCCATTATCATTCGCGTAGAATCATATTTGCCTGGTCACGATATGAATATCCTGTCATTGGTAAATGGAATAATTCTCAGTTAACTCACTACTACACACGTTAAACATTGCAGACTGTTATATAGGAATAAAGTATCGCTGCCGACACCAGAGTTTGAACATTGATTGCCAGTGAGCAAACACAGGTGACCCCATTATTGAATTAAGTAGACCACGTGGCCATAGAAGAAATACATAAGAAGGAAGTCGCGTGATCACCATTTCTAGTCTATCCTCTATTATTATACAGATCGACATTTCTAGTCTATCCTCTATTACTATTCGGATCGCCTTTTCCACTCTATCATCTATTACTATATGGACCGCTATTCTCTACTCTATTCACTATACTATTTCTCTATTCGGATCACTATACTGATTACAATTCGAGCGAGTATCATCGGGCAATTAGTATTAGTGCGAATGATATTCGAAAGCATCTGACACAAGTATTGTTCACCGGCGTAATATAGTTGTATCTGCGATTACAAAGTCTCTACTACAACGAGAATTATGAAAGTGACAAAGAGTATTCGTTGACATTAAAAAACTGGGAACGAGATTTCGTTGACATCACAAAATAGACTAACCACAAGTGTACACGAATTAGAAATGTATCCTAATCTTACTAGCAACACAGCGCCATATACCGTTAACTTTCTTTAAACTTAATAATTCAAAAATGAAGTTTTTAAGGACATATATTTATATACTTTTGTCCATGTTTTGGTATAAGGAGCCCAATCCCAATATTTGTAGAAGAATTTTTGATACACCTATATATATGAATGCATGTAAAAATATAAAAACATCTCACCACACATGTTCTACGCAAATTGTTGTAACACGTGGTAGTTAGGACTTCCCGCATTTTGGATTTATTCTATTAAATTTAAATATAACATTGTTCTAAATGCGCTGCTTCTGACGATTACCGTTTTCACGCTAATTACGTAATCCTGAGAATGTTTCATGAGAGTCGAAAGTCTGGACACAGCAATTATAAAAGTTTTGGAAATCTTGTCCAACTACAGTTTTTGCGAAGAGGAAAATGAACAAACTCAAACACAAAATTTTGATAGTCTTTAATATGAAATGTTTGAAGAGCCAACTGCAACGTAATTGCACGAAATGATGCACATCCGTATGTGGAGGAAGAGTCTCTCTCCGGCTTTTTGTGTCACATATAAATATCTTTTGTTGTAACAGTGTTTTGCCGTCACATTGTTTGGTGTACGATAATAATTCACCATTTATTATTAATGTCCGGACACGAAAATGTTTTGTGCACTTTGAAAAAAAAAAAGAACAATTTTTCCCCTAAATATTTTTTTTCTAATTTTTATATTATTTCTCTGTTGGAAATTTACCATTAATAAATGAAGTCCATTTTGTTTTCCTTTTGGACTATCTACAGTAACTGGGTAATAATCAATAACAGCGACGCAATTACTATAGATGACCGATGCCGTTGAAAATGAAGTATTGTGCGCACGAATAATGACAATAAGAATTATTTATTGTAAAACAGTGAGCTTTAGCTATCTATTTCATTTCCTTTACGTTGGTGTTAGAAATTATGCAGGGTAGTATTTTTTTTCAGGATTACATATAGGCAGAAATTTCGCGTAACATCAGAGTCTTACCAGCTCACTATTAAAAGACAAAAGAATCGTTCCACCTTCATTATAATCAAACTGCTAAGTCTTGACTTGTTATGCGGCATAAATAGGTACTTCACACATAATGTTCATTCGTTGTAATTTTGACACCAACAAAATCAAAATTACAACGAACGAATATTATCTATGAGTTCAAATGCCTCTTAAGGAACTGTGCTCCTGATCAAACCGAATTCATAAATAATTACATCGGTCACACAACTACATGCCTATCCAGACGCCTATTGGTTACACTTATCTTATCACAGCTCTATTAGAATCCATTTAAACACACACACACACACCTACTAGTCTCCATCCGAATCATACTAGTAGAAAATACAAACATAATAACCTAATCCATATGTAAAAAAAGATTAAAAATAATGGAAGCCTTAATAATAAAAAAGAAAAAGCCAACACTTAATAATATTAACTACGAACACGGTCACAATGTGCTGACTGTGTTCGAAAAATAAAACATTTCTATAACACTAAAAACATACACACAATGCACGCACACAAACTGAAAAAATAAAAGCATCCTTGATAATGGCTAAAAGTATAGCCGAAAGCGCTCGGAATTATAGAATATTTGTACAAATTCTACACACACTCTGTCCTAAAAAAAAGCCACTTACTCAAACACAAAATTTAATCGTGGTACCTTGCTTGTAGTACCTTGTTTTTAATGAAACATGCATATATATATATATATATATATATATATATATATATATATATATATATATATATATATATGCCTGTTAATAGCATACATAATCCGAACAGATGTGGAGAAATGAGAATTAAAAATTAAAAAGCTTTTGCACTTCGTCACATTTCTCCATATATATATATATATATATATATATATATATATATATATATATATATATATATTATGTATTATTTTAATTAATTAATTAAAATTAATTCATTTTTAATTTGTACCTTGAAGATCCGAAAGGTGTTAGGTGAAACGTTGGTAGGTATTTCCTGGATCACTAGGTTTGTTCATATATATATATATATGTGTGTGTGTGTGTGTGTGTGTGTGTGTGTAAATTTCAACAAAATTACCTTCTAAATTTTACATATGAACTTCAGGAAAAAATAAACCCCGTTTCTTAAATGTCCATGTTGATTTTAGTAGTAATACATTTACAACTTCAGTTGATAAAAAAACAACTACTAAAGATTGTTGCCATTTTAATTTCTCAAGAGAGCCGACGAGAATTCATCATCTTGCACGCTTTTCTTTAAAGAATTAAATAACATAAAACGAACGCTTACTAATAACGGATTTCCTAATCAATTGATGGATTTCCATATTAGTTTTTTTTTTCTATCTAACGTAGCTAATAGCAACGACGAGAATAGAACCAAACAATAACATTAATATTTTTATAAAAATCACATGAACAAAAATTACAAACAATATGAAAGTAGAATTAAGAACATTATAAAAAAAATGTATAACACCAATAGACAATAGCAAAAAAAATTAGACTAATTATTTATTACAAAAATATAAAACCACCAACCTTATAATTAAAAATAACAATTCACCTCTTAGATCAAAATTAAATAAAACAAATATTATTTATATTTAATTTAAATGTCTATTATGAAATTGTATTCCTGATCAATCAAAATTCGTAAACAATTATATAGGCCACACTAAAACATGTTTAACAAGAAGACTCACACTACATGTTTCTGACCATAGCTCAATTAGGTCTCATTTAAATACCCATGGAGACCTACTGGACCTTATTCGTGACATACTTGTTGATAATACAAATATAATAGAATCGTCCACATGTACAAAAGGCTTAAAATAATCGAAGCCTTATTAATAAAAACAAAAAACCCAACACTCAGTAATATCAACTATGAACATGGACACATTATGTTGACTTTGTTTTTAAAGTGAAACATTATATGAATGCATACATACAACAATATATTTCTAGTTGACGGTTAATATGTTTCAACATTGAAAATGGCTAAATGTGTTGCCGAAAACGCTCGGAAAAAACAATTAAACAATTTTTATATAATTTAGCTACTGAAAAGAAAAAAATTACAAGATCACATTAAAAATTATATAAAAAAACTTAAACAAAGTACCTTGTCTGTCACATTTAATGAAAGTTGCATGAAAGAAGGATTTCTGCCTAAATACACAATGTGTGTGTGTGGGGGGGTGGAAAAATAGGAAAGAACACGTTAGGTAAATAATCCGGAGTTCTTTAGTATTTTTGTTTTTATTTTTAAAAACAGTGCTCCATACAGAAGTAGAGCTTAGATTATAATTATTTTTAAAAAATATGATTCCTTCGCTGCATAAGAGTTCACATGTTTCAAAAACAAGAGCCGAAAGCCTCAATATAATTATTAAAATAAAAATAGATTAAAGTATCAAGCCCTGTTTCATCCTCAAGCGAAAATTTAGGAATAATTATTTAGGAATAATTATAGAAGTGTTTTGTTCAATGAGAGACATTATCAAGGATTTATTTTGTGGCATGTATTTATATATAACAGCAAGCATGTCATTGGCTAAAATCACTATTTAAGAAAATAAAAAAAAAAACACAGATTGCAACTCAAATACGCGTACCCAGTAAAATAAAGTTTAATGTAATAAGAAATAATGTCGGATAAAAAAATAGATATTTGACAGCCATGTCGTCAATTTGCTGCATATGATCAAACACCATTTCTCCCGATGTACAAACTTTCAACTCTTTAAGGAAATATTCTTGGCCAGGTCATTCTCTTTTAGTTTGACTATTATTCCTTCATTTCTTTCTACTTCCCCTTCCCTTAATTTACTCTCTCCCTCTCTCCATGTGGTGGTAGGATACACCTAATTTGCATAGTGGAGTACCGACCATATAAATATGTTTGGAATCGGGAATCGAGAGATCCAACCAGAGACTCTGCCCGACTGCGACTCAGTCAACACGCATTCCAGGAACGGTCTTCCCAGGAATAGACAAAAGACTATATGTAAATATTGTGCAAACTTTCTTGTTTCAATACATTTTGTTCTAAGTACATTTTGTGTTGCATTATTATTCCATGCATTAGTCAAGTTTCAACACTCCATCTCTCTCTCTCTCTCTCTCTCTCTCTCTATATATATATATATATATATATATATATATATATATATTCGAAAATCTATTATTATTTTTCCTTCTTTCTCTCCCTCTTTCTTCTCTTCTCTCCTGCTTTTCCCTTCCCTCTTGTTAATCTATATAATGGTTTGTGTCTTTGGGGCTTGAGTACCAAATGTTTCAACCCGTTTTGTTTTAACGGTTTCTTTGAAACTTCCAATACTCTTTTAACAGACATTTTCTTGCATCGGTATTTTAATTATTTGCCATAATTGATTCTCTGAACTAACTGAAAAGAAAAAAAAAGATTAAATTTAACTAAATGTGGTTATAAAATTTAATATAAAAGACAAATAACAGTTATAATATAAAACCTAACACAAATCCTATTCAACCTACTGTTCACCTACTTTTGGTTCATCGCATATATATATATATATATATATATGTACATACGTGTGTATGTATGCATGTATGTATGTATTAAAAAAGAGAGAAACGGCAAAAGGTTTTTTATTGTTAAGTGGATTTGCTTTAGAGTATATATTATATTTTATTCTTCATATTTTTGCTACACGCGTTTCTGATCTCGTAACTTTCTTCAGGCAAATTAGAGGAATCAGTTTTTAAAAGAATAAAATTTCTTTATGTTTTTTAATGCTTCATTGTTCATTTTCTGTTTTTATAGTGAGCCTTGATCTCATTCTTTCGACTGTTTTTCGATATACATTTTTCTCCCGTTGAAACAATTATAACTTTTTCCTATATTGGATATTTTTGTTTCAACGTCAAAAAACGAAAACCCTTTTAAACGTCTTATCAGGTGGGAAATAACGATGTTGCTAAAAACTTTTATTCGGAAATACAGTTATCGAAGCAAATATTGCCTACTTCCGTCCATTGGAAATTTTCGTAAAAGGTATTCTAGAATTTACATGTGGAGATAGAAGGGAATTTAAGTCATTAGTAATTGTGGGCGAAAAAAAAAGAAAAGAAAGAAGAGGAAAAGGAAAAGAAAAGGGGGAAAAAGAAAAAGAAAGAGGCCATGGGAAGAGGAGGAGGTGATAAGAGTTAAGAAGATATAAATCTGGCCATAGAATTCCGTTAGAATTTAAAATTTGAAATTTAACGTTCTCCTACGTTAGTTAGGTCGATGCTTCAAGTGAAAATAATTTGTGTTCAGAGACAGTTAAAATATAGATTAGAATATTAGATATCTTTTTTCAACATTCGCATAATTTTTGAGATAAATTGTCGTCAAGGAGAAAATAATTCAAGTAATATAATTTTTAGGGACAAATAGGTAGTGAAATATAAAAATAAAAAGGAAAATAAGATTAAAAATTGGTATTGAGTTTCACTTTCCATTAATGTGTATTGGAAAAGGGAAGTAATACTATTGCATATAGAAAGGTAGTTATTAAAAAAAAAAAAAAAATGATTGCGAGCGTGGATCGAAACCCGACTGTTGAAGCTTCAGTTAGAATCGTTACAACTTGCGGCATTCAGAAAATCGTTAGTAGGTGGGGTGCTAATTCTATGTCTATTGTTTTTACGTATGGAAACGAACATTTTTAAATTTTAAATTTTTCGTTTTCAAAATTTCGATATTATTTTATTAATTTATTACTATTAATTATCAATTATAAAGAATTATTATTCTTCACAGGGTTAAGTAGCCTCGTTTGGACTTGCTAATAGATAAATCATAGAGGTAGCTTCCATGAAACTAAAAGGATAAAGTCTAAAGGTAGGTTCAATGAATCTAAGATTATTATATTATTACATATACAGAAGTAGGAATAAATTATCATCAGTTAGGTCTACATTTAATATTCAAAGTAAATTTGATTAAAATGATTCTTGTATTACGAGTAGAACTGGGGTATAATAAGCGATGGCTTCGGTACCATGTTTTTACAATCATAAGAGAATTCATTCATAGATTCAAAATGACTTTAGCAAGATTGTAATCTTAATTCTTATATATATATATATATATATATATATATATATATATATATATTATCGGATGTTACATCCGAACATCTAGAAACAACGCTACATAAATGCTCTCATGTTTCGATGTGTAACAACACATCTCATCAAGCTTTTAGTATTGTCTCGACTGCCGATTAGTTGATTCACGGCCATTGTCTGCGATGGATGTCACAAGGAAGTCTACAAAAATTGTAACGCTGGCAAGCCTTAACAATGAGCAAATCAAAGTACTATCGACTGGCACGGAAACTCTCCTGATTTAAATCCAATCGAGAATCTGTGGTCAATATGCAAGGAACGACTTCGTTAAATGGACATACGAAGTACTAACATGTGCACTTGGACATGTTTTATTGGAAAAATATGAAAAAAAACTAAATAATAAGTGAATTATTTGTTTTGTTTCAACTAATTTTCACAACGGTGTAGGTGATCCTAACCCTCCACGTCTTCCTGTATAATTAATTTGCACAAGCGTGTAGGTGATCATAACCCTCCACGTCTTCCTGTATAATTAATTTGCACAAGGGTGTAGGAGATCCTAACCCTCCACGTCTTCCTGTATAATTAATTTGCACAAGGGTGTAGGTGATCATGACCCTCCACGTCTTCCTGTATAATTAATTTGCACAAGGGTGTAACTGATCATAACCCTCCACGTCTTCTTGTTTAATTAATTTGCACAAGGGCGTAGGAGATCCTAACCCTCCACGTCTTCTTGTATAATTAATTTGCACAAGGGTGTAGGAGATCCTAACCCTCCACGTCTTCCTGTATAATTAATTTGCACAACGGTGTAGGTGATCATAACCCTCCACGTCTTCCTGTATAATTAATTTGCACAAGGGTGTAGGTGATCATAACCCTCCACGTCTCCCTGTATAATTAATTTTCACAAGGGTGTAGATATAACTAAACGCAACTACAGGCTGCTTCCTTCCTTCAAATCCTTTTATCTCCACAGTGACCTATATAAAGAACCTGTTTAAAAATTAGCTTCTTATTGTTTGAATATCGCATTAGAGAATTAAATACAGTTGCTATTTGTTTATTGCAATTTTCTTGTATGCGAACAAGTCACACCTAATTGAACATGTTTTTTTTTCTTTCTTAGAATTTGTTTTTATGAAATTTTCGAATATATCTGTCCATATTTCTAAAAATAGGTGTTGTAATTATTTACATTATTCGGAATGTTGACATCATCTTTATTGTTATATTCATTGCATTTCGTTTCAGTCGTCTTCAAGTGATTAGAATTTCAAACTGAACCATTTATATCGGCCACCATTTTTTTCTGCCATTTCCTGCTTACCCCGACTCTTCCGGATGTTTCAGTCATCTCTCCAAGTTTTTGTTTACTGCAGTAGCCAGGTATTGAGCTCACAACCAATGCTTTTTTACCAGAGCTCATATTACATTTTTTTGTTAGCACTTTTTCTCTAGCACTACTTGTTACTGGCTCCCATATTGTATTCATTTCTATGCTTGGCTGGCTTAGGTGATTTTTGTGGCCGGGCATATGTGCTGATTTCTTAGGTTTTCGTATTTTCCACTGGTGTTTTCTGTCTATTATTTCAAACTCATCCAACAGAAGGCGGTATTCACCGTTTTCTCTCCACATTTGTTCAGCTACACCTAATTTTTCTAATTCCCCTCTTCTTACGGCTTTACGGTGATCTTGCATTCATACCTTAAGGGAGCCGCCTGTTTCTCTTTTATACTTCTTACCACAGCTGCACGGGATGGCGTACATACAGTCCTTAGTCATGTTCTTCTTTATGGGGTTCTTACTCGGAAGTGGAATCTGCGAAGTGTCGAGCCACTTTTGATGGTTTTCCTGATTTTATAGGGATCACAGATCTTTTGTATTTTCACCGATAATCTCTTCACTTAAGGTAGGCAAACCGAAGCTGTTTTCTGAGTGTTGTTATCCTCTTCTTCCCTTCTATCCCAGTTTGTTGCTGCCATGTACCCAGGGTAGTTGTCACGTTGTAGGGTACGGTTTATACTGCCCATTTCTTGTTCATATATCTGTGGGTCGCCACTTATGACTTTTGGTTGATGTTGTAAGAAGCGGACGATTCCTTTCTTTACACTTTATGGGTGGGGTGGGAGTTGAATTTGATGTAATGTCCGGTGAATGTTGGTTTGCGGTATACGGATTTCTTGACCCCATGCTCTGTTCAAGATATTAGATTGGTGCAAAAATAATGTCGTTTTTTTTACATGAAAACATATGTGAGAAAACGACATTATTTTTGCACCAACCTAATACATCCAAGAATGTGAGTTTGTTGTAGTTTTTTTCTCTCCATTGTGAACTCTATCGATGATCTTATTGAGTTTATATGGTCCAGTAGTAGCTGGAACTATTCTTGGTGTGGACAGAGTATGAAGGTGTCATCTACGTATCTCAGCCATAGGGTTGGCTTTAGAGATAGGGATTCTAATGCCATTTCTTCGAAATATTCAGTGTATATGTTTCCCATTTCTGGTGATAATGGCGAGCCCATTGCTAAGCCTTTATCCTGTCAATATATGTGTGATCCCATTCTGAAGTGTGTTGTTTCTGTACAGAAAGTCAGCATCACCATCAGGTTATCTATTGGTATGCTGGTCCCTTGGTGAACTCACTACATCCAGGCTCACCATCGGACTGAACGTAATGCCGTCTTTGTTAAATTTGGAGAGAACGTATATGTGAAGTAGCTTGGTGTAACGCTGCAACAAATGCCTGTATGTCTTAGGTGGGAAGTGTTCCTTGTTCTTGATTAGGATCTGCTATAGTTTGCGTTCTGCTTTCATTGTTGGATCTTACTTTACTTTATTGTAGCTGCCATTTCTAATGATGTCTTCCAGTTTTCCAGTATATTCCAATTTTTCCATCCCTACCGTTGTATTATCTTTGTCACCTGGTAGTATGGTGATGTTTTCGTTCCGCTGTAGGGCTCTGATTGCCAGCCATTCCAGTTTTGTGATGTTTGATTTGGCATCTCTGCTTTCATCTGTCTCACTTTTCATCTTAGCTCATACTCCCCGAGCCTAAAAAATGTTCCAAATGGAAATAACTGAGACCTCCAGGTATTAAAAAGGACATAACTGAGACATCCTGAAGAGGCATGGCACGTGGACCTAGAACAATTTAATGGACAAAAACAAAGGGTTCAGCTTGAAATCCCAATGACCTGAAGAAGACCGGGGCGTACAATGTCAGAAAGGTCGTGAATATGGCAATAAAGATAAGACAACAGTCAGAACAATTTAAATAATGAAAATAATTTTTTGATACCTGCTCTTTCTTTTTTAATAACCTCTCTCTCTCTCTCTCTCTCTCTATATATATATATATATATATATATATATATATATATATATATATATGAGTCAGCAGAAAAGGTAGAATTATTTTTTACAGAAATATATAAGCTTCACTTCAACATTAGCCACCAAAATTTAATCAGATTTTATTAATTCAGTTTTTTTTTTTTTCATTTTCTTCTCCCAACTAATTTGAGGTCTCAATTCATCGCCTCTTTGTTTTGTTTACAATCAAGAAATGAATAAAAAATATTTGCTTTGTTGCTGAACATTTTAACATTCTACTTTTGAATACTTCTATTTCCGACAAGAAATAACTTCAGCCTAATTTTAAATGGGTGCTCTGCTCAAATTTGAATTTCACAAATCTTTTCCTTTGAAATATTTGTGTTTTCAAAGCCTAAACTGAACTTAACACGACAGCTAAGGAAAGCAACAAATGCATACAGTAACGTTCCGCTTAGCCATATTGTAAATGAGCCCTGAACTGAAACTACAACGAGAATCTAAAAGACCATCGTGTGACCATGATAACTTTATTTAAAATGTATTTGCTATACTGTAATTCCACATGTGTAATACGCATTTTTTCAAAAAAAAACTAATAAGCAAAATTAGGGATACGTATTATGCACAGCTACAAAAAATCTTTTTAAAATTGCCGTAAAATGAAATAATAATTACCATAAAACTAAATTAGAATAATATTATTCTATATTTAAAATCATTTTTTAAATAAAAGTTGAAAACGCTGGTCGTAATAAAATTGGGGAGGTAGAATTTATAGGGTTTGATTACCAAACAAGGGTGCGTATTATACGTGATTAGAAGCATTTGCCTACACTTTCAGCTCAGTTTTTTAGGTGTGCGTATTCTGAATGAAGGCGTATTATACATGGAAAATTACAGTAAATTAAAAACTCCATTACTAATGTTTATGCATTATCATAACAACTTGGGAAAGATAGCGGAGTATTACCCGTGTTCTCTCAACAACGGCAACAACGAAAATAATAATAATAATAATAATAAGGTATGAACACCACCCAGATGCAGTTACGGAGATAGGACCTGTTACAATTCTATGGGACTACACAATTCACACTGACAGAACAATCAAAGTCAACCGCCCAGATATTGTTATTAAAGACCACAAACAAAAACGGTGCCTCCTTATTGATATGGCAGTCCCTGCTGACTGCAATGTATCTTTGAAGATATTCAAAAAGCTGTCAAAAAACAAGGACCTTGAAATAGAAATCTCGAAAATGTGGCATATGGGAACATCAACAATCCCTGTTGTAGTTGGAGCCCTAGGACTGGTTGGAAAAGATTGCAGTAATTGAAGGGATTCTTGGAAGTCCATGCCTCAAGGAGATACAAAAAATTGTTCTGACAAGTACAGCCCACACTTTACGAAGGGCTTTATCTATGTAATTTTTTTCTTTTGTCAGTGGAAAATGTCATGATGCCATTTCTAACCTTAGGTACCTCGGCGGGACCCGGAAAGAAATGTGTAAACGCTAGAAATCAAAGAAAATAAAAAAAATAAATAATAATAAATCAGTGGTTATGTTGTGGCACCCTGCATTTTTAGAAAGAATAAAAAGAGATATTCATAGAAATATGATTTAATTTTTATTCGGTTTATTAACCAGTTGTTAGTTATATTAGAAACGAAGAATAATTGAGTTTTGAGAATAATTCTCTAACTGTATTTAGGCGATCCAAAGAGAAGAAGAAAAAAAAAATAATAAAAAGAAAGAGAAAGAGGAATAGATAAAACAAAACCCGGTCATAAGTAAAACTAAGACAAGACAGGTGTCAAAATATATCAGGTCAAATTACCTGACCGAAATCCAGGGAAATAGAAATTGTTATATTTGGTTGAAGAAATAGAGTTTGGAGGTGGTGGGGTAAAACAAAAAGAAGAGGAAAGACAGAAACATAATACGAAACCAGGTCGTAAGCGAAAACACACACGTACGACCAGCACCTAACAAGTGTCAAAATTATCAGGTCAAGCACTTGAACTAATTCCATGTCCGCGTAGGATGGAAGTTTGTTAAAGGTTGGCTGAAACAATAAAGATTTTTTAGAACAATGGAAACGAAATTTTAATCGGAGGAAAGGTGTTTTTTTGTGTTGAGAGGGTGACCGGTGGAACTGTATACAGATTCTGACCTGTTAAAAATTGGAACCCCACGATGATGAAGTGGAGACATTTTCAATTCAGATAATTAAGATTTTTGACTATCAGGTCTGACCAAAAACAAAGAAGGAAAGAAAACGATTGTCTCGGCTCACAGATAGCGCCAATATTCTTTCCTGAAGTCACATCTAATTAGCGGCAGGCTGTTTTGACAGAACCCAGGTGAGAAAAAGCCAAGATTATCATTTTTCGTACGTGTGAAAAAGGCCAAATTAGATTTTGTTTTTTTTTAGAACAAGAACGATGTAAGCCACGCCCGATTGGAGACGGGAGGCGTCCCACCACAGTCTCATTAGCCGAAAGCGGTCACGTGATATGCGGAAAGAGGAGGGAGAATGCTCGATCAAGAACCATTGGTCGAAAACGGTCACCTGACATACGAGAGACCAGGAGAGATGGGTATGCGTCTTCCCCCCAGAGGCACTGTGAGGAAGTAGGGGTGAAAATAATAGCGATAATGGGAAATCAGAACTAATGCGACTTTTGGGATTATCGAGAGAGCCCTGACGCCGACAGACCCACCCCGGTTTGCTGCGGCGTCAATAAAAGCAGGACCCCAATCGACAAAAAATGAGTTCAGCCCCGGACGGCAGCGAGAAGAGATCACCTCGGACGACGGAGGGTTGCGGCTGGGTTGCGGCAAGAAATCCTTCCAGCCCAAGTCGAAAACAAGAAATCCTTCCGGCCCAAGTCAAAGACAAGAGAAGTTCTATCTGAGTCGACGAAGAAGATTACTCGAAAGCCGCGGAGAAGTTGCAGCCAAGTCGAAAACAAGAAATCCTTCCAGCCCAAGTCGAAAACAAGAAATTCTTCCAGCCCAAGTCGAAAACAAGAAATCCTTCCAGCCCAAGTCGAAAACAAGAAATCCTTCCAGCCCAAGTCGAAAACAAGAAATCCTTCCAGCCCAAGTCGAAAACAAGAAATCCTTCCGGCCCAAGTCAAAGACAAGAGAAGTTCTATCTAAGTCGACGAAGAAGAAGATTACTCGAAAGCCGCGGAGAAGTTGCAGCCAAGTCGAAGACAAGGCCAAAGAGTTACTGGACGGAAGAAGAAGTTAAAATCAAGCCCAGCCCAGAACAGAATTCGACCCAACCAGATCGAAGTGAAGAAATACAACTCAAGTCGAAGAGAAGAATCAACTGCGAATGATTGATAGAAATTAGCCCCAGTGTCGAACTAAACCACACTCCGACATACACAATTCTAGAGAGTAGACAATTCGAAATCGTTAAGTTGTATGATAGAAGCTTGGTGCCATGGTCCACAGAGCGGGTCGGGAATGAGAACAATTTTTCTTTATGTAACGGACATTAGATATAAAAGGTTGTCACCCTTTTTTTTATCAGTAATTTTTTGTCTCGTGAGTTTTTTTTTTCTTTTACTTGTGTTTTGCCACCCCCGTCGGACTCAACTTGCATACGGCCCAATCCCTGCTGGTCCCGTCTGTCTAAGATCTAAACACAGCGTGGGTAGACAGACCGGAGATCAGTACAGTTGCTTTAGCAACCAGGTATTGGAAGCGGGTTGGGAAAGGCGAGGCTGGTGATCATCTAACCAAGAGGTTGGAGCGGCACGCTTGGAACCAGGAGGAGCGACCAGGAGGAGCGACGTCACAGTTGGCGCCGTAACCAAAGGATTCGAACCTGGGTCAGGTGTGTACCCGTCACGATGTTAAGCAAGGTTAAAAGCTGAAACAAAAGATTTTACTCTTACTCTAGCTACATTATGGTGGTAGGAAAGTGACTGAAGCCAAGACTCCAATAAGTGAATCTTATGCGAGAGAAGAAACTGTTAGCATAGAACATACGGTTACATCTAGACATTTCAACTGTAAAATGATGAAACTTTGTCACCAATCTAGGACTGCACTTAAATTCATAAAGTCTATGTACCATAGTGAAAAGAAGAATTAGCATGAAATTATTTAAAAGAAAGGCATAGGAAAGCTACATTATGGTGGTAGGAAAGTGACTAAAGCCGAGATGCCAATAAGTGAATCTTATGCGAGGGCTCGCAAAAATCTTCCAAATTATTTGTGTTCTATCTAGTCTGAAAGTAGGTTTCGGGATCTCAAAACTGCTCTTTTACTTTTTTTTTTTTTTTTTTTTGTCCTGGACCGATGTATTTGTCAAGATATGATCGTTTGAATCTAACCAAAACATGTATGTTTTTAACTGTTGATTTTTAGATGATCGGCTCTAGTTAGGTGGTTTTTCTCTCTTCTTTTGCTAAAAAAAGTCGTTAGAACGTTGTAATGAATTTTATAAATGACAGACAGGTTTTACTTTTTTCCAAAACTGAAATTGATTTGTGGTGCCTACAACTCCAAATTCAGTCAAATTAACCTTCTTTTTTTTTTTTTTTTTTGCCAAATTTTGCATTCTGGTTTATGTCTGAACCTCAACTTCCAATAATGCTAAAAAATTGTTAATTTTTAATTGTTCTTTTTCTGTTTTAGCGTAAGTTCCCAAATATATAAATCAGTTTAAATCTTAAAAATGTAATAATATTGTTCTCGATTATGACATTTAAAAGATATTCAGTTCATTACATATGTTAACCTGATTATTGCCCTCTTTTAACACTAAATATTAGATTTTGACCTTATCTTCCTTGTAGTTATCAGAAAATAATGATCTAGATCTTTGCCCTTATGTTTTCGGGGGTAGTGAATCTATTTTAGCAATGATTTTAAGTGGGTTAAATACAAAATTTAAACTCTAGGGAATTTTGACGGTTAACTGCAGACTAGCTTTTCAAGACATTACAATTGTAACCTAAAAAATAAACACACAAATACACACAAAAATATAAATAAATTGGATGAAAGTGACGTAAAATTTACCATGTTTTCCAATTAATTGTGTGTGTTTTAATTTCTGTCAGGTATGCTTCTATCTTTGTGGACATAAGGCTAATTCCCGCTGCTATCATAGGGAGTGAAACCCGCACAGTCTAAAGGACCTTAAAACAAACTTTATAATTCCATTTTTTTTCGTAAATTATGTTGTCTTTTGCTTTTAAATCTAAATAAATCATTCACTCAGTAATATTTAAAATCGTCTGATGAGATTTATTAAAACACGACTACAATTGTGTAGCGATTTTGACATGTTTTCTGCGTAATATCTTAAAATAAAGAATATTGCTCTACTCTGTATTGAACTCTCTTTTAGTTTAAATGTTACGAACGTTGGAATTGTACTCTATTCGTTCTCACTCATCGTACCTGGATATATATATGTGTGTGTGTGTGTGTGTGTTTCTTTGTTCTAACAGGTTAGGTTAAATAAATTAGACATATGATGTCGATTAGTTTTCGTTGTGATCCTTTCAAGTTCGCTCATTTTTTTTTTTTTTTTTTTTTTTGGTAGATTTAGAAAACTGATTACGAAAAATACCAGAGTTTTCTTTCAAATAGGTTTTATTTTCCTAAGTACTTTCAATCTCATCTAAGATCATCTTCAGGGAGTTAGGTTGTCTGTAAGCATCTATACGTGTTTCTATGAATTTAAAACATTTCGGTTTTTTTTTTAGTTTTTTTTTTTTTTTACTGCTTATGCAGCGTTCTAGATTTCAAAATTCAAAGTTCATGTGTTTTTTGTTTTTTTTGTTTTGCTGTATAATGGAGGTAACGTTTTTGTTTTTGCTCACACGTATATATATATATATAATTTTCTTTTCGTAATTATTTAAGAACTTTGTGCTTTACTCATATTCACTTTATTTATTTTGGGCTTTAATTCTTTTATATAAGGGGTTTCAGGGATGTTTAGTATTTTGTTTGTTATTGTTTTTGTCTAATATAGGTGTATTTTCAACTAATATCCGTAAAATGTTGTTTTACGGTATTCTATATTTTGGGGGCTAAAGTGCTCACTCTCAAGGATAGAGCATATGTATAAATATAAAAATGGACATTGGAGTCAGCACCCAGAGGCGACAGTCTGTTTCGTGCTAAACACAATCGTCATATATGTGTGTGTGTATGTATGTATGTATGTATGTGTGTGTGAGTGTGTATATATATATATTTATATATATATATATATATATATATATATATATATGAACAATTAAAAATATTAAAAAATTAAAATATTTAGACACACTGGGTTGTATAATAATATTCCTTCGTTTTTATTATTTCATTTAGATTCCTCGACTAGTTTCGGCCGAAATAGCCATCATCAGGAGGAGAAATATTTCTGTTTGCTGGTAGCAGTGAACTACTGAAATGAATGTCTTGTTGGAGAAAATGAACTTTTATCTGTAGTTTTCATTTGTTTTTTTTTATTTTTTTATTTATTTTTTTGAATTTTGGTCAGTCCTTCTGTTGGTCTCTTTTAAGTTGTTATTTGAGATAAGAGCTGGATGGATTCATGCTGCTCTGAATTCCCTTGGTCATTTTGACAGATTTATTGGTCCCTAGAAAGGGGATGTGTCTCTGTTAAGTGTGTGTGTGTTATTTGGTTCTTAGGGAGTGAGTGAGTATGATGTGTGTAAGCGTGTATATTCGTGTGGGCGTGTGTATAACTGTGAGGCCTCAACACCTCCGTAAGCATGTCTCTCTTATGTGGGTGAGAAATGTGGGTAGGTTTTGATTTGTAGGGTTATATATTATACTATCTATATTGTTAAATTTATGGTTTAGCCCCGCTGGATAGTGCGTTTTTAAACGTTGTATCCACTTATTTTCATGGAACTCTAAAATCTTTCTAATGTTATCTGCTCTGAACTTTTCTATTCTATCAATTATATTGGCATGGTTTTTAAAATCATATTTTTCTAGACGGAAATGTTGTTCTTTCATGGGGAGTCGACTTAATTCGATTGCGATAATTATTAATTCAGATTTTCCTACATATTGTTTCTGGTAATTCACCTCCTAGAATGCACATTAGTTTTAATCTTGTACTTAGGGTGTCTTCTCTAGGTATAGAAATTGCTTTATTTATTTGTTCCCTGATTAGGTGTTGTTTATAGCCCTGTATATATATATATATATATATATATATATATAACTCTTGGGACAATGAAAATTATGTTAAATGCAAAACGGAAATACGTAAGCATCCTGGAAAATACTAAATAAAAATTAATTAAAACTTCCTTGTTTGCCATATTTAAAGAAAGATTTTAATGAAAGATGTTTAAAAGAAAGGTTGCTACCCAAATATACATGTGTGTGTGTGTGTGTGTGTGTGTGTGTGCAGGTGTGTATGTGTGTGGGTCTGTTAAGATTTTATTGTGTTTTATGTACGAACAAAAGATTTGAGTGGTGGCACAATATATACAGATGTTTAGATATCTGGGTATTGTTTTAACAGAGGATTGAAACTGTGACACCGAAATCGGAATATAGTTTGGAATTACAAGCATCCCAAAAACTAAACAGAACACCAAGAAGCAGGAAAAATTCGTTGAAGACAAAGAAAAGAGCGTAGAACTGTTATATAATATCAATCCGAATATATGGCCGTGAATGCTGGACATTCTCCTTGCAGGTGAAGAGCAGAATTGAGTTCACAGAAAAGTGTTCCTACAGAAGCAAACATACTGACAGTACCGTGGACAGAACATGTGAGCTAGGAAGAAAATTTCAGGAAAAGTGAAGCCAAAGAAGACATTTTACTCAGAATCAGGAAGGAAAATCTGAAATTTCTTAGACAAATAATGAGGTAGGAAAGCTTGGAGAATTTGATACTAACACGACACGAGGTCAACAGGGACAGAGGAAGGCAGCTGGCAAAATTGTGCGAATTAATGGTCGAACCGAAGGTTGCGAGGATTTCAAAAAGACAAACCATGCTAAAAGCTAGAAGGGATAGGAAGTTATGGAGAACCATGATCGCCAACGACACATACACTACAGTTCAAACGTTTGAGGTTACCCTGTTGATTTTTTTAGTTGGCCTCACAAGTAGTTGTTTTCAGCTTTAAATAAGACAAAGTTACTATACATGGTTTTGAAACGTGGGAAAATGATTTTTACGAGAAATTTTACTATGACAAAAAGAAAAAAGAGCATTTTATGAATCATTATCGCTCTCGTCAAAATATTCCCCTTTAGCCCTGATTACTGCTGCACACACTTTTGGCATTCGTTGCAATAATTGGTTCCATTCTTTTTTTTAATGACTTTAAGAGCTCTTCTTCATTTTTTTCACTCTTCTGTCAAGTTCATACCATGCTAATTTTGAGAGTGCGTCATCAGAAAGACTGATGTATGTGCCCAGACCCGAAGGAGGCAGAGGATTAGTTCAGCTAGAATTCTCTTACAAGCCTACAGCAATCGGTCTTCAAAGATACCTGAAAACTACAGAAGACTGGCTGATGATCTGAGTCAAAGAACATGAAAGAAATAAGAAACCTTATTCAACAATAAAGTAAGCCAACAAATTCAGAATGGAATTTCAAATAGATAAAGAAATGCAAATAAACAATACTCCTACTGTAGCAGCAAAGACCTTTAAAACAAAATTCAAGACAAAAATTCAATGGACGAGATACAGAAACGATAACAAAATAAGACTGTAAAATCTGTAACTTTTACGGGAAAAAAACTGCAACAAACAGTTATGAACACCACCCAGACCCGGTACAGAGATCGACCTGTAACAATTCTATGGAAATTTACGATACACACAGATAGAACAATCAAAGCTAATCGCATAGACCTCGTGACCAGAGACCACAAACGGAATATGCCTTATGTATCTGGCAGTCTCTGCAGATTGTATCGTTTCTTAGATTTTCAAAAAACAATAAAATATACAATGATCTTGTAAATCTAAATATGTGACGCATGAGGACATCAATAATTCAAGTTGGAGTTGGAGTTCGCGTATTGAAAAGATTCCAATAGACTAATTGAAGCCATTCCTTGTAGCCCAGAAATACTGTACTTACAAATACAGCTAACAGCTTTTAATCTAGCCAAATATTCTTTAAAATAAACGAAGTATTCTTTCAAACGTATTCTTTCAAAAATTTTGAAACTACCATTATCTCACGTTTCGTGTGCATGTGTGGACATGGTAACATTAATAAAGCCCATCCCGATAAAATCGTAACGGATGAAACGCTTCACAAAATCTTTTTTTCCAATTTGGCATACTATTTTCCTAAAGACTGTTGATATATATGATTATACAAAATTATATATATATATATATATATATATAATAGACTCACCCGTCGGTTTCGATGTATGAGGTTCTGAAAACTTAATTGATTCAGTTATGAAATTTTGTACAATAATCATAAGTGACACTTAAGACCCGCTAATGATTTGCAAAGGAGACCGCATATGAAGCAAATGTAAGGATTGTGGGATGAGATCACTGTTAGATTGGCTGACCTTTTAGATCTTGCTCTTGCTTTTTGAAGACGATTCAGACAAGCTGATTGAAAACTGCTGAGTCCACAAAAACAGGTTTATCTCCATTCTACCCGCACCAAGGCTAAGCGGTCGAGGGTGTTATGAGGTATACTGACAACTGACTTGTTCTTTAGCTTGTCTTTGTATCTTAGCCAAGGGCGTCCTACATTCCAAGTCCTACATTATAGTATATATATATATACATACATATATATATATATATATATATATATATATATATATATATATACATATATATATATACACTACACTTTAAAAGTTTGAAGCGGTCCCCAGAATTACCATGAGATACACTTGACAGAAGAGTGAAAAAATGAGAAAGAGATATTCAAATTATTGAAAAAAAAATGGAATCAATTATGAAACTTATACTTTGAAAATTTTTTGCAACGGATGCCAAAAGTTTGTGCTCCAATAATCAAGGCTAAAGGAGGATATTTTGACGAGAGTAAAATGTAATCATAAAAAGTTTTTTTCTTTTAGTCATAATAGAATTTCTAATTAAAAATCATGTTTCATTTTTTTACCATGTATTATAATAGTTTTGTCGATAAAACAACTACTTTTTGGTCCAATTTTAAAAATTACCAGGAATGCCCTCAGACTTTTGAACTGCAGTACATACATACATACATACACACACACATATATATATATATATATATATATATATATATATATATATACGTGTGTGTGTGTGCGTGCGTGATGAAGGGGAATAAGTAATTCTAAAAAGAATCTACTTATGGTTTCGCCCCGAAAAGGGTAGAGTGTTCCATCCCACACATAGTAACAGATTTAATTTTTTGTAATTAAATTCTAATAAAGCAGCGACCGACCACGACTGTCAGTTTTATGCGCAGCGTGCCATTTTCAAAAAAGCCACAGAAAAAAAAAACATTTCCGTTAAAAAAATTCTGATACAAAATTCAGCAGTTATGATTTTCGAAAAAATCTCAACGTGTAAAATTTTGCTTAAAATAAATTGGCGTCTATTCAAATACGAGTATCCACTAAAATAATGTTTAAAGTAATATTTATTCTTTTGAGCAAGGACTAATTTTGTTGTGATTTTCCAGTTTATCAATAAGATGCTGTATCGTCAAATCAGAAATGTGTTGCTAAAATAAAATAAAACAATTCTTGTGGCGATAAACTATTTATTTCACACTCTGTCGCTGCCTCAGAAAAATAATGGCCCATTCCGTTTCGCTTAAGAGAAGAAAACCGATGAAAAGGATATATTAGAGACGCTGTTTAATTTTAAATAAATAAAGAAAAAAATGAAGAAAGATTGATTTATTTGATCTTATTCAGCGAAATAGAAAAACGTTGTCAATGTTGAAACTTTTTTTTTATTTGTATCCTCTTACTTCTTAAAATAATGAACAACATTCAAACGTGTGGCAATATTTTTTTAAAGTTTAAAGTTGATGGGTATTTCATATTTGATTGATTTGTTTCCTAAAGCTTATCACCGCTTTACAGGTTATTTAAAGCCAGAATTTGTTTTAGATTGTAACAATTTTTTAGATAATAATGGTTTACTAATACAAATTACTAATTAACTGGGGGAAAAGGTGAATTCATACCTTTCTCAAGGGTAATTGCGCTTATGTGAATATAAAGAACCTAACAGGAATTAGAACTCGGCTCTCCGATTAAAATTTTCGATCCATTGTCTATTACACCACCCACACACCAAAACTTACGACACTTAGTATTCCTAAACGGTCACCGATCTAGTTACTAGCCAGCCTCAACGTTGCTTAACTTCGGTGATAACATGGAAATCGGTGTTTCGGCGTGATGTAGACGTGAGCCTATTTCGCAGTTGTAGAATTCGTAAGAAGTTTATTCTATCACTATGATAAGAATTATGATAGACAAAAATATTTAAATAGAAAAACCGTGAAATTTTCACGCTTAGTGTGATTATATATTTAATACTGGACAGATTGAGGGCTCTCCTGCGCAAGATAATGTGAGACTGTGTGTTTCTTGGTAACCTCTGTTAATATGTGATCTCTGTTGATGAAATTATCCATTACCTCTCCATTGAGTAAGAGTTTTAAAACAAATATGTCAACAACAAAGCTCTCCTATTGTAAGGAAATATCTCCTTATATTTTAAGAATGATTTGTGTGGTAAACAGTCGTTTTATTATATTCCTTCCCACCATACATATCTATGTGAGATAAAGCACACATACCAGTTCAGAAATGTATTCTTCGGTTCTTATTTAATACTAGACTATCCGCGATCCGTTGGGTCACTGACGGTTCAGGTTATAAAACATTGAAGTTGATTTCAACGTTCCATTGAAATGAAAGTTCATTTTATTATGATTCGGTTAAATATTTTAATTCGTTCATGTCATCATTGGTCTGGTTTATGTTTAACGTTTTACTGATTGTTTACGGCATTTAATAGGAATAGAATATTCCGGGATAGATTTGTAATTTTAATTTTTTAAATAAGCCAAAAACATTTTTAAATAGTCAAGATATTCTTTGTTTAAAAAGCTGAAATATAAATGATTACTGTAAAAACAACTGAACGAAAGAGCAAAGCGGGATCTCTTTGTGTTTGTCTTTCATGTAAAAATGTTTTGATTAAGAAAATTGTCTGAAGAAAGTTAAAACAAAAGTATTTACTGTATAAACAACTCGTATTTTTAAATCTTATTTACTTAAAATATTTTTAAATCAGATTAACTTTAAAATATTTTTTAAATATTCAAAATATTCTTTGTTTAAAAAAAGCTTAAATATAAGTAATTACTCTACAAACAATTGGAAGAAACAGCAAAGTGGGATCTCTTTGTGTCTGTCTTTCACCTTAAAATATTTTAATTAAAAAATTGTCTGAAGAAAGTTAAAACAAAAGTATTTACTGTATAAACAACTCGTATTTTTAAATCTTATTTACTTAAAATATTTTTAAATCAGATTAACTTAAGTCATTATGCAGCGGACGGACGCACGCACGCAATCACAGGCTTTTCGTATTATATAGAAGATAGATCGATACCTGGACATTTGGATGTTGAAACACCATTTCTCGAACGCCCAGCAAAGTTATAGAACTACTTGCCTGGTCGGTACCTAGATTGGTGACCATTTGGGAATCTCAGATACTCGAAGCTCAGATGTGCGGGTGGTGTAAATGATAACGGCTCGGAACTTAAAATGGGAGAGCTGAGTTCCAATTGTAGCCGGGTTCGTTATATTCACTAAGGCGCAAATAGTCTTGAGAAAGATATGAAGCCAACTTTTCTCTCTGTCAGCTATGGGTTAAAGAATATTCTTGATATCAATAAATAATTATTATATCAAAAAAATTCTTACCATCTAAAAATATCTTATGACTTTTAATAAGCTGCAAAAGGTTGATAAACCGTAAAAAGAAATCAATTAACCAATATCTCCTAGATCCTCTTCTGACATCCATTTACACAAGCTTGTCAGGTAGATGAGCTCTTTTTCATCGTCACCTCTTGCCGACAATATATCCTGTGAGTGTCAAATTTTCCAAGCTCATTTTCTTTAAAATAACCCGCAAATGGTTGATATGAAAATTAGTTAATAAATCTTTCTTAAACCCTTTTCTGACATCCATTCATATAAGCTCGTCAGGTAGGTTATGCACTTTTTTCTTTGTTTCTCTTGCCTACAGTGTCCTGTGCGTGTCAAATTGCCGAACCTCGCTTCCTCTAAAATAATATGCAAAAGGTTGATAAGCCGTAAAAAACAATTCAATCAATCAATCTCCTTTATGCTGTTCTGTCATTCTGCTAAAATATCTCCTGCGAGCCCTAAATAATCAAATCAATCAACAAATGAACAATTTTAATTGAATAAATCCAATGTAGGTTTTTATTAACAATTACATTAAATCGTAGACGGGTGTATAGTCATCACGTGTTCTACATAGAAAAACCGTTCTATTATCCAATATTTCTGCAATTGAAAATTTAATAGAACGTCTATTGATTTTTTTTTTATTGATAGAAGCAGTTTCATTAAAATCTTCTTTTTAATCTTATTAAACACGAGAGTAGGTGCTGTTTAAGTGTGTATTTCAAATACCCGACTGGAGCGTTCTACTGCGATCCAGTTTTTTCGTAAAAAATAAATAAAAGCAATATTGATTATATTGACAGCAGTTGTTTCATTGCACTGATATTCTACGCTATAAAAACATCGAGCGTAGAGGTCGGTTAGACAAACACTTTCCCCCAAGAACAGAAACGTTGTGTTGCAATGAAAATATGACATTACAGTTTGAATTGAATAAAAGTTCTATTGTCTTCGTAGACATTAGACGTTTGATTAAATAGTCTTCACCAATCCTATAAAAAAAAAACTTAGCGGGGGTGATGTTTAAGCAGGCATTTCAAGCATGAACAAAACTGTTCTTTTTTTAATCCAATATTTGTATAACACTTTCACACGCATCTCGTTAAATACGTTATCTATGTAAGAAAAACACTGTTTACGAATTAATGAAACAAATAGTTCCAGAATTATTCTATTAGATTGTAATTTTTTTAAAAGATAATAACGATTTACTGATACAAGCCTTAATAATTCACCCATAGCTGGAGGAGACAGGGTGGATTCATATCTTTTGCAATGGTATTTGCAGGTAAGTAAATGTAACTGAAATTGGAACTCTGCTCTCTGATTTCCCATTCCGAGCCATTTCCATAATACCACCCGCACGCCCATGCTTACAGCACCTGGTATTCCTAAGCGGTCACCCATCTAGGCACTGACCAGGCTCGATGTTGCTTAAATTCGGTGAACTTACGGGTTTCAACGTGATATGGCGATATGTTCTATTGATTGATTTGTTTTTTTGTTTTTTTAATGATTTATCAGCCTTTTGCAGCTTATGACTAAGTTGTGTTCGACCTTTACAAGATGCTCAATACATTTGGCCTTGTGCCACATCTCAGCTAAGCTTAGAAAATTAAGAAAGAGCACTTCGGCTGATCAATTACGGCATAAGTCAGTTCGATCATCACCTAGTGCTCCACACTTTTGTCCTTGTGCCACATCTAAGATAGGCTTAGAAATTCAAGTATGGGCACATGGAAGTGTTTTAATGATTAGAAAGCTTTTCTCGCTAAATCAGTTACGACGGAGTATGAGTTCGATGCTCCATGCTTGCATCGTTGTCTCACATCTAAGCTACGCTTATAAATTCAAGAAATGGCATTTTGACGCGTTATGCACACATTTTAATGATGAACAGAACTATTCTTTTGCGTTCGAATATTTGTATATAATTTGAAAACACAAAAGCAGCCGTTCTAATACAATATTAGTCTGTGCTATAAAAAATATATACGAAATGAACCAAACACATCCAGAATTGTTTTATTGGTTTGATTTTTTATCAGCTTTTTACAGGTTATTTAAAGCCGGAAAATATTTTTAGATTTTAAGACTTTTTTGGAGATTGATAATTTTCTGATACAAGTCCTGATAATTAACTCATAGCAGGGCCGGTGCAGAGATAGATTCATCGCTTTCCCAAAAGTATTTCCGGGTAAGTGAATATAACAAACCCGACTGAAAATGGAACTCGGCTCTCCGATTTCCAATGTCATAACACCACCCACACATCCAAGCTTACAAAACCTGGTATTTCCACGCGGTCACCCTTATGATCAGTCTCGACGTTGCTTAACTTTGGTAATCGTATCAACGGAAAAATGATCGAAAGCTCTTTCGATTCAGGTTGAAGAATTGTGGAATGCAATGAAATTTAACATATTTGATATCTGAATTAAACGCCATTAGTTTTATGGCCTATTTTAAAATTCTTGATTATATGACATTCGGTCTTTTCCCTCTCGCATTAAAAATACATTCTGAAGGCCGGTGATCACGTGTCAGTAGAAATTTTGTACCTAACAAGAAGTGATGAGACTGAGTAGTGATCCAAACATTAGACAAAACTGCTTTTTATATATTTAAATTCTACGGATGTTAATCTTCTGATTAGACAAACCACTGGGTGATCTTGCTGGGATAATATTACAGATATAAAATGCGTGCTTGTCCTATTAAGATAGTGCTTGTCCTTTCCTTCGTTAATTTGCACGATCCTTATGTCCTGCCAATAACTCATAAATAATGAACTAATCTGTTTTGATCACGTGAAAAAAGGGGAAAAGACACTACTTGGTTTCAGTGAGAAAATGAAAGATAGAATTTTTTCAGAACGTCCAGGTCGCTACTGAATGTAACGCAAGATCGAAGTTTAAAATGGGTTCAACCGTAATAATTGTCCAAGCTTCCTCGGCACTTCCACTTCTGGAGACACCTTAGGCTCCAGGCAATAAACCCAGACGCTTCCCGAAGGAAGAGTACTGCCTGGGTGTAAAGCCCCCTGGGGCTTGGGTTTAATATTTTTTATACTTTCATGGCATATGCTACGTATCAAAAAAATAAAGAAAGAGGAGAATATTGAAATATTTCAGATCTCCGGCCAATATATCATAGATGATAGACTGGGTGATCATCTTGATATAAGATTCCAGATGTAGAATGTTGCTTGTATCTGTAATTAGTGTAACATATTTTGGGAATCAAAGATCTTCACTACGGCTTTTTTTTATTATTAAGGGCTCTATTTGAATTCTTTAAAAATCCCAAGCGATCATCCATCTAGGTATTGAATAAACTCGACTTTGCTTAACTTTTAACGTATGATGTCCCAGTGTTATATGGCCGTAAGCAAATTGTTCTTTTACAATCTAATATATCTTTAGATTTTGATATGAATAGAGGCTTCATCGACATCTAGCAGCACTAAATTTTCATTAAAATCTTCCTCAATTCTATTAAACCTGACAGTAATTGTTGTCTAAGTATGAAATCGTTGAATAGGAGTTTGTCAAGTAAACACATTCTCCAAGAACAGAATTATTATATTGCGATCCAAGATAACTGCCCGGTTTGCGTGGAGCAAAATTTCTTATTATTCTTTATCTTCTACTTCCTTTTCTTCTTCTTCTTCTTCTTCTTCTTCTTCTTCTTCTTCTTTGTCTTTTTCTTTTACTTCTTTTTTTCTCTTCTTTTTCTTCTTCTTTATGTCTTTTTCTTTTACTTCTTTTTTTTCTCTTCTTTTTCTTCTTATTTTTCTTTTTCTTTCTCTTCTTGTTCTTTCTCTTCCTTTTCTTCTTTTTCTTCTTTTTTCTTCTTTTTCTTATTTTTCTTGTTTGTCTACCTCTTATTTTTTTATTCTTGTTGTTGTCCTTCTTTTTCATTTTCTTCTTTTTCTTCTTTTTCTTCTCTTTCTTCTTTTTCTTCTTTTTTCTTCTTTTTCCTCTTCTTTTTCTCATTCTTTTTCTTTTTATTGTTGTCCTTTTTCTTCTTTTTCTTTTTCTGCTCTTTTTTCTTCTTTTTCTTCTTTTTCTTCCTCATATTTTTCTTCTTCTTCTTGTCCTTTTTCTTCTCCTTCTTTTTCTTCTTTATCATCTTATCTTTTTCTTATCACTCCTAAACTTTCCTCTTCTATATCGCATGTCCCTTCAGAACATTAACGACCATGAATCTCCACAACAATTTTTTTTTCTTTTTTTTTATCTCTTCTAAACTCCGACCTACAGCGATATCACTCTGAAACACCGATCATCAAATTTAGACAACGTCACCAAATCACTGATCAACAAAATTAAGTAACGTTAACCCTGGTCAATACTTATGCGAGTGAGCACTTCGGAATACCATATCACATAAGCTTGGATGTGCGGACGATGTAAGGGATAACGGCTTGGAGTGAGAAATCGGAGAGCCAAGTTCCAATTCCTGTCTGGTTCGTTATATATTCACTTAGGCACAAATACCTTTGGTGAATTCATGAAGTCACATATTCCCCCCTAGCTATAGGTTAATTAGCAGAGCTTGTAATTAATTATTATCCCCCAAAAAAAATTACAATCCAAAGATATTTGCTGGCTTTAAATAAACTGCAAAAGGTTGATAAGCCGTAGAAAAACGAATAAATCTCTCTTAAACCCGGGTCTGACATCCATTTGCACAAGCTCTCTAGGTAAGTTAAGCTTTGTTTTCTCCTATCCCTCTTGCGTTTAGTCTGTCCCGTGAGTATCAATTTTTCCAAGCCTGTTTTCCTTTTTATATACTCTTGAACTTTAGAATGTCTCTACAGATGTTAAGTTTAAGTCTGCTTTCGATGTTTTTTAAAACTTCCTCATTGATCACATGTTCCGTTCATGATATTCTTAGTATCCTTCTATAGATTTCTTTAGATTCGACTCGTTTCCTCATCTCTAGGAAGTTTGTCTGGAATTCACTGACATTATACAACAGGTACGACAAGGTAACCAAAAAAGCCCTTGCCTTTTTTTTTATTTATTATAAAAAGGTATACAGAAAATTTTAAATACCATTAGTCTTCAAAGTAATTCCCACCGGAATCCAGAACCATTTACCAACTTGCCTCCAGCTGCGCAATGCTCTGGAGGTAAAAATCAGGTGTCTTGGATGCAATGAAGTTTATGTTTACCTGTCGCAAATTTGCCTCATTTGCGAACGATTTCCCACGAAGGTGATTGTCTAACAAATGGAATAGGTGCTAATCTGTCTGCGCAAGGACCGAGGAGTAAGGCGGATGTCACAGTACCTGTCAGCCAAGACGCCATATGGTATCTCTGGCCACCCGCGCCACATAAGGCCTAGCAATGTCATGGAGGAACAGTATACCCTTACGATTAACCTTGTACTCCAGTGCATGTTGCACACGTTCCAACTGCTGCGAGTACAGGTTTGCAGTTATGGTTTGACCCGATGGTAGTAATGCACCACTTGTCGATTAGTTCACCAGATACAGAGCATGATCTTGTTTGGGTGTAGAAATGGTCTTGTGGCGTGAGGCAGAGGGTCCGGTCGAAAAACCAATGTATGGAAAGATTGGGGCCCCTTTTACGCCCCTGGTGAGCACTCGGTCAAATATGGGCCCGTGCCGGTGCCATGAAAACAACGAGAAATAGGCTGTCACTCGTTGCTGTTAGTTGGATTCCAACAGTGTGAGGTACCCGCTTTCTCAACTTGTAGGCCTTCCCTATGTGGTGCAGGTGAAGTCAAGCTGTTTCAGTAGAAAACTGGAAGCGTTCTGCAAACTCACCACAAATTTGGCTGTTGGCCTCCTCTATGGTCACCTTCAGTGCTTCATCATGCCGAATTCATCACAAATGGGCAGATCCCCAGACATGAACTTTTGGAAACAATGCCTGCCGATGCGATCACTAACAGCATTTTCCTCAAGGACTTGCTGTTTTCGACGATTTGGTGTGGCTGCGGACAAACCCACCTTAAAGTCATAAATCAGACAAAACCGAACGAGAAACTTCCATCCCGCCATTTTCCTCGCCGCTGCTCGAGCTATAACTGACCTGTGTGAGTTAGTCAAAAGCAATGCCCCCACCCTCAGTCCCATTGCTTTTCCGGCACGTGGCACACTCATTTACATATCAGGGATCACTTCTCACAGGACGTAAAAACGGCAAGGACATTTTTGGTTATCTCATAAATTTTATTAAAAGAAATCGTTTTATTGTATTTTTATGCAATCGTATAAAACTTTTGATGTCACTTCGATGTAGTGTAATAGCTATCAACCTTGTCTTGGCAGATCAGTTACGACTGAGTAGTGAGATCGATCCTCATTGGGTATCCCATGCATTCAGCCGTGTTACATATCTGAGCTACTTTTAAATAGTAGTTTTGGGAGCACTTCGACATGGTGTAATGTTTAGAAAGGTTGTCTTGATAGATCAATTAGAAATGGGTAGTGTGTTCGATCCTCACTGGGTGTACCATACTTCCAGCCTTGTACCACACCTGAGCTACTTTTAAATAATGGTTTTGGGAGCACTTCGACTTGGTGTAATGTTTAGAAAGGTTGTCTTGATAGATCAATTAGAAATGGGTAGTGAGTTCGATCCTCACTGGGTGTACCATACTTCCAGCCTTGTACCACACCTGAGCTACTTTTAAATAATGGTTTTGGGAGCACTTCGACTTGGTGTAATGTTTAGAAAGGTTGTCTTGATAGATCAATTAGAAATGGGTAGTGAGTTCGATCCTCACTGGGTGTACCGTACTTCCAGCTTTGTACCACACCTGGGCTACTTTTAAATAATGGTTTTGGGAGGACTTCGACTTGGTGTAATGTTTAGAAAGGTTGTCTTTGTGGATCAATTAGAACTGGGTAGTGAGTTCGATCCTCACTGGGTGGATCAAACTTTCGGCTTTGTGCACATCTCAGTTACGCTTAGAAAATCATTTTGGAGGCACTTCAACGTGGTGCAATGGTTAGCCAAATTGTCTTCCTGGATGAATTACGACTGAGTAGTGAGTTCGATCCTCATTGGGTGTTCCATCTATTCGGCCTTGTGCTACATCTAAAGTACGCTTAGAAAATCCCATTATTAAACCTGTGAATGAGGTTTTGAAAAGCGCATATTTCAAGAGCGGATTGAATGATGTATTGTCTACAATCCATTATCATTGTACATCTTGAATTCACTGAAACGAGTATTATTGATTACATTAACAGCATTTGTTTCATTACAATTGTATTCAATCCTTTTTAACCCGTGTGTAGTTGTTGGTAAAGCGTACACACGTGAAGTGCGTCAGTGCTTCATTAAAATCTAATTCTGTCATTTTCAAGCCGTGCATAGGAATTTTTGAGACCCACTCGTTAAGAGCAAACAGATTTGTTCTTTTGTATTCCATTATCCCTATTCCCTTAACAACGGCGCTAATGATATTATTGATTTATTTATTTTTTCATTTAATTACAGTCAATGTCAGTAAAGTTCACATGTTGAGAATGGAACTCATTTCTCTATTCCGGTCTCAAAGCGCTTAGAGTTTGAATTCAACAGACGTCTTAACTGGTTTCAATTGCAAATCTAGATTCATTAAAAAATTAATTCCATCTCTCTAAAGCTGAGATAAATAATACAGACCAGCATAATTTTTCGTGCCAAGAAACAAAATATATTTTTTTAGCTAATTTGATTTTGCTGATTCCGAAAATGACATTAGTTTTTCATGATTAGCTATCGTTTTTGCTGAACTGAAATTGCTCATTCTTGGAAAAAAAAGATCAATTGACGATCTTGTCTATCGCAAAATGTAGTTAATAAAGGTAGAAACCCATCAATTTTCAGATAGGCCGAGCAATTTATGTCAGCCACCTGAAATAAACTATTTTTATAAGAAAAAAGTGTTTCTGAATCAAAGATTTTAAAATAGATGTACCGAAGTTTTCCAATTTATCGCCAAAATTTAAATTAACTGATAAACTTTATCAGTAATGCACTTTAGTAAACCTGATAATTAAGGTGACACTAAAAAATGAAACCCTAAAAACTTCTGTATGATATTCATAAATTTATCCCATCACTTTTATCCTTTCACTACGGAAGTAAACCAAGCATATTGAGAGCATTTTGTTTGCAGATTTGGAAAGAAACACCAATTAAAGACATTCTAATTGAATGTACCAATTCCATTGTATATGATACTGATGGAATATCAAGATGGACTTAAATAACATTGAACATGACAGACAATAAAGAAAGAGAAAAATTTTACTATAGTTCTTATGTTCACGAAGGTTTTATTTCTGCTGTTATTTTATTAAATGATTTGATGAAAATACTTGTTGGTCTTGATATATTCAATCGTATTATTTTTAAAGAACTAGGGTCTGATTGTTACTGCAAAAATAGTATTTCTCAATAAGCAGACCAATATTTGTTTGTTTAAATATGAATTGAGAGGTTTCTACAATTTTATTTAGAGAAATATTGCCATCGGTCAAAATCATATATACAGAAAACAAAGGAAAAAAAATCGTAGCTATCCAAGAAAAAGTAAAGTCATTTTCAGATTCATCGCTATCAAATTAGTTCAAAATGTTTTTGGTGTCTCGACACCGTTTCAATTTTTTTTTTTTTTTGACCAGTGTAATTGGTAAATATGTTACGTGAAACCAAAATTGATTTTTGTTTTTTCTAAATTCAGTTCACTTATAATAATTGATTTGAAATTAATCTCTACGGATCTTCTTGGCTGAAGTCGATTCATTTCGACTCTTTGGTCCTTTTAAGCCATTGATTCACACGCCAGGCATGAACTGAAACACCCTATTGCAATGAAACACCCATGTATTTATCTGAACCTAGTTGTTTAACTGACATCTTTTTTTCTAGTCTATAAATCCTAAGAATAGTTGTTATCAAAGCACGCCATTTAAGAACGTCATTCACGGACGGAACTGTGCTTTTGTCACTAATTACCTTTGTGCATTTGAACACATTGACTCGTCCTGGGCATGACGATAAATTACATCCGGCAGCAAGGCCTCTGATCGGGATGTTTGGAGGAGCGTGGAACCACCCCTTATTTGCTGTTGTTCCCAAATCCGACATGACCCTGGGTGGTGGCACCTGTTAGGATCCCGGATATGGGCAAATAGTTAACCACAAAACCAGGGACAAAACACTATGAAACTCTTAAAAAATATAGTAAAAATATCATTAATACATTATCATAGAAAAAATATTATCAGCAATAAATTTTTGTAAAAAAATACCTTTATGAATTTATCAAAGAAATTAGTAATGCTCCCAAGAAAATTAAATTTCGACATTAAATGATCCACAAGGATATGCCGTTAAACAAACAAGTCAAAGCTTCCAAAAACATGCAAAAGATTTTGATATTAAATGACCCTTAAGGTGATGATGTATAGTCAAAAAACAAATCAAATCAAAGCTCCCAAGAAAATTAAATTTCGGCATTAAATGACCCATGAGAAATTGATATGCCTTTAAACAAACAAATCAAATAAAAGATCTCAAGAAAATTAAATTTTCTCATTAAATAACTCATAAGGTTATATAGTTGCCTCTTTCTGATATTAATTATAAGCCTCCCCTTGTTTGCATCCTCCCCAAGACCTCATCGTTGCTCACACGCTCGGTCCATGGAGGGGGATTTCTTTGGTACCAAAAAAAAGAATACTGAGCTGTTACGTCCTCCGCCAGCGAATGTTGTATGGTCTCCTCAAAGATGAAGAAGAGACTCGAGGCGACGGAGATGTTCTACAGAAGGATGCTGAGGATATCATGGACCAAGTGTGTGAGCGACGATGAGGTCTTAGAGAGGATGCAGACAAAGGGAGGCTTATAATTAATACCAGAAAGATGCAACTGAAGTTTCTGGGACACGTAATGAGAACGAAGGGCCTGGAG
Source organism: Acanthosepion lycidas (assembly GCA_963932145.1). Lineage (NCBI taxonomy): Eukaryota > Metazoa > Mollusca > Cephalopoda > Sepiida > Sepiidae > Acanthosepion > Acanthosepion lycidas. The sequence continues at coordinate 97,545,750 of OZ010590.1, forward strand.
AATCTGATACTCACAAGTCGAATAGAGGGAAAGATAGACAAGGGAAAGCAATGCATGACATACCTAGCAGGATTAAGCAAGTGGATGAGAGAACGCGGTCTGGGAGCAGGTGGCAGAGGGACGAAAGTTAATGCGAGCTACAAGGGATAGGGGAAATGGAGAGATATGATCGCCAACGTCCTGAAAGGGCACAACACATAAAAAGAAAGAAGGAAACATACGGCATAAAAAATTTTGTGGGGATTTCAATATCACTGAATATTTTGAATAGAAAAATGTTTCTGTTGCTTTCTATTGACAATAGTCGTTTCATTAAAATCTTTGTCAATCCTTTTCAACGTCGGAGTGAGTCTCGTTTAAGTGCGCATCTCAAGTGCGGAATGGATTTTTCTATTGCAATCCAATTGTTTCACTACAATTCCAACTGAATAAAAGCAGGTATTGATTTTTATTTTTAGTGTTCGTTTTATTACAATGTTATTCAGCGGTATAAAATTATTGAGTAGGGGTCAGTAATTGATTTTTTTTTTGTTTTTTACGGCTTATCAACCTTTTATTTTCAAACCGAAATATATATTTTTAGATTGTAAGAATAATTCTTTTTAAGGTTGTATTAAGAATTTTAGAAGCTAACAAGATAACAAGATACAAGTTTTAATATTTAATCCATAACTGGGGGAGAAGAGACGTGGTCATCATAATAAAATCTACTCACCTCGAGTGGGTTTGTGATCAATATGTTAAATTGAATAGAGGAAGTGTTCATTTTTATTGATATCCATCACAGCGAGACAATTCTGAGTGAATTGGAAATCCTACTGGCATTCAGCATTGGCGCCCACAATCTTAACAATATAAGATGTGCAGATGACACAGTGCTGATAGCAGACACGGAAAAAAATTACAAAATCACCTACAGAATGTAGCTAAAAAATAGTGAGAAGAAGGGACAAAGCATAAACTACAAGAAGACAGAATGCATGGCCATCAGTAAAAGGATGAGCAGCCCGAAATGCGATTTAAACGTTAAGGACACTAAAATCAAGCAGGTGCGGAAATTTAAATATCTGGGAAGTGTTTTGACAAAGGACAGCAAGTGTGACACTGTGATCCGTAGACGTACTGGGATATCCAAGGACGCATTCCAAAAGCTGGGCAGAATATTGCTAGACAGGAGGATTTCTTTGTTAACAAAGAAAACAGTACTGAGTAGTACTGACCATTTTTTTTTTTTATTGCGACAGCGAATGTTGGACGATTTCCTCAAAGATATATCACAAATTTCATCATCATGATAGCAGGCACAGAAAAGAAATGACAAAACCTCCTACAGAAGGTAGCAAAGGAGAGCGAGAAGAAGGGACTAAGCATAAACTACAAGAAGACAGAATGCAAAGTCATCAGTAAAAAGGATGAGCTCGAAATGCGATTTGCAGGTCGGGGACACTAAAATCAAGCATGTGCGGAAGTTTAATATCTGGGATGTGTTTTGACAGAGAACGGTAAGAGAGACACTGAAATCCGTAAACGTATTGGGATGGCCAGGGACGCATTTCAAAAACTGGTCAGTTATTTTCAAACCGAAATATATTATTTAGCTTGTAAGAATAGTTATTTTTAATATTGTATTAAGAATTTTTGGAGATAACCAGATAACAAGATACCAGTTTTAATATTTAATCGATAAGTGGGGAGAAGTGACGGATTCCTACCCTTTCTAAAGATATTTGCGCGTCAGTGAATCAGTGAATGTAATGAAAGCTGTTGTCTTATTGCAATCCGATATTTCATTGACACTGTATTGAATAAAATGTATAATTTTATTGATAAGCGGGTTTTTCATTACAATATTATACAATGTTATTAAATAAAAGGAAATATTCTTTTTATATTGTAATATCCCTATTTTATTTTAAAAATTAACAAAATTTCTAATTATTTTTTGAGTGTTCAATTACAATTAAGCCAATTACGTCGGGATTGGTAAAGTACACGTGTTCAGTATGACCTGCATTTTTGTTTTCCTTTTTCAGTCTAATGCCAATGTATTAGGTTGGTGCAAAAATAATGACGTAATAATGTCGTTTTTTGACGTATTTTTTAAGGTCAGAAAAAGGACATTATTACGTCATTATTTTTGCACCAACCTAATAGAATACAAATTTAATAGACACCCAACTGATTTCAATTAAAAATTTTAGTTTTATTTCAATTTAATTCAATACAACTAAACCTCTAGCCATTGGTAATTATCTTACGTCAAACCAACACTGAATTGTTCTCACAGAATTCAATCCGTTTCTCGAATTACAGTTGAAATTAATTTCTCTGGGGTTTTCATTTCAGCGGTATGTAATCCTTTTAAATCAATGATTTTTATTTTTTTATAATAATTTTCATTTAATACAGGACCCAAGAGCCAATCAAGGTAGAGGGTTATTGTCTGCTGTTGTATGAGAATAAGAAAAGGGAAGAAGTGAAATTCATGGTTTTATGTGGGAAATATGACGGTTAACAGTAGACTTGAAGAGGTTGTGATGGTTCATGATGATGATGATGATGAGATTTCATCCTTCTCGAAATAAAGATCTGAAATTTCATCATTATAAAAATGGCCCTTCCCACCGCAAGCAAACGTAACAGTAGTAAAGAGAACAATACAGACGTATCTTCTTCGACCCGCGAAAATCCAGAGTTGACGGTTTCAAAAGCTTCCCTTAACCACGAATTTTTTGGAATAATTATAAACAAATCAGCCCAAATTTTAAAGAGAGGAAAAGAAACAATATCCCTGAGAACATTTAATACACACAAAACCAATATTGTAAATAATATCAAAAAAATAAAGAAAAAAATACACATTCTTGTCATTAATTTCTACATGTGTCTCAAAGTTTTATTTCTGTATGTTATTGTTGTACGTATTATTCATTTCGTTTTCAGTATAAAAATGGAGAAAAGGAATCATCTATCAACATGTAACAAGTGGTAACTTACATTAACTACGCAACCTCGACCCCGTTTCAAGGTCAAGATTGTAGTAATTGGGTTGGTTGGTTGGTTGGTTGGTTGGTTGGTTGGTTGATTTTGTTTAGCAGCATCTCAACCACTGTCTTATGTAATACTGTAATCTATGCAAAAGTAATGTCGTTTTTCTTTTGAAATTAAACGTCAAAAAACGACATTATTTTTGCACCAACCGAATAAATAACTTGAAAACAATTTTACGGCCTCAACTAAATATATTTTGAACGTAATTACACGCCCCCTGCTAAAGACCAAAAATTTATCGCTGGTCATTTTGCTTTAAATACGAATTGTTGGTAATTTTACTATAAATATGAATTCTTGGTAAGTTCACTTTGTTTAGTAGCTTAGCAAACTCTATGGGTTATTTAATGTAGAAACCTAAATATTTTATACGTAATTTTATGCTTTCAACTCCAGATATTTTATCAAGGTGAAGGTATGTTTTTTTAAATATATATTTTGTAAATCATAAAATCTATTGTTGCCCATTTTATAAAAAATGTACTGCTGATTTTGTTTGGACGTTCACTAATTACCCATAGCTAGGACCCTCACAGGTGCTACCACCCCGTGTCGGGGTGAACCTAACAACAACGGCAATTAAGAGGTGGTTCCACGCTCCTCAAAACTTCCAATCTCCTGATGAGAGGCCTTGATGCCGGATGTGGTTTATCGTCATACCCAGCGCGAGTAGTGATTAGGAAAACATCCTTTCGGGAATATGTTCCACAAAGCAGCAGTTATTGAAAATGTCCGAGTAGAATTTGCTTCTAACTAATAGAATAGGAAGGGAATGGAGACGGTTGATTCTTGTGTAGGCGACATAGTGGATTCCAGTCACAAAGAAAATAGAAGTAAAGACAGAGCAGCGAGAGGCTCGTTACGTTTCGTCTGTGAGAAATGTGCATGTATGTAGGGTGAAAAAAGATTCTTCACCCCCAAGGTCGCGTAGACGCATTTGATCTCTGTCAAGAAAAACAAGTCGTCATGGCTATGACGTTAAAGGATATCTGGCAACAAAGGCTCTGATTGGGAGATTCACAAGTGCGAGGAACCACTTTGCGATGGGTAAATAGTTAACCCCCAAAGTTTGGTCAAACACTATGGAGGTAAAAAAAAAAAAAAAAAAGTTTTTTATAATGAAAATACCAGCATTAAATTTTTGAAAAAAAATACCAGCAATACATTTTTGTAAAGAAAATTTCTAACGCTCCTAAAAAAAAGTTAAATTTCGGCATTAAATGACCCATGCGGAGTCGATATGCCGTTAAACAAGGAAATCAAATCAAAGCTCCCAAGAAAATTAAATTTCGGCATTAAATGACCCATGAGGAGTCGATATGCCGTTAAACAAACAAATCAAATCAAGGCTCCCAAGAAAATTAAATTTCGACATTAAATGACCCATGCGGAGTCGATATGCCGTTAAACAAACAAATCAAAGCTCCCAAGAAAATTAAATTTCGGCATTTAATGACCCATAAGGATGTTAATATGCCGTTAAACAAATAAATCAAATCAAGGCTCCCAAGAAAATTAAATTTCGGCATTAAATGACCCATAACGATGTTGATATGCCGTTAAACAGGCAAATAAAATTAAAGCCCCTAAGAAAATTAAATTTCGGCATTAAATGACCCATGAGGAGTTGATGTGCCATTAAACAAACAAATCAAATCAAAGCTTTCCAAGAAAATTAAAATTCGACATTACATTACCCATAAAGATGTTGATATGCGGTTAAACAAACAAGTCAAATCAATGCTCCTAAGAAAATTAAATTTCATCATTGAATGACCCATAAGGATGTTTGTATGCCTCTAAACAAGAAAGGTAATTGAAGAATTGGCAATTCCATACCAGATATAGCAGTGCTACTCCATTTTCAGTCTGGTCTGGCTCTTGCAAAGATAGAGTATAGCAGATGGACTCAGATGCTTACTGCAGCGGTACAATGAACCGGCAATTTTTTCAGCATCTTTAGTAAAAGGTTGGATATATGTGTTCCACTTGAGGTAAGAGGAGAGCTTGAGTCTCAGTAAACGTTCAGGGCAAGGATCTCTCCTTGAGAGAAGACCTATCCTTTGTGACAGGTGAATATTCAGCGTCTGCTCTGTGATCGTGGAACGTCACTAGTTGGTAGAATTCACACAACAGGCACCAGCTGGAAACGTTCTCTCCCTGTACGGTTTTGATTAGAATAAAAACTTCTACTGACTTTGTCTTATCTGTTGCCATTTCATTAGAATCTTTTCCAGCACAGTTAAACTAGTGAATAGTAGTTACCAAAGCATAAACTTCAAGTGCGAACTGAACCGTTCTTTTGTTTAATCCAGTATCTCTATATAGTTGACAATGAATAAACCCACTTCTGGTTTTTAATTGGCAGCAGTTATTTCATGACAATATTTATCAGTCCTATTTAAGTAAAAGGTTCAGGGTAAAGGTTCAATTAGTGCACGACCTGATGTACACAGTTCAATATCTGTCTGTATCCCTGAGATGAGGTATTATGATTACTTACATTATTTACATTATTCGGATTGTTATCCTTATCTTCATTGCCATATTCACAACGTTTCAGCTGTTGTACGCCCCGGCCTTCTTCAGAATCTGTCTATATCTCTGACATGTGGCATTATGATTGTTTACATTATTTTCATTATTCGGACTGCTATCCTCATCTTCATTCCCATATTTACAACACTTAGGCCGTTGTACGTTCCGGCCTTCTTCGGGTGATTGGAATTTCTATCTGAACCCTTTATTTTATCCACCGGGATAGATTGTTCTAGTTCCACGTTCCATACCTCTTCCGGATGTCTCAGTCATTTCCCTTTCCTTCTATTGTTAATAGACTCTCCCACCTATAATAAGTAGTATTAGTAGCAGTTGCTGAGTCGGCAGTGAGTTGGTCAGTCAGTCGATGTCAGACGACCGTTAGTCGGATATTAAAGTATCAGCCACCCCAACTAGATTGCTGCGTCATTACCTATTATATCAAGTTCCTAACATCGAACCTATTTTAGGAGCGACTTAGTACAAATACAAGCCTCCACTGTGAAACCACTACATAACACCTTTAACTCAACTCTCCAAGTTTGGTTCAGCACTACTGCGAGCTGGTATTGAACTCACAACTCTTTGGGTTTAGTTACTGGATCTAACCAATGTCTTTATTTACTGGGCCATATAAATTGTAATCATTATAAATAGTCATTGGGGTTTCATTTTTAAAATGTATTTTTTTATTCCCCACCACCGCAGATAAATTGTACATATGGGAACTAGTTAGGACTTCATAGATACTTCGAGGTAATACTGTAGCTGTAGTAAAAATGGTAAATAAAAATGTGTTGTTTTGTTGTAAGGGTCAGTAATTGTTACTAGCTATGTTTAAGATAAGACAAACTGAAAACCAGATTTCTCCTATCCTCCCTTTTGGCCATGTGTCGAAATTTTGTATTTACAAAATAAATATTACTCTCCCTGTTTCAGTTGCCAAAACTTTAGACATCTTCAAAAATAGGATCAAAATACATTTTAGCATGTAGGGGGCGCATTTGAACCAAGAACAATCAAAACTCCCTGTAGCACCAATAATGAACTGAAGACAAGGATCATGGCAGCATTCACCGACTTAAACAAAGAGACTGCCCAAATTTTAAGGAGATTCCGAGGTCATCTGGACGCCGTGGTTGAAGCCAATGGCAATTTTATTGAATAGATTTAGTCACTACAGAGCGTGTGGTTAGTCATATGTTGCTGTCAACAGACATTTCCCCACTCCAAAGTTCCATCTAATCTCTTGTTCAATTTGCTTTGCTAGAATCTATGCCCGGAAGCCTTACAGAAGAACTCTTTATGCTTACTCAAGAGAATTCAACTTTGATTCCAGATGGGAGATTTGAATTGCATATACAGTTTCCATCATTTTTGGCAATGTGCCGGAATATGTAAATATATAGCAGGAGAATCAGACCAAATATGACGGCAATATTCAAAGCAATGTTCAGACTTATGTAATACGTAAGAAAGATTCTTGTAGACACAGTGAACCAAATTTCCTAGCAATTGATTCAATATAATTGTTGCAATTCATGTCAGTGGAAACGTGAGACTGAGAAGGTGCAATAAATTGCTCTCTTAAGGATTAGCATCAGCCATATTGATGGGAGACAACAATGGTTCTTTAATGTGGCTAAAAAACAGCAGTTTCGTTTTAGAGGCTTACAATTTACAAACCATTTCTTTTTTTCATTTAAAAAACGTTTTCGAGATTAGTTGTTAGTTTTATTAGGTTGGTGCAAAAATAATGACGTAATAATGTCGTTTTTGACGTTAGAAAATACGTCAAAAACGACATCATTACGTCGTTATTTTTGTACCAATCTAATACTTCATCAACGGCTATGTGACTTACTATTAAGAAAGGAGTAAATAGTTATATCTTCAGCACAGATAAGAGGTGCGAATTGATGGCATCAGGAAGATCATTGATGAACAAGGTCCAAGGATAGAACCCTGAATGGTGAAACCCGCATTCATGTGAGTTGCCGTTCAATACAATTTTCATTACACGATTTATAAAAAAAAAATTTGCCGTTCAATACAATTGCCGTTCAATACAATTTTCATTACACGATTTATAAAAAAAAAATGTTGGGTCAAATCAAATAGTCGTTCGGAGACACTATAGCTCTTCAACTTGTGAAGAAGATCCGCATGCAAAATCCTGTCAATTTCCTAGTATCAGATTTAGCAATTGATTCAATATAAATCGTTTCACTTCATGCCGGCTAAAAGCTTTAGTCCGAGAAGACAAGATGACGGCAATACACCATTTCTGGTCTAATCTGATTCTTACTAAGATAAAGTATGGCAAAAGGATTCAGGTATTTCCCGGATCAATAGAATGGACCAACCAATTTTCGAGCATCATTACCAATGGATTCTATGAGTTTCATTAGAGGTCTGGTGTTAACTTGAATAATAGTTAGATTTTGTCTCGAGATACATGCGGTGAATGTCGTGCAATCATTTTTTTTACATATATATATATATATATGTGTGTGTGTGTGTGTGTGTGTGCTTGCTAGATTTATGTACGGCGCGCAAAAAGAATGTAAGTCAATATTTAATGAGCGCATTATTACAGATTCGAGAGCTGTCGCTATTGTAGATTTACTCTGTGAACAGGATTGCTTGAATCCTTAGAAAACACGCAAAGATTGAAGATAAGAGAAACGGCAAACATACGCTTTACTCTACGAATAATCACAGGCAAAAGCCTGCAAAAAAAAATATATATATATATATATATATATATATATATAATGCAACAGAAAGGAATTTATATTGCTGAACGAAAGTTTATTTCTGGAGCTTACCATACAATATATGTTGTAGATGTTATCAAATCCGTAGCGGATTTGTACAGATTAGGATTTGTACATGAACATAGAATTTAATTATAGGTTTTATAACGTGATTATACTTCGTTATATCCAATTCTGTTTTGAAATATATAAGTGAATGGGTAGATCGAAAGGTAGTGTATCGTGTTAGAGATTTTTATCCATGTCGTTTGGTTTGGTTGATCTATTTTACATCATAATGGGTTATTTAAATGCCGACAATATTTCCATGATAGGTTCGTATGAATAGAATATGGATTCTTTGAAAGAATTTGTAGATCATATTCATTGACCTATTTTTGTAAAGAGGGTTTTTGTCGAAAGTCAAATGTGTTGCTTATAATATTTTTTCATAAATTTATTTCTCGTAATATTTTTTTTCAAAAATGTATTGCTGGTACTTTCACTATGAAAATCTATTTTTAAACTTTCATAGTGTTTTGACTCCAGTTCAGGAGTTTACGAGTCGCCCATAGCTGGAACCCTAGCAGGTACTACCACTCCAGGTCAGGGTGGACCTGGAAACAACAGTAATAAGAGGTGGTTCCACGCTCCTCGAAGACTCCCGATCAGATGCCTTGCTATCAGATGTAGTTTAAGTTTACTCGGGAAGTTATTAATGCCATGTCACACTAGGTGAAATAAAACGATGGAAGTCTAAGCTTGGTTGAGTTTAATGTCAATAGAAAAAAGAGTTGATTGATTAGTTATGGCTTCTAATTACTTGAAACACGATTTAGAGAAGATGGAGTGATAAAACTCGTGTCAAAATTAATTAAATCTATTACTCTTTAGCATTTCAAGAGTTGCTTCATAAGGTCTCCAATCTAATAAACCATTTTCAAACCAGATCGAATACTGAAACCGGTATCAAAATTAAGTAAATTTACTTCATTTCAAAATTACGAGGGCTCATTGAAAAGTAAGTTTTAAAACAGACAGAAAATTGAAACCGACATGAAGAGAAATTAATAACCTTCAAAATTAGAAGCTTATTTTGAAGATATTATGTTGTCTTTATATATATATATATATATATATATATATATATATATATATATATATAAAGAAATATAGTTTTAAGGTGTGCTATATTTATGGGATAATGTGCTCAATATCAGAGATAGAGCGTATGTAAATATAAATATAAAGGTGAACATTGAAGTCAAAACTCAGAGGCGACAGGCTGTTTCATGCTAGACACAATCATTATATATATATATATATATATATATAGATAGATAGATAGATAGATAGATAGATAGATATTAAGTGACTTAGATATGAAGGGATAGATAGATAGATAGATAGATAGATAGATAGTTAGATAGATAGATAGATATACGATGGGGAAACAAATATTCATACACATACAAATTTTTAATTTATTGTATTTACAACTAATGAAGAAACATACTTTTCACATAATTAACTGTATACATATAAATAATAATAAAATATGCATAGAAAACAGGAAAATTTGATTCAATAGAACTAAATCCCATTTATATATTTTAATATGTGGAAAAAAGTATCCGTACAATGCAAATTTCAGATTTCAAAGCATTTAAATTGCTTTAATACTGTAGATTATTCAAGTGGAACGTTCCAGTAATGTTGTCAGTATTTATTTTTTTAGCCTAAAAATATACAAACAGTATATTATGTAATTGATAGTCGTGCAAGAAGGTTATCATCATGAAAAGAGGCAAAGAATTGACAAATTCGCAATAAAAAAAACAATTAGAGCTTTCTGGAACCTAACCAACGCATCACTGCCGAAGTTTACTATCAGTAATTGGATGAAATACCCATTCAGTTATGAAAATGCGACCGAGACTGGTTAATCACAAACTTTAATTCTGCTTCTGATAATACTGGATGACGTGTTGCCATGATGACCCTGTAGAAGCTCATCGATTTAGAATACGAGATTTTGCCACGTCCACCAGATTACCTTGACCTCTCGCTCACTGATATCTGTTTTCCAATCATCTTGACATTTTTTAATCTAAAAGATATTCGGCTAGAGAAAAAAAAAGATGCAAATCTGCATTCAAAGATTTCTTGGCCTCCAAACCTTTAGAGTCTTATTGTAAAGAAATAAATAACCTTATAACACGATGAATTGACAAGGATAACTCTCTAAAAGTTGAGTTCCATGGAAAAATGTCATGCTGTGCGTGTAGTGGGACCGCCAAGATATTATTTCTTTAATTTTTTTTTAAGTGAAGTAAAACATTAAATGCACATTGATAAGTCCAGCAGGTGCAACGTGTCCATAAAAATTTATTCGAAAAATGTTGTTTTGCTCCATAAAAATGCAAGGGCGCGTAGAGCAAAAATAACACAGGAACAAATTCGGTTGGTCCGTTCTACTCCATCCGTCATATTCACCTGACCTTGCACCAATCAATTGTTTCTTTTTTCGATAGCTGAAAAAGTCTTTGATGCGTAAAGGCTCCCTTAATAAAAAAAAAAAAAAAAAACCGTACTCAAGAGTTAGTTGTAAACTTTTTGGCATCTAATTCTACAGAATTTTTTTTAAAAAACATGAACTTCAAACACTTGATCCATAATTTTGATCCAAATTCACAATTTGAAAATGGGATTTATTTCAATCGAGTTCACCCTAAGAAAGGTAGTGATATTTATTCTGTAATTATACAGAAATGTGGCACAAGGCCGAAATAGGGGAATGGGATGAGGACGGTCTTCTTCTGTCTTAATTATGACTTAGCTAGCCGCAAACACTGACCCAATCGTACGTATAATATTCCTTACACAAAACAACACATTCATACGTACCTTTCAAACTACAAACACCATAATACCTCATCGTCTCTATGAAATAACTAACTATTCCCCATATATACAAATCAATGTCTGTGGGGGGGGGAGTTGAATAAAACAATAATTCTAAAAATTAACCCCAATGAGTATTTACAATATGATCACAAATCTATTTACAAGAAACTAAAGAAAATATTATTAGTAAACCCCACCCCCACAAACACTAAATGTGGCAGACATACCAGTTCACTGGCCGAAATCAATGCGGGACTATAATAGTATAAAACATTCATTCATCCCACGCACACACACCAACACGGACTCATTCAAACACAACAACAAATACGAAAAGACTCACGCGAAACGAAATGCGCCCCGCATCCACCGGAGAACTGACATCACTGACCACCTAAAGAGGGAGGGGATGAGTAATTAAACTTAAAGAAAAATAGGGACAGAAATAAAAGGGACCAATGATCATACATACCCTAGCTAAGTTAACTGAATAAAAAGAAAAAGAAACTAAAACATCAAAAACTGAACCTAACCTAGCCTAGTTTCTGGATGGGTTGCACTAGTTCAACCCAGGAAAAGCAATATCCTGATGCCTAACCGGCATCAAAATGCCACTCAAGGTCAGCCCCAAGAAAGGTAGTAAAGCCACTAAGACAGAAGGGGTTACTAGATGTGTAAGAATTAGAAAACCAAAATATTACTAAGTAGTGAGAAGTAGTAGATAGCAATTGCATTTAAATTTTTGAAGATTAAAATTGTCTGGAAAGCATGAAACCGGAAGAGAGTTCCTCAAGCAAAAAATGCGAAAAAAGCATAGAACTTAGTTAAGCTACGCCATTTAAGTAAAAAAAAAATCTTGTCTACCATACTGAGAATGTCTGGTTTTCGATAATGACAGTGGACAGTGAAAAATATTAAAATATAAAACAAAAGACATGAACTTCAAACACTTGATCCATAATTTTGATCCAAATACACAACATCTTATTTGGAAATGGGATTTTTTTTATTGAGTTCACCCCAAGCTAGGCAATAAATCCACTAAGACACAAGAGGTTACTACGTGTGAATGAATTAGAAAACTGAAACATTACTAATTAGTGAGAACAAAAGAATAGTAATCAGGAGGATAGTAGATAGCTATTGACATTGCATTTAAATTTTTAAAGATTAAAATTGGCTGGAAAGCATTCAGCCGGAGTGGAGTTCCACAAGCGAGAAGTGCGAGAGAAGAAACTGTTAGCATGTTATGTCTAACCAACCAAACTGAAATTTTACTCAGAAGGCATGGAAGAGATGCCTGATAAGTGACAACAAGTCACTGCGCTTTAACTGAATAAAATATATTCCGACTTTTTTTTTTTTTTTAAGAATAAAGTTGATAAACAAACACGGAAATAATTTATGACTGAACCTAACAAAAACAAGAGAATTACTAATAGCAAATATGAAATGTGGAGGAGGCAGATGAGGTAATTTTAGGAGGAAAAGGCTAATCATAATAAAGAATAAGATATTTTAAAAATAAAAACAAGCTCCGATGATGACGGGAGAAAGCATTGAATATGGCGATGTGCATCCATGATAACTCGATAAACATCCGGGCAACATTTCAAGAATAGAAAGAATAATAAATAATGCAATGATTATTATCAAGGATGTTTAATAAGAAAAGAAGGAAGGAAAGTTAAAGAAAGAAAGAAAGAAAGAAAGAAAGAAAGAAAATGGGGATACATGAAAAAGAAAGAGGGAAAGAAAACAAGAAACAAACAAAATTGAAAGAAATGTGAAATATGAGCAATGAAAGAAAAGAAAGAAAGAAAGAAAGAAAGAAAGAAAGAAAAGAAAGAAAGAAAGAAAGAAAGAAAGAAAGAAAGAATTAGGGAACAAAACGGATGAAGGGAATCTATAAAAGAAAGAAAGAAAATTTAAGAAATGCGAAATAAAAGAAACAAAAAATAAAAAGAGCAAAAAAAGGAATGGAAAGAAACAAAAGGAAAAAAATTAAAGAAAAAAACGAAGGAATGAAAGCGAAAAAAAAAGAAGCAGAGGAAAAAGAAAGTAATGTAAAAAGGATTGAAAACTGAAAAAAGAATAAAAGCAGAACAGAAGGAGGGAAGAAAGGAAGGAAACAAAAACAAATTGGAAAGAAAGAAAGAAAGAAAGAAAGAAAGAAAGAAAACAAATACAATGAGAGGAACGAAACAAAAATGAATTAAAAGCAAGCAAGAAGGAAAGAAAAAAAAAAGAAAGAAAGAAAAAAGAAAGAAAGAAAAAAAAAGAAAGGAAATTGGAAATAATCAAAGATGAGATTAACCAAAATAAAGAATGCAATATAAATGTTTTTCTATTGTTAAATTTTTATTTGGTTTTCCAACGAAGCCAGCGAATCGATTATTTTGTAATTATATTCTCCGTGAGATTATTGATCGCGAAGGAAGGTCTCTTCCTAACTTATCGGTGACGGGGGATTTTTAAATAGCAATGCCATACAACAACAACAACTACAATGCTAAGAAAGAAAAGGAAAACAGAAATGAAAAACTGAATAAAACAATGCATTTCGAAAAGGCATGGTATTCTCCATTTCTGACCTAGTCGTCGAATTATGTTTTGCTGTGTCAAATTGCAAACCTATTTTCAGTTATCAAAATAAGAGAGAATGGCTTTTAATGATTTCGTTTTCTTTGTCATTTTTTTCCGTTAACCAGGTCGGAATTGATGGAGAGGACAGGACACACAATGGCGAAAGGAAGGAAATACAGAAGGCAGAGGCGGGAAAAGTTCAAGAAATGAGCGGGAAAAAAGAGGAAACAAGGTTAAATGAAAGAAAAATGAAAAGAATGGAATATTAGAACAGGGAGATTGATAAATTAGAAAAAAAGGGTCAGTTTAACGAAGAAAAGCGAAATTATGTGAAAGAAAATACGAAACTAAAGAAAGAAGTCAATGTGAATGTGAATAATAAATAAAAGTGACAAAGAATAAAAAGAGAGAACGAAAAAAATAAAAATGAAGAAAAAAAGATTATCTGATAGAGAAATGAAAAAAGCAAACATCGATAAAACGAAGATGAAGAGAAAGAAAGAAACAAACAAACAAACAAAACAAAGCAAACAAACAAACCAGGGATTAGACTAGTGAAAGAAAGAAACAAACAAACAAACAAAACAAACAAATAAACGAGGGATTAAATTGAAGAAAGAAAGAAACAGATAAACAAACAAACAAACAAACAAAACAAACAAACACACCAGGGTTTACTTTGAAGAAACAAACAAACAAACAAACAAACAAAACAAGCAAAACAAAAATCAAACCAGACATTAGATTGAAGAAAGAAAGAAAGAAAGAAGAAAAGAAAGAAACAAACAAACAAACAAAACACAAAACAAACAAACAAAGCAGGGATTAGATTGAAGAAAGATAGAAAGAAAGAAAGAAACAAACAAACAAATAAAACAAACAACCAAACAAACCAGAGATTAGATTGAAGAAACAAACAAACAAACAAAGCAAACAAACAAACCAAGGATTAGACTAGTGAAAGAAAGAAAGAAAGAAAGAAGGAAAGAAAGAAACAAACAAACCAAGGATTAGACTAGTGAAACAAACAAAGAAACAAACAAACAAACAAACAAAAAAACCAGGGATTAGACTGAAGAAAGAAACAAACAAAGAAACAAACAAAGAAACAAACAAACAAACCATGGATTAAATTGAAGCAAGAAAGAAACAGACAAACAAACAAACAAACAAACAAAACAAGCAAAACAAAAATCAAACCAGGCATTAGATTGAAGAAAGAAAGAAAGAAAGAAAGAAGGAAAGAAAGAAACAAACAAACAAACAAAACACAAAACAAACAAACAAACAAATAAAACAAACAAACAAACAAACCAGGGATTAGATTGAAGAAAGAAACAAACAAACAAAACAAATATATATATATATATATATATATATATATATATATATATATATATATATATATATATATATATGTATGTATGTATTTATGTATGTATGTATGTATGTATGTATAAAAAATAATTCAAAGAGGATAGAATCCAGGTAGAACCTAATGTCCAAGACAGAGGAAGGATATAATAAAAAGGCTTAAACACTAATATTCTATGGTCATAATTTATTCCATTGGAATCGTAAATACGATCCAATTCATCAGACCTACAAATTCAAAAAGAAAACAGAAAAAACAACTCCGGGAATAAAAAATAAAATTTACTGAGAGTGTGGGACGAATGTTAGAGTAAAAAAAGCTATAGAGAGGGGTAACAGATGAGAGAAGAACAGGAGTAGAACAGGAAGGACTAAAGATGAAGGGGGGATTAAAATCTAACAGAGAGAAGTTTTAGAGAGGTGAGTTGAAGACGGTTTAAGTGAGAGAAATATGAATGTTGTCGGATGTCTAATACATTAAAGATGTAACCGGAAAGGATACATTTTGTGGTAACATACACACAATAGACGATATAATCTTAAAGATCAGAAGAAGAGGGAGGGAGAGGAAAAGAAAAATATATGCAAATGTAAAAGAACGGAGAATAAAATGACAACATTCAAAACATTAATTTAAAACAGGGCTCAATACAAGAGTGGAGCAATAAATATTTATTATACACTGTTACATTAGATCATGCAAGTAATTACTACAAAATTGTACATTTTGTTTTAACGTTTAAATAATTACCTGAATAGATGTTTTATTTAAACGTCGAAATCAAAAGAAATAAAACCAAAACAACAAAAACAAGCTATTACCCACATCCTCTAGATACCATACCCCTTCACGACGTTGGTAATCATTTTCTGTCCTTTGAAGCTCTAAATAAATTTTCTAGGTAGGTTATGTGTTGTTTTCCGCTGGCCCTCCTGGTGTCAATTTGTCATGCGAGTACTAAACCATAACAGTGTCCAATCATTTATATATATATATATATAAAATTAAAAGCTCAAGTTGATTTTTTGTGTGTGTCAAAAGGAATTATGCCAAATCTCAAAAATTTATAATCTTGTTGAAGATCAAAACAAGAACTGATGTTAAAAAAAAAAAATCCAATAATAACCCACCCCCACCAAAAAAAAAAATTCCTTTAGACTTTTCATGTATCTGAGAGAGGCAGATATAAAAGGTTTAGTGCATGGCTTCATATTCAACATTGATGATAACATCTGTAGCAAAACTAACACATATAAAAGGGACAAAATATTAAATAAATCAACAATTGAAGAGGTCTTGCTACTTCTGAATTCAGATCTTATTTGAATTTTCAAAATCCACAAGAAATGCTAAAGAGGGAAAAAAAATCTTTACAGTTTGAAAGACAGAAAAGTATCTACACATGATTATTTCTGGATGGCAATCATTTTTTTTTTTTTTTTTTTGTTTTTTTTTTGCAAAAATCATTCTCCATTATCAGTGTTTATTTTCCACCCACCCCCTCTTCACTCTCTGTAGGAGTTGTATGAGACCAAAGTTTCCAAGGTAAGCTATATTATGGGTTAAAATGCCCAATATCAGGGATAGAGCGTATGTAAATATGAGTGGACATGGAAGTCAAAATTCGCTAGTAACAGTCTGTTTCATACTTAAAAACAACCGCCAAGTCATTGATTTTAAGCATGAAACTTAATGCCAACATTAGGTGTTGTCTTCAATGTCCACTTTTATATATGTGTGTGTGTGTGTGTGTGTGTGTGTGTATGTTGCATTAATTCTACTTCATAATATATATATATATATATATATATATATATATATATATGTATAATGAAGTAGAATTAATGCAATATATATATATATATATTGCATAGGTCTGCTCTACGTTTGTATTGAGCTCTTTTGTTAGTTGTCTGCTCGTATCGGGGTTTTTTCTTTGGGCTTCAGACCTGCATCTGTGCGATTTGTTCGACAGTAGTTCATGTTTGTAGCTCTTTCTTTTTTTAAAACCTTTTTTTCCCTCGAGATTGAATGGATTATTTGCAAATCAAAAATTCGAGGGTTTTTCGAAACGAGTCTAGTTATCTATCTATCTATATATATATATATATATATATATATATATATATATATATATATATATATATTTGTCTATGTGCTGTCCATTAAGGATGTTGGCGATCATGGCTCCACACAATTTCCTGGTCTTCATAAATGTGGCATTTTTGTTAACCCTCCTAAACATTTTTCCGCCATCCATTTACTCAACCTCTCTAGGTAGGATATGCGTTGTTTTCCTTTGTCCCTCTTACCTTCAATCTGTCTTCTGAGTTTCAAATTTTCCAAGCATTTTTCCTCATTCTGTGTCCTAGAAATTTCAACTTTCTCTTTCTGAGCGTCCGTTTTGTTTCCATTTCCTGTAAAACATCGTCGTTGCCAATGGTATTCTCACCATCCTTCTGTAGGGCCACGTTTCTTTTACTTGATCGTCTATTGAGAATTAACCTCGCCCAGACAAAAAGTGGAACTCATATTCCACTACCGCGGTCACCCTGTATGAAAACCTTCTGTACAACACGTCTCTTTTACGATAAACGTATAATTCAAATTAAAATGTAGCATTCCAAAATTGCTGGCATGTATGGAAATAAATCTTGGCCTCTATTCTTGAGAATGACAACCAACCGAAAGTACCCGAGCAAAAGCAGAAATTTTGAACAGTTTATCACCAATTTACCTTTGGATTTACAACACATTATTCGAAAGTTACAAGAATATATATATATATATATATATATATATATATATATATATATATATATATATATATATATATATATATATATATGGTGAAATAAATTATTATAATATATAAAGTGGTCTGTTTTTCTTTTAAATATTAGCTCTGGATTTACATTGAGCTCTCAGGATTTCATCCTCCTTGGGACTACCCATACGGATTACCAAGTTCTTCATAACTTAAATATATATATATATTCGAAAATTATAATATAAGCATGTTATAAAATCACTATAAAATGGCTATTTCTGTAGTGATTTTATAACGTCTATGTTATAATTTTCGAATAAATTATATTTGCTCTACTTCGTATTGAGCACTCTTTTAAAAATAGTATTTTTGGTTATTAGAATTTATTGCATATACATCAAACCTATATATATATATATATATATGTGTGTGTGTGTGTGTGTGTGTGTGTGTGTGTGTAAAATGCGAAGGGAGAAGACATGTTTGAGTCAACGCGGAGGGCTCATTTTCTTTCAACAGGTTTCTCGAATGTTTCATGCCCGTAGACGAAATAAAATAATAGAGCGTTTACTCAGCTGTGGTTAACCACTGAAAATAACATTTAAAGTAAAAAAAAAATGTAAAGTTAAAAATATGTCGCATTAATAAATAAAAATCTATTATTTATTTACAAATTGCTTTGTTTACTTTTCGGATACAAAAATGAGCATGTTACGACCTTCGATAAAATCTGGACGAGTAAAGTGTGTGTTAATGGTAAATAGAATATTGCTTGATGTGATGCTCTTCGTAGCCGCATCGTTAAAACACGTCGGATCAAATGATCGTTTCTCCTGCATAGGGAGACACCGGTTAGAATCCAGCCTGTGGGCGCATTTTCTTTAATAAGATTTCTTAAATGTTTCCGCTCGATAGACGAAATAAAATACTATTTAAAAAAATAAACAGAGCGTCTCTTTAAAGTTGGTTATCCACTAAGAATAACATTTAATGAAATAAAAAATATCTCAGATTAATAAATTAAAAATCCATACATATATACCGTGTATTCAGGCAGCAAATTTTTTGAAGGCAACAGACATTTTGTGTCGATTAATTTTGGTGAACGATCTTTCAAAATTACGAAAGAACTTTGGACAATTTCCTCCTTGCCTGAAAACGATTCGTTATTTGGAAAAGTTGATCAATAAAATTAACAGACACAAAATGTCTTAAATATAAAGATATATATATATATATATATATATATATATATATATATATATATATATATATATATATATGTATGTATGTATCTCCATGTAAGATGAGAACGAATAGAGTACAATTACGTTTATAATATTTAATTTAAACCAGGACTCAATACAAAGTAGAGAAATATTCTTTATTTTAGGATATTACATCGAAAACATTTCAAAATCGTTACACAATTGCAGTCGTCTTTTGGCGATTGTAAATTACTGGCGAGTTACATTTAAACTAAGGGAAGGAGCAAAAATGAAGAAATATTTTTTTATAAATAGTTGATAAATAAATAGCTTCTAGAAGAAACCATTAACAATTTAAACGTATAGACTTACTCGGTAAATTAATATGCAACGGTTGACTAAAGATTCTTTATATAAGGTGTTAATAACAATAACTAATCAATGCAAAATGTCAAAATAACAACCAAATACCAATACATCCGTACAAGATGTTACAAACACTACCAGGAGATTAATACAAAATTATATTCAATCCAAATTAATCTTACCAACAGAAACATAACCCATATATGGTGCAACTCAGTTCAACTAAAATCTAAGAAAATTGTCAAATTGCAAGTCTAAGTGAATTTTAAGGTAAAGTGTTCACAATTTACCGTTAACTCGGATCTTTGGTTTACTAAAGCATTCTTATCAAAGAACATGATAATTTTCAATTCATGTAAAATCAGAAAATGGGGCGCATATAAGGATCTACGTGTCCTTGGCATTTTTTAAAAATTCCATTTCAACTTAGGAGTTTTATTATCGTCTTATTTGGAAAGTAATATATTATTTCTATAAGTATTATTGGTAAAGTACAATACATGTTGATACCACCTAGTCTTGAAAGAATTCTTAATACTACCAACATAGAACTTTTCAACCGTCGGATTTTCCATTGTGGAGATATAACAAAGATAAACAAAATATTTAGTTAAACATTTGTTTGGCAATGCGCATTGGTCAGGATTCCTACAATTACATTAGTCAGTATCCTAAACAATATTTTGCTTGAAACTTGTACTATGATTCAGGTTATTAAATTAGTTTAAAGTTTTATTGTTGCGTAAGAAAACAATTGTTCAAACATAAGAAAAATTAAATAAAAAACTTAATAGCAGTACCATGTCTGTCGTCTTTAATAATATATATATATATATATATATATATATATATATATATATATATATAGCCCTTTTTTGCACGTGATGCTGTTATATTAGTGTTGTCTACAAGTATATTACGAATAGTGTCCAGTAGGTCTCCATGAATATTTAAATGAGATCTAATTGAGCTATGGTCAGAAAGATGGAGAGTGTAAGCTAAAAATAATGGAAGCCTTATTAATAAAAGCAAAAAAAAACAAACTTAATAATGTTAACTATAAACATGAACTTGACCGTGTTTTGAAAAATGAAAGCATTTTATAAAACATACACGCAACAAACTTTCTTATCTAACAGTGAAAATATTTAATCTTTGAAAATGGCTAAATGTATAGCCGAAAGAGCTCGGAAAAAAAGAACATTCGGACAGTTTTTATATAATTCATCACATGAAAAGAAAAACAATTATTAGATCGCATGAGAAATTGTATAAAGAAACTAAATAAAATCACCTTGTCTATCGTATTCAATGAAATTTGCATGAAACAAGGATTGCTGCCTAAATACACAAATATATATATATATATATATATATATATATATATATATATATACATATATATATATATATATCCTAAAATTATGGCTTTTATTTATCAATCCGACAGATTTTTTATGACTTTAAACGTTATTTTTAGTGGTTACACATATTTGAGTAGACTCTCCGTTTATTCATTAGACATTATATTTATTTATTTTCGTCAACCGGCCTGAAAATCACGGGTACGTTACGATGCATAAATGAGGAACTGCTGCCAAAATACACAATATATATATATATATATATATATATATATATATGTACGTATATATATATATATATATATATATATGTACGTATATATATATATATATATATATATATATATATATACATATATATATATATGCATGCTAAGGAAAAATGAAATTCAAACAGACAGAAGATTTAAGCGAATGGGAAGGAATGCATAATTGTTCCATACCAAACACAAGTAAAATGAAACTGAATAACTTATATCCATTAGACATGGCACGTGTGTCCTTAAGAACACATGCCACAGTGGATAAAGGCGTTGGTTAGATCCAGTGACAGGACCCAAAGGAGTTGTGAGTTCAATACCTGGTTAAGGCAGTGGAGAACTTGGAGAAGTGAATCAACAAGAGATAACTGATAACTGACATTCATTAGACATGGCACGCGGAACTAGAACAGTCTACCCAAGCAAGGGGTTCAATTCGACAGTCCAACCACCTGAAAACGGTCGGAGCGTACAACGGCCGAAACACTGTGTTAAATATAGCAACAAAGATAGTCCGAATAATGTAAATAGTAAAACTGAACACATGAAACAATGACTCGTATATGCATATATGCATATATATATATATATATATATGCGTAGGAATCAAACAAAATTAAATAAAATTCTATCTAATATCAGCGCTTACAAAATGGTCTATAAACAAGCTCATCTGTGTGGTCCTCTGACAATTCCTGTATTTCTTGAAAAATATCTTTCTTCGACGCACTAGATAACCTAGAATACTGGTTAAAGTCACCAAACGGTTGCAGTGTGGCATTTGGTTCAGAGCTAACTTGCGAGACGTAAGCCGACATATGAATTACAAAAAGCAAGCCACCTCTTGTCGTATTGGCTTCGAACAAAAGTACATAGCGTTTTTCAATAGGTAGCGATTGAATATTTGATTTCGTTTTACTGTGACTCAGGTTTGTGATATAGATACATATTACGAAGAATGGCATTTCTACGCGTCTTTCTCGACGATTTGTATATAGATGGCGAATTTCAGGTGCTTTTTAAGGGAAAATGGAGTTAAATGACGTGCATTTTCCTCATTTGACGCTGTTTTATCTCCGTAAAGGCGGGTAACGCCGTAGAAACAGCAAGAAATATATGAGCCGTTTATGGAGATGGTGCTGTAGCTGAAAATTCTGTTCTTAAATGGTTCACCGGGTTCAGAATTGGAAATTTTGACCTGGAGCACCGAGATAGTTCTCAGCCATTGATGATGATTAAATCGAAATGTCGATTAAATATAGTCCAGACCACCCACACGGGACATCGCAGAGATACTTCACATATCTCATATTAGGCATTTGAAAAAAATACTTGAATATGTGAATTGCTGCATTTTGGTGTGTTCCGAGTTTAATAGTTAATTAACCGCGTTTCTCAATGCGATTTTATTTCCAAAACGACACTTTCTTTAAAGAATTATTATAAACGATGAAAAGCGTATTTCTTACAACATTGTGGAGAGAAATGGATAATGGGAAAAATTAAATAAGCCACTGTTAAGTACTGAAAATCCTGTCTGTATGCAAGTAAAGAGATGGTGTGTATCTAGTGATATTGGAGGTGTGTGATGTATTACAAGCTCCTCCCGGAAAATCAAGACCTTTTTTCCAGATAAGTACTGTTATGTGTTATGATGTAATGGATAACGGCTCTGAATGGGAATTCGGAGAGGTGTGTTCGAATTCCAGTCGAGTTCGTTACAATCACTGACAGGAAGGATATTAATCCGCCTCTTCTCCTCCCAGCTATGGGTTGAATAGTTAGACAGACTGGGTTCTGTAGCCTTGGTTGACAAGCACATAAATGGATACCTTTTGTCGTAAAAAAATTTCTACCTAGTCAGTCATGGATCGAAAGGCACATGATCGCCCTGGCGCGTATCACTTAACTGACTGTTATTAATTGGAGCAATTAAAGACAGCAATCAATAATCGGATTTGGTTAATCAGAAAGCTACCCTCTTCCATCAAGACAACACTAGATATTACATCTCTTTGCATAGCCGACAGAAATTGATTCAGCCTGCCAGGAATATCCATCAACCCCTCCCCTACTAACCTGAGCTTGCATCTTCGGATTACTACTTATTTCGATCCCTGCAAAATTCTTTTAACGTGAAAAGATCTCATTACCCAGAAATGTGGCAAGTTATGTGAGGATAAAATCAGGAAGTTGCCTCAAAGAATGCGAAATATAACAGTAGAAAATGGCATATATTTGGTGGAATAAATCTTTCTACAAAGAGCTAATTATTGTCTTTCACTTAAACAAGGCTACGTTTTTTTCTTCCGACCGAGTAAAGGAGGTCCTCGACTTACGACAGAGTTCCGTTCTTACAATGCGTCGTAAAGCTATTTTCCCAGTAGGTCGGAATGCGATTTTCCGTAAATAATCACTTACATCATTCACCTATGCTAAAGTAATAGTCTAGGACGCAATATTATATTTCTATGACATATCTTAACATATTTAGGACTAAAAAACACAGGGAGGACGCATATATATGTATAATGCATATAATGAAATGAAAATTAATTTAAGCTGTTCGTATATTTATTGCTAGTGGTGTCATTGGCTCTTGGTAGATGAGATTGCGAAGGGTAAGATCTTGTCTCTTGTAGTACTTCCGAGCAACAGAAAATCTGTTTTTTTCTTTTTTTATCGGAAATTCACCAACGTATAGTTTAACAAGGAAATGTCCATTATCGCTTACAAGGAAAACTCAGTATGTATCCATATATGTATATGTTTTAAGGTACATAAAAATAAACAAACGAAGCCTAGTTGAACATGAGATTGTATACAATAAACGTAAATAAAAGAGAACAATTAACGAGTCAAACTGTATATGTCGAAACAAGATTAATGGAAATTTCGTCTTAAGCATGATTTGTCGGAGGTCGGGGTTGTCGCAATCCGCGGATTAATTATATATTGAAATTAACTTTATTTTCAGCTGTATAGGGTGGTGCGAAAGTCTTGTCATCCTTATATGTTATAGGACCTTACCCATAATAACATAATGGACTATTCGATACGTAATAAATACTGCACCTCAAGAGGAAGCGTGAGTTCAGACCCCCCGTCTTTTTGTGACCGGTGTTTTTGACTCATCTAATTGTTATTCTTCTGTTACAGTGCGACAAACCCGATTTTTTACCACGAGGATTCACTGAACGATCTTTTTGGATTGACGATTTTTCTTTGATCACACCAAGTCATTTTGTTAAGTTATTGTTTTCGTTTTTTATTCTTCCATTTCTTTTGTTTGTTTTATTTTTTTTGGGGGCTTCGGCCCACATAATTTTTTAATTTTTTTATTAATTTTTGTTTCTAAAAAATTAGTACATTATAAGAAAAAAAAAGAAAAAGAAGCTTTGTTTTTTACTTCGTTTTTTATTTTTTTATACCCTTCTTCTTTTTTAGCGACTTCGGTCGCATTCTTTCTTTCTTTTTTGGTTTGACTAGTTTGTTTTTCATTTGATTGTAATTTATTTTCTTTAGCGGCTTCGGCCGCAAACTTTTATTTTTTTCTGGTTACAAACCAGATTTTCTTTTTCTTCTTGAACATTTAATTTTAATTTTTGAAAAAAAGAAAGGAGTTTTCTGTTTTTGTTTTTTATTTTTCGGCAGCCTTTGGGCGCCATCTTTATTTTTTAATTTTACCTGTTTATTTCTTTCTGTTTGTGCTAGTTTGTTTTTTACTGTTTTTGTCTTAGCTATTTTTTTCTGGTACATCCAGGCTTTTTCTTTATTTGTTTTCTCTATTTTTTCTACCTTCTCCCAACTCCTTTCCCCTAAAATTTGGACCCGCACGTCTCCACTTTTAATCCACCATGGCGGACGAAGCCAGTCGGTCCAATGTAAAGAAAGACCTTTTCGGTTCTGCGGCTAAAGCAGATCCGCCGGATAAAAATCCTAAAAAACAGGCTAATGCTAGCCCAATTTTGAAAAAAGGTGCTAGTGTCTCCAAAAAAGACACTAGCAAAAATGTAGAAGTGCAAAAGGATGCACAAGTTAAGACCGCCGAGGAATTGCCCTCATGTTGGAAGTCCCCCCCAAGTTGTATCTTGAACATGGCGGATTTCTTGGATAAGGCGAAGGGGTACGCCCATCTTGTTAATAAAGATGGGTTCGTCGATATTGTCCAGGAAATAGATGTGTTCGCAAAAAGAATGGTGACCGTTTTTGTGGTGGATAAGAAAACAAGAAAGATTTGTCGCTCCACAAAAGACACTGTGATTAAATCACTTTTGTCCCTGGGGATAAAACCCCAAAGAGTAATAAAGGGTACAGGGTTCTTCATGTGGGACATTCTGCTACCCACCCCAGAAGATTGCCTGGCCATGGCCAAAAAAGAATTAATAACCAAAGATTTTATCATCAGAACCGAATATGAAGGCCGCAGGCGGACCAGAGTAGCCGTCTTCGAAGTTCCTCCTCAAATTTCGGGAGAGCTCCTGGCTGCATTTTTTATGCAGTTCGGCCAAATTTTAGGGGCTCTCTCCGACAATTTGAACGGGGGATGGACTTTTGATATAATGCTTGACCAGAAGGCCTTCAAGTCCGTCCCCAACTGTTTGGAGTATGGCGACCGGAAAATGCCGGTCATAGTGACCGGTAGAAGACCAACTTGCTGGAGGTGTGGAGAGACTGGTCACCTTTCCTCCTCCTGCCCAGGAAAGAAGGCCCCTGGAGTTCCGGTCGCTGGCGACCAAAATCCCCCCTTGGCCGAGAAGCTAAAATCCGCGGCGCCTGTAGTGGGCCTAGCTGCGAGGCGGACCGGTGAGGAAAATCCCCCGGTTGGGCCTAGACCCTCATTACCCCCAAAGCCGACGCCTGCCACAAGTGTGGATAAGGAGAAGGAGGAGGGGGAATGGCGCCTCGTAGTTAGGGGCAAGGGGAAGACCCAAACAGCGGTTCTTCAGTCCCAACATGACACCGGGGACAAAGTCACCTACAGCCCCATTCCCTCTACCAGCTCCGAGGGCGACGCCTCGGCGTCTTACGAAAAGAAAGCCTCTGATACTCAAAAATTAAACGAGCCAAGCTGGCGAAAAATATTGGACTTAAAAAAATTAAAAGAAAAACTTGAGACTAAGCGGGGGAAAAATAAGAAATCGCTGGGGGCACCGGGCCCCCTATCCTCTGCCCCGTCTTCCCCTTCATCAAAAAAAGACACTTTTACTGTACCATCTGCTCCTAAATCTCTGACTAATTCACCGAAAAAATATCTTTCTTCAAAACCTTCGCCTGTGAGGACGCCTTCTGGCATGACACCCTCCTCTACACCCATTACAACTCCGATTCCAACACCTATTCAGTCTCCAAATAAGAAAAGGGTCAGAAGCCCGGATTCTCAAACTGCTACCGATAAAAAGAAAAAGAAAATTAAACCACCATACCTCCCAGGGGAAGACGTCTGCCGCGTATCCCGGGAACAGGCAGAAAGGGTCTTCGGGCAAACCAAAAACCCGAAGCCCTTGAAAATATTATGGAATTTCCGGCACATCAATGGTGTTGATGTAGAGGTGCCGGAAAATTTCATGAAGGCCCGAACTCTGCTAACTGTAGTTAGAACTGGCCCGGGTACGCGGGAGATTTGGGGCATGATAGAGGAGGCTAAGGCCTCCTTGAAAGTGGTGCCCCCAGCTGCCGTCCTTCTTGAGGAAAATTTAGATGAATCCAAGAAATGTAAAGGGAGGGTCCCTCTTTTTGTTCACCCATCCCTTTATAGAGCCCTTAAACTAACCTATCCTGCGGACATCGGTGGCTTGTCTCAGGATGATACTCTTGATACTGAGATGATATCTGGTTCGATGGGACAAGCTGTCGGTGTCCTCACCCCAGCCATGTTCTATTCTGAAGGACAACCCTAATCGGCTTGACAATGGCACTCTGGTTAGCTAGCCTAAATGTCCGGGGCCTGAGGTCCGAGTCTCGCAGGGCGAGGCTCACTCGTGATCTTCAGCGCCTCGGGGTGAATGTATGTTGTATACAAGAGACCCGTTTTTCTTCTCATGATCGTGAGGACATACTGTCTAAGGGGTTCGCCGTTTATTCAGCCTGTTTTGATGGTCGTTCGAGGGGTGTCTCTTGGCTAGTGAGCAAGTCTTTGAAGGCTGCTTGTACCCTTGTCTTCGCGGATCCGGCGGGCAGACTTTGCGTGCTGGATGTTACCATAAAGGATAAGGTTCTACGTCTCATTGGGGTTTATGCGCCCAATACCCATTCCGAGCGGCCTGCTTTGTTTCGGCAGATCGCGCCGTTCTTGACGACGTCTCGTCGGGTAGTTTTAGCGGGGGATTGGAATGCCGTCCTTGACCCCGATATAGATCGCATAGGGCAAAAACAAGGTACTAACAACCCGGATGTGAAACCATTTCGGGACTTTATCGATGAGTTTGATCTTGTCGATAAGTTCCGGAATGAACACCCTCGGGAGGTAGCATGGACTTGGACAACTAGTGGCAACTCGGCTCCGGGGACGCTTGCGAGCTACCTGGACCGGGTCTTAGTTAGGAGAGTCGACGTAGGGCTCTTAGGGTGTCCAAGTTTCCATTATATAGTTTATACGGATCATAGGCTTGTCCGGGTCCGTGTAAACTTAGATAAGCCTAAGGTTAGATTGGCTGGTTACTGGAAATTGAACTGTTCCCTTTTTGGTGATCAGGGTTTCCGGGACCAGCTTTTACTAATGATACAAAGGGAATTGACGGGTGCGGTTGTGGGAAATGCCTGGTGGGGCAATTTAAAATCTAAAATCCGATCGTTTGCCGCCGATTTTAGTCGTCGACTCAATCTAGATAGATTAGCGGCGCAAACTGCTTTAGAAGATAAAGTCGATCGGGCTGTGAAATCCCGTGTTAGTGGGGACATAGCTTTAGCTAAGGCAGAGTTGTCCTCCTTGCTTATCAAGAAGGATCAAGCTCTGGTAGTTAGGGCTAGGTTAAAAAGAATGTCTTCTGAGGCAACGAATATGGCCGCTGAACTGCGTGCAGAGGAAAATCGAAGCGCGTCTAAGCGACATATCGCATGCGTCACGTTGCCGGATAAGCGGACCGTGACCACAAACGCGGGCATATGTGAGGTGTTTCGGGACTACTTTCAGGATCTTTTCACCAGGGAGCCCGGTCTGAGCTCTGCTCAGTTCGACGCCTATTTAGCTGACTTTCCCTGTCTTTCGGCAGCTGAAGCGGCTAGGTGCGAGGGTCCCATTACAGAGTCGGAGATCTGGGAAGCGCTGAAGCAGGTTGGCCTGGATAAGTCTCCGGGATTAGATGGTCTTCCCTACGAAGTGTACTTGAGGTTGTCGCACGTTTTTGTTCCTTTGCTGGAACTGATTTACAACCACTGGATGAAGCAGGGGTCTTTACCCCAACGCTTCACCAGGGGTGTAATCAAGTTGCTGCGTAAGGACAAGGGCGGTGGGGATGGGTTAGGGAACTTTCGCCCTTTAACGATGTTAAACACTGACTTAAAGATTTTGGCGAAGATCTTAGCCAACCGTTTGCAGCTTGTCCTGTCTAGTCTGATTGGCCCCGAACAGACTTGTGCTGTGAAGGGCAGGACTATTCAGGATAACCTTCATATGGTACGCTTGATCTTAGAACAAGTCGACAGTGATGCCGCGCTGATCAATTTAGATCAGTCCAAGGCCTTCGATAGGGTTGACCATCGATTTCTGGAGGCTGTCCTTTCGGCGGCCGGTTTCAGAGCCGACTTTCGCTCCTGGATCCGACTTTTGTATGCGACCCCCGGTGCGCTGGTGGAAGTGAATGGGGTAAGATCGAAGCCTTTCGTATTGTCTCGCTCCATTCGTCAAGGTTGTCCGCTCTCGCCTCTGCTTTACGTTCTTGCGTTGGAACCATTCCTTCGCAAGTTGAAGGCGAATCCGGTCCTGCGCGGA
Source organism: Acanthosepion lycidas (assembly GCA_963932145.1). Taxonomy (NCBI): domain Eukaryota; kingdom Metazoa; phylum Mollusca; class Cephalopoda; order Sepiida; family Sepiidae; genus Acanthosepion; species Acanthosepion lycidas. Next base: position 97,574,864 of record OZ010590.1, read on the forward strand.
ATTTCCCTGCCTGGGGCTTCCACCTCAGCCAGGTATTCTGCCTATGCTGACGACGTTTCGGTTCTTGTGTCGAGCAGAGCCGAGATTGACGAAGTCAGCAAAGAGATCAGTGGGTATGAGATGGTGACAGGGGCCAAGATCAACCGCGATAAGTCTGTGGGCTTGCGGTTGGGTGCGTGGAAGGGAGTTTCTCTTCCCGGACCTTTCCTCTGGACGGATGGGCCGATCAAGATACTCGGCGTCTGGTTCGGTCCTGATCTCCAGTTGGAAATGAATTGGTCGGAGGTGCAGGGGAAGGCCGAGATCGCGGTTAAACTGTGGTCTCGGAGGAGACTTTCCCTGAAGGGAAGGGCGGAGGTATGTGTTTCACACATATATCCGATACTCCTTTACCGACTTTCTGTGCTTCCGCTCCCGTATGCCAGACTAATGTCATTAGTCCGGACCTTGTTCTCCTTTTTGTGGAGAGACAAGGCCCCTATGGTAACTCGCGAGATCTGTTGCCTTCATCCCTCTGAGGGCGGTCTGGGTATGCCTAGCATTGAGATTCGTCAATATATGCTTCGCATTACCTTTCTAGACCGAATGTGTCGCGGATTGGATGAGGTGGGCACCTTTTGGAAAGAAGATGTCCGAAAACATTTCCCATCCCTGAGAAGTGTGCACTCGTGCGAGGAGGAGGCCGGCCGTAGACCTCGTGCCGAGTGTGCCTTCTACCGCGAATGTCGTAGTGCTTTGAAGCTCCTTTTACGGACGTCGGATGGCCTCTCCGACGCCCAGGCGTTGTCTCGTAAGGCATTGTATCGATTGTTAGTTAGGGGGTCCGTTCAAGATGATCTGATCGACGAGCTCGGTCTTACGAAGCAGGAGGCTCGCTCGATGTGGCCTTGGGCGCCTGGGTTGAAATGTCTCAATAACGATGAGGCATCACTCACCTGGCTGATGATTCGTGGGGCCCTCTGGGTCGGCAAGAGACTCTGTTCAGCAGGTTTGGAGAAATATCCAAACTGTCGTCGCTGCACTGGGGAAGTTGAGACCATTGGTCACGCCTTTTTTCAGTGCAAGACGGTAGTGCCGTTGTGCAAGTTTGTTGAAGGCCTCATGGTTCGCATGCTGCAGGGAAAGTTCTTTGTCCTGGAAGCCAGTTCTGTTTGTAGCAATGTGGTGTCGCAATTGACGAAGGCTGAACACTATGTGTTCTGTTGCTTACTAGGGATTATGAGAGTCGTGATTTGGACGACGCGTCAGAAGGGATTCCATGAGGGCGAGAAGTTCACCTCTTCCCAACTGATCTTGTACTTTAAGCATCAGCTTAAAGTCAAGATTAGGACGGAAAGGCGGCGGCTCACCTCATCGGAATTTGGCAAAAGGTGGGTGAATCTTGCGCGAATGTGTAGAGTGAAAGGGGCTGACCTAGAGTGGCACTTGGATGTCGGTTAGGTACAGGATTTGTCCTAACAGGGTTGAACATCGGCAACCCACCCAGATTTTAGGTTAGACTAGGTTTTTGATTTTGAATCTTTAGTTTTCCCTTTTTTCTAGTAAACTTAGCTAGGGTATGCATGCGCATTGGTCCCTTTTATTTCTGTCCCTATTTTTCTTTTGTTTAATTGCCCATCCCCTCCCTCTTTAGGTGGTCAGTGACTTCAGTTCTCTGGTGAATGCGGGGCGCCTTTCGTTTCGTGTGTGTGCTTTTTCGTATTTGTTGTTGTGTATGAATGTGTGTGTGTCTGTGTGAATGCTTGGAGGAATGAATGGTTTTTTTTCTTAGTTTTTCTTAGCCCCGCATTGATTTCGTCTAGTTAACTGATTTTGCTGCCACATTTATGGTTTGTGGGGGGTTTTATTACTAACACAGTTTTGTTTATTTTTCATTGTAAATACTTAAGTCATATTGTATATACTCATTTGGGGATCTTTTAAAAGTTGTTGTTTTATTGACCTTCCCCCCACAGACAATTTTTGTACATAAGGGGACTAGTTAGGACTTCATAGAGAATTTGAGGCATTATGGTGGACGTAGTAAGAAAGGTAGGAGTGAATGTGTTGTTTTGGTGATTGGAATATTGTTAGTTTGTTTGGGTCCGTGTCTGGGACTAGCTAAGTTTAGATTTAAGACAGAAGAAGACCGTCATTCCCCATCCCCCTTTTAGGCCTTGTGCCACATTTTATACGTTATGTATAAATAAATATCGTTCAGACCCCCCGTCTTTTTGTGACCGGTGTTTTTGACTCATCTAATTTGTTATTCTTCTGTTACAGTGCGACATACCAGATTTTTTTACCACGAGGATTTACTGAACGATCTTTTTGGATTGACGATTTTTCTTTGATCACACCAAGTCATTTTGTTAAGTTATTGTTTTCGTTTTTTATTCTTCCATTTCTTTTGTTTGTTTTATTTTTTGGGGGGGCTTCGGCCCACATAATTTTTTAATTTTTTTATTAATTTTTGTTTCTAAAAAATTAGTACGTTATAAGAAAAAAAAAGAAAAAGAAGCTTTGTTTTTTACTTCGTTTTTTATTTTTTATACCCTTCTTCTTTTTTAGCGACTTCGGTCGCATTCTTTCTTTCTTTTTTGGTTTGACTAGTTTGTTTTTCATTTGATTTTAATTTATTTTCTTTAGCGGCTTCGGCCGCAAACTTTTATTTTTTTTCTGGTTACAAACCAGATTTTCTTTTTCTTCTTGAACATTTAATTTTAATTTTTGAAAAAAAGAAAGGAGTTTTCTGTTTTTGTTTTTTATTTTTCGGCAGCCTTTGGGCGCCATCTTTATTTTTTAATTTTACCTGTTTATTTCTTTCTGTTTGTGCTAGTTTGTTTTTTACTGTTTTTGTCTTTGCTATTTTTTTTTCTGGTACATCCAGGCTTTTTCTTTATTTGTTTAATTTCTCTATTTTTTTCTACCTTCTCCCAACTCCTTTCCCCTAAAATTTGGACCCGCACGTCTCCACTTTTAATCCACCATGGCCGACGAAGCCAGTCGGTCCAATGTAAAGAAAGACCTTTTCGGTTCTGCGGCTAAAGCAGATCCGCCGGAGAAACCCACGAAAAAGCAGGCTAATACGAGCCCAATTTTGAAAAAAGGTGCTAGTGTCTCCAAAAAAGACACTAGCAAAAATGTAGAAGTGCCCAAGGATGCACAAGTTAAGACCGCCGAGGAATTGCCCTCATGTTGGAAGTCCCCCCCAAGTTGTATCTTGAACATGGCGGATTTCTTGGATAAGGCGAAGGGGTACGCCCATCTTGTTAATAAAGATGGGTTCGTCGATATTGTCCAGGAAATAGATGTGTTCGCAAAGAGAATGGTGACCGTTTTTGTGGTGGATAAGAAAACAAGAAAGATTTGTCGCTCCACAAAAGACACTGTGATTAAATCACTTTTGTCCCTGGGGATTAAACCCCAAAGAGTAATAAAGGGTACAGGGTTCTTCATGTGGGACATTCTGCTACCCACCCCAGAAGATTGCCTGGCCATGGCCAAAAAGGAATTAATAACCAAAGATTTCATAATCAGAACAGAATATGAAGGCCACAGGCGGACCAGAGTAGCCGTCTTCGAAGTTCCTCCTCAAATTTCGGGAGAGCTCCTGGCTGCATTTTTTATGCAGTTCGGCCAAATTTTAGGGGCTCTCTCCGACAATTTGAACGGGGGATGGACTTTTGATATAATGCTTGACCAGAAGGCCTTCAAGTCCGTCCCCAACTGTTTGGAGTATGGCGACCGGAAAATGCCGGTCATAGTGACCGGTAGAAGACCAACTTGCTGGAGGTGTGGAGAGACTGGTCACCTTTCCTCCTCCTGCCCAGGAAAGAAGGCCCCTGGAGTTCCGGTCGCTGGCGACCAAAATCCCCCCTTGGCCGAGAAGCTAAAATCCGCGGCGCCTGTAGTGGGCCTAGCTGCGAGGCGGACCGGTGAGGAAAATCCCCCGGTTGGGCCTAGACCCTCATTACCCCCGAAGCCGACGCCTGCCACAAGTGTGGATAAGGAGAAGGAGGAGGGGGAATGGCGCCTCGTAGTTAGGGGCAAGGGGAAGACCCAAACAGCGGTTCTTCAGTCCCAACATGACACCGGGGACAAAGTCACCTACAGCCCCATTCCCTCTACCAGCTCCGAGGGCGACGCCTCGGCGTCTTACGAATCTAATGCTACCGATGCGCAAAAGAATAATGAACCCGGCTGGAGGAAAATATTAGACCTAAAGAAGCTGAAAAACAAATTAGATGAGACGCGGGCTAAAAAGCAAAATTCGCTGGGGGCACCGGGCCCCCTATCCTCTGCCCCGTCTTCCCCTTCTGCATCTAAAAAGACTTTCATTAAACCTCCTCCGCCCAAATCTGCTTCAAACTCACCGGCAAAATCTCGTCATTCGTCTAAACCATCGCCGGTGAGGACGCCTACTGGGTGGACACCATCCACTACACCCAATGTCACGCCCATTTCAACACCCATACATTCACCACATAAGAAAAGGCTAAGAAGTCCTGAGACACAATCCATCACCGACAAGAAAAAAAAGAAGATCAAACCACCTTATCTCCCTGGGGAAGACGTCTGCCGCGTATCCCGGGACCAGGCGGAAAGGGTTTTCGGGCAGACACGAAACCCAAAGGAGCTGAAAATTTTGTGGAATTTTAAGCAGATTAACGGTGAGGATGTGGAGAGGCCCGAAAAATTCCCTTCCGCTCAAAGAATCCTCACAGTAGTTAGAACTGGCCCGGGTACGCGGGAGATTTGGGCCATGATAGAGGAGGCCCAGTCGTCACTCAAAATGGTGCCCCCAGCTGCCTATCTTCTAGACCCTGAAATGAATGAATGTGATCAAAAACTGAAAGGGAGGGTCCCAGTTTTTGTTCACCCATCCCTTTATAGGGCTCTCAAACTCACCTACCCCTCGGACATCGGCGGCTTGTCTCAAGATGATACCGTCGAAAATGAGATGGCGTCCGGTTCTATGGGACGAGCTGTCGGTGTCCTCACCCCAGCCATGTTCTATCCTGAAGGACAACCCTAATCGGCTTGACAATGGCACTCTGGTTAGCTAGCTTAAATGTCCGGGGCCTGAGGTCCGAGTCTCGCAGGGCGAGGCTCACTCGTGATCTTCAGCGCCTCGGGGTGAATGTATGTTGTATACAAGAGACCCGTTTTTCTTCTCATGATCGTGAGGACATACTGTCTAAGGGGTTCGCCGTTTATTCAGCCTGTTTTGATGGTCGTTCGAGGGGTGTCTCTTGGCTAGTGAGCAAGTCTTTGAAGGCTGCTTGTACCCTTGTCTTCGCGGATCCGGCGGGCAGACTTTGCGTGCTGGATGTTACCATAAAGGATAAGGTTCTACGTCTCATTGGGGTTTATGCGCCCAATACCCATTCCGAGCGGCCTGCTTTGTTTCGGCAGATCGCGCCGTTCTTGACGACGTCTCGTCGGGTAGTTTTAGCGGGGGATTGGAATGCCGTCCTTGACCCCGATATAGATCGCATAGGGCAAAAACAAGGTACTAACAACCCGGATGTGAAACCATTTCGGGACTTTATCGATGAGTTTGATCTTGTCGATAAGTTCCGGAATGAACACCCTCGGGAGGTAGCATGGACTTGGACAACTAGTGGCAACTCGGCTCCGGGGACGCTTGCGAGCTACCTGGACCGGGTCTTAGTTAGGAGAGTCGACGTAGGGCTCTTAGGCTGTCCAAGTTTCCATTATATAGTTTATACGGATCATAGGCTTGTCCGGGTCAGTGTAAACTTAGATAAGCCTAAGGTTAGATTGGCTGGTTACTGGAAATTGAACTGTTCCCTTTTTGGTGATCAGGGTTTCCGGGACCAGCTGCTACTAATGATACAAAGGGAATTGACGGGTGCGGTTGTGGGAAATGCCTGGTGGGGCAAATTAAAATCTAAAATCCGATCGTTTGCCGCCGATTTCAGTCGTCGACTCAATCTAGATAGATTAGCGGCGCAAACTGCTTTAGAAGATAAAGTCGATCGGGCAGTGAAATCCCGTGTTAGTGGGGACATAGCTTTAGCTAAGGCAGAGTTGTCCTCCTTGCTTATCAAGAAGGATCAAGCTCTGGTAGTTAGGGCTAGGTTAAAAAGAATGTCTTCTGAGGCAACGAATATGGCCGCTGAACTGCGTGCAGAGGAAAATCGAAGCGCGTCTAAGCGACATATCGCATGCGTCACGTTGCCGGATAAGCGGACCGTGACCACAAACGCGGGCATATGTGAGGTGTTTCGGGACTACTTTCAGGATCTTTTCACCAGGGAGCCCGGTCTGAGCTCTGCTCAGTTCGACGCCTATTTAGCTGACTTTCCCTGCCTTTCGGCAGCTGAAGCGGCTAGGTGCGAGGGTCCCATTACAGAGTCGGAGATCTGGGAAGCGCTGAAGCAGGTTGGCCTGGATAAGTCTCCGGGATTAGATGGTCTTCCCTACGAAGTGTACTTGAGGTTGTCGCACGTTTTTGTTCCTTTGCTGGAACTGATTTACAACCACTGGATGAAGCAGGGGTCTTTACCCCAACGCTTCACCAGGGGTGTGATCAAGTTGCTGCGTAAGGACAAGGGCGGTGGGGATGGGTTAGGGAACTTTCGCCCTTTAACGATGTTAAACACTGACTTAAAGATTTTGGCGAAGATCTTAGCCAACCGTTTGCAGCTTGTCCTGTCTAGTCTGATTGGCCCCGAACAGACGTGTGCTGTGAAGGGCAGGACTATTCAGGATAACCTTCATATGGTACGCTTGATCTTAGAACAAGTCGACAGTGATGCCGCGCTGATCAATTTAGATCAGTCCAAGGCCTTCGATAGGGTTGACCATCGATTTCTGGAGGCTGTCCTTTCGGCGGCCGGTTTCAGAGCCGACTTTCGCTCCTGGATCCGACTTTTGTATGCGACCCCCGGTGCGCTGGTGGAAGTGAATGGGGTAAGATCGAAGCCTTTCGTATTGTCTCGCTCCATTCGTCAAGGTTGTCCGCTCTCGCCTCTGCTTTACGTTCTTGCGTTGGAACCATTCCTTCGCAAGTTGAAGGCGAATCCGGTCCTGCGCGGAATTTCCCTGCCTGGGGCTTCCACCTCAGCCAGGTATTCTGCCTATGCTGACGACGTTTCGGTTCTTGTGTCGAACAGAGCTGAGATTGACGAAGTCAGCAAAGAGATCAGTGGGTATGAGATGGTGACAGGGGCCAAGATCAACCGCGATAAGTCTGTGGGCTTGCGGTTGGGTGCGTGGAAGGGAGTTTCTCTTCCCGGACCTTTCCTCTGGACGGATGGGCCGATCAAGATACTCGGCGTCTGGTTCGGTCCTGATCTCCAGTTGGAAATGAATTGGTCGGAGGTGCAAGGGAAGGCCGAGATCGCGGTTAATCTGTGGTCTCGGAGGAGACTTTCCCTGAAGGGAAGGGCGGAGGTATGTGTTTCACACATATATCCGATCCTCCTTTACCGACTTTCTGTGCTTCCGCTCCCGTATGCCAGACTAATGTCATTAGTCCGGACCTTGTTCTCTTTCTTGTGGAGAGACAAGGCCCCTATGGTAACTCGCGAGATCTGTTGCCTTCATCCCTCTGAGGGCGGTCTGGGTATGCCTAGCATTGAGATTCGTCAATATATGCTTCGCATTACCTTTCTAGACCGAATGTGTCGCGGATTGGATGAGGTGGGCACCTTTTGGAAAGAAGATGTCCGAAAACATTTCCCATTCCTGAGAAGTGTGCACTCGTGCGAGGAGGAGGCCGGCCGTAGACCTCGTGCCGAGTGCGCCTTCTACCGCGAATGTCGTAGTGCTTTGAAGCTCCTCTCACGGACGACGGATGGCCTCTCCGACGCCCAGGCGTTGTCTCGTAAGGCATTGTATCAATTGTTAGTCAGGGGGTCCGTTCAAGATGATCTGATCGACGAGCTCGGTCTTACGAAGCAGGAGGCTCGCTCGATATGGCCTTGGGCGCCTGGGTTGAAATGTCTCAATAACGATGAGGCATCACTCACCTGGCTGATGATTCGTGGGGCCCTCTGGGTCGGCAAGAGACTTTGTTCAGCAGGTTTGGAGAAATATCCAAACTGTCGTCGCTGCACTGGGGAAGTCGAGACCATTGGTCACGCCTTTTTTCAGTGCAAGACGGTAGTGCCGTTGTGCAAGTTTGTTGAAGGCCTCATGGTTCGCATGCTGCAGGGAAAGTTCTTTGTCCTGGAAGCCAGTTCTGTTTGTAGCAATGTGGTGTCGCAATTGACGAAGGCTGAACACTATGTGTTCTGTTGCTTACTAGGGATTATGAGAGTCGTGATTTGGACGACGCGTCAGAAGGGATTCCATGAGGGCGAGAAGTTCACCTCTTCCCAACTGATCTTGTACTTTAAGCATCAGCTTAAAGTCAAGATTAGGACGGAAAGGCGGCGGCTCACCTCATCGGAATTTGGCAAAAGGTGGGTGAATCTTGCGCGAATGTGTAGAGTGAAAGGGGCTGACCTAGAGTGGCACTTGGATGTCGGTTAGGTACAGGTTTGTCCTAACAGGGTTGAATATAGGCAACCCACCCAGATTTTAGGTTAGACTAGGTTTTCGATTTTGAATCTTTAGTTTTCCCTTTTTTCTAGTAAACTTAGCTAGGGTATGCATGCGCATTGGTCCCTTTTATTTCTGTCACTATTTTTCTTTTGTTTAATTCCCCATCCCCTCCCTCGTTAGGTGGTCAGTGACATCAGTTCTCTGGTAGGATGCGGGGCGACTTTCGCTTTCGTGTGCGTAGTTTTTCGTATTTGTTGTTGTGTATGAATGTGTGTGTGTCTGTGTGAATGCTTGGAGGAATGAATGTTTTTTCTTATTTTCCTTAGCCCCGCATTGATTTCGTCTAGTTAACTGATGTTTCTGTCACATTTATGGTTTGTCGGGGGTTTTATTACTAACACAGTTTTGTTTAGTTTTATTGTAAATTCTTAAGTCATATTGTAAATACTCATTTGGGGATCTTTTTAAAAGTTGTTGTTTTATTGACCCTCCCCCCACAGACAATTTTTGTACATAAGGGGACTAGTTAGGACTTCATAGAGAATTTGAGGCATTATGGTGGACGTAGTAAGAAAGGTAGGAGTGAATGTGTTGTTTTGGTGATTGGAATATTGTTAGTTTGTTTGGGTCCGTGTCTGGGACTAGCTAAGTTTAGATTTAAGACAGAAGAAGACCGTCATTCCCCATCCCCCTTTTAGGCCTTGTGCCACATTTTATACATATTGTATAAATAAATATCGTTCAGCCCGAAGTCGGGCGACCAGCTGATCGGCTGATCGGTTGAACTTTCTGCCTTCGGGCGAGGAGGAACCCGAAGGAGGCTACGCCGAAGAGCGGAGTCTCTTTCGGGGTGGTAGACTGACCCTGAACCCGTTTATATGGGTTCAAAGGGCATATTTTTGCCAAGGGCTCGGAAATCCTACGTTAAACTGGCCTTGTGCCACATGATCCTCTCGTGGGGGTGTGACTAAATACCGTTCAGCCCGAAGTCGGGCGACCGGCTGATCGCTTGAACTCTCTCCCTTCAGGCGGGGAAGAACCCGAAGGAGGCTTCGCCGAAGGGCGGAGTCTCTTTCGGGGAGGCAAACCGACCCTGAACTTATTTATACGGGTTCAAAGAGCATATTTCTGGCCGAGCCCACGTTAAACCGACATTGTGCCACATGATGCCCTCTTGGGGGGTGACTAAATACCGTTCGAAGTCGGGCGACCGGCTGACCGTCTGATCGGTTGAACTCCCTGCCTTCGGGTAGGGAGGAACCCGAACGAGCCTACGCCGAAGGGCGGAGTCCCTTTCGAGGAGTTAAAGCGACCCTGAACTTGTTTATACGGGTTCAAAGGGCATATTTTTGGCCGAGCCCACGGGCTCGGAGATCCCACGTTAAACCGGCCTTGTGCCACATGATGCCCTCGCGGGGGGGGGGTGTGACTAAATACCGTTCCGTCTGAAGTCTAGAGTTCAGTCTAAAGTCTGGAGTGAAGTCCGTCAGGACTGTCAGTGAGCAAGCCAGTCAGTCAGTCGAGTCAGAGGCAGACCGAAACAGAGTCACGTACAGACAATTACTACTAAACCTGATTGTTCGTACTAGCACTTTCTACTTCTCTGTATATATTCCTGTTTGTAATATATCTGTGTTATTCCATATCCGTATTCGAGTTCTTCTTTATTGGTTCTACCTTGGACTATCACCGTGATACAAAGAACCGGACCATAACAGTGGCGACGAGCGATTCGAACTCATTCGGTGGAAGAAAAAAAAATTTCTTCGCCACAGCATAACACTATATAATATAATTTTCTATTTAAGATGGCTGACACGAGCTCCTGCAGTTTGAAAGTGAGGCTGCTAGCAAATGATCTTGTGAATAAACTGAATCCAGTTCATGTGCTATTGTATTACTGTATTACTTGTTCTTCTGTTGGTCTCATAACGGAAGAAGAGATGCTAACATTGTGATAAATATAATTAAAGACTATCTGGAGTTGCAAGCTTTGACTTCGACTGTTTCATGTCATTTTGAGGGGCCGTCATTTATTTGTATGTTTCTATCCCCCCTTTTTTCCTTTCTTTCCTTCTTACCTTTGTTTTTCTGTCTTTGCATTTTACTTTCAACTCTTGCAGTCACATGCTTGCATTTGGTTCGCATTTAAAACAGAAAAAGGAAAAATCAATTATACAGAACAGTAAAAGGCATACGACACTGTCAACGAAGTTAAGCAACGTCGAACCTGCTCAGTACCGACATGGGTGACCTCTTGGGAGTACCAGGTGCTGTAAGCTTGGATGTGCAGGTGGTGTAATGGATAATGGCTCAAAATTGTCAATCAGAGCGCCGAGTTCCAATTCCCGTTGTGTTCGCTATATTCGCAAACAACCCTTAGGAAATGTATGTATCCACATCTTCTCTCCCTTCCAGCTGTGGGTCAGTTATTAAGATTAAACCATTATCATATCATAAAAAAAATTCTGGCTTTAAATAAACTGCAAATAGTTGACATTGATTATCTACACAGACATGTCTTTTAGATTTAAATTCTCTGGAATATAAATGTATAGAAATTGCCGTGGTTACAAAGCGAGAGATCAGTTTATATATTGCTTGTAATATAGAACTGATCCTCCATTTTCTATCCACATAATAATTTCTTGTGTGTTTTACTAAATTATGATTAGGTTTTGAAGCCACCTCTTCTACCCCCAGCTATGGGTTAATTCTTGAGATTTGTATCACTAAACTATTATTATCTCAAAAAATTCTTATAATCTAAAAATATATATTTCTGACTTCAAATAATCTGCAAAGGGTTGATAAGCCGTAAAAAACGAATAAATCAATCGATGAAATAATGATTAACTACACAGACATGTCTTTTACATTTAACTACATTATTTGGAATATAAATGTATAGAAATTACAGTGGCCGCAAAGTGAGTGATCAGTTTATATAGTGATTGTAATATAGAATTGATCCTCCATTTTATATCCACATAATAATTTCTTATTTGTTTATCAAACACTTATTAGGTTTTGAATCCATTTCTGTCCCCAGCTATAGGTTAATTAGAAAGACTTGTATTACTCAAGCAATATTATCTCCGAAAAATTCTTATAATCTAAGAATATTTCTTGGTTTCAAGTTATCTGCAAAAAGCTGGTAAGCCATAGAAAACAAATCAATCGATCAAAAAATTTTAAAAAATACCCAACTGAATTTACGCGGCTTATATTTTGGCTAACCATAATGCATTTGTTCTTTGTCGATAAAACTCTTTCCATTACTAAAGCAGTTTACCTACTGGTAGTAAGCTAAGTAGTATTTCTTCAGCCGTCCATTCATTCATTCAGATCACTGACCCTACCTTTGCAGAACTCTTCGAGTCAGGAAGACAATAAGAATGTCACTTCATTAATCAATTCGCTCTCATATCAGGAATGCCAGCCTTTCAAATATAACTTCATGGGAAGGAAGAGATGGAAATCCGGTCGTGAAAGATCAGAAAAATAGCGTTGATGTCAAAGAATTTCGTAACCACCAAAATCGTGCTTCCATTTGCACGACATGAAAATTCTTTACTCTGGTGCATTGTCTTGCAAATGCCGGAATATTTACCAAACACACCCTCCCTATATTGTCTCTGAAGGTTTCCTAAAATGTCAACGGCAACGAAGTATACAGATGTGATTGTTGGCTAAGAGTTCTAAAAGAAAGTTTTCTTGGATTTGCTGATACGTAGCCAAACGTTCACAGGATCAAGTGGCTTTGGCCTGTTTCTGGAGACGCGTTACCAAACGAGGAAAACGTGACGCTGTCATTTTCCACTGAGATGAATTGGATGACTATTTCCCTAGACCCCAAACCAATCTTGTAATTGTTAGCTATTTCCTGAATACTGATACAGCTATCTCCTAAATTGACAGTCTCAGTTTGATCGATGCCATCACAATCAATTGCTGACTCGACTGAAATGCCGATGATGATAAAACTATAGGATACAGATCTAGCAATAGATTCAATATAGTCTTTGCACTTCATTTCATCCGAAAACGATAGCTTGAGAAAGCACCAAGAATCACTCTGTTGGAATTTAACATCAACCATACTGACGGAAAACAAAGGGTATCTGAAATTATTAATTAAGAGCAGTTTAGTTTGGGGGCGGTAACATTAACAAGCTCTCCTTTGTCCCATTTAACAACAGACTGAAGATCCTTTATGGTATCAGCCGTCAATTCGACCATATCGATTGGACTTACTATCGAGACAGGAGGAAAATAGTTGTGCAGTCAGCACAGATACTGATATAATGGAATGTGCATACACCTGTATTCCCCCTCACTGGAATATGATTGGCTGGTGTCCGTCATAAATACCGACGGTCGTGTAGGAGAGTCAAAGAGCCTTAGTCTGAGAGCTAAGTCTATAACGACTACGCCATTGATCTACACTTCTTTCCTGTGACTACGACGCGTACCAGTCGATTACTTCTACAGTATTCCACTGGGTTATAGTAGCCAAAACCACTTAGCCACTTCGTTCAAATATATCCCTTTCCGGGACATATCAGATACCAACTTAATCTGAATGTCGATAACGAACTATGTGCATTATGGTGGGTGGGGGATATTCTGATTAAGTTATTTGGCCATCTTCAGCTATATCTGGTATTCTTCGACCATCTTGTGACGTTGTGATAGCCGTTAGTAATTAAGTATAACTCAAGACTTCAATGTTAAGATAAAACTGTATTTTATTACACCCGCAAATAAATACTTAACAAGAAGAAAGAATTAAAGTCAACCAAAGATTAACCATTTCAGTGAATGCCTTGTTAGTAGCGCGGCTCGGCTTAACGTCCGTTAAATGAAAATCAAAATCATCGATGCACAATAATTCACACTAATTCGACTAAATAGTTCCACTCAAAAGTCACTCGATAATCACTCCAGTCAGTAGCCTGACACCGTTATTGATACATCTGGCGGAAAACGTATATTCATAAGTCTAGATTGGCACACTCGAACCTGAGTGTCGGTATTTACTCATTTTCTTCCTATATGACAATAACACGCTGCGTTAACTGACTCTTGGGCCTTGTATTGTATATATCGTTGAAAAAAAAAACGAGTGTATTTTTACCTTTACAATTTTAGTCTCAAATTAAAAGAAAATAAATTCATTTCCAAAATAGTAACAGAACAATGGCGGCCAGTTAAACGAGATTTGCTCTTTCCAAGCAGAAAATATTAACTCGTGTCTATGCCTGATGTGTGCCTGTTATTTGTTGTTGACAATCTTTCGTCAGTCATTCTCTTCGTACAGCGTTTGCCGACATATTGTCTGCTTCGCACGGGGATGAAGACTTTCAGAAGGAACTACAATTATTGATGTATGATTATTGATTTCATTGGGGGTGGCAGGCAAGAAGAATGATGCACGTCAACAAAGAATGCATTACGAAATCAATTTGCTGAAATCCTCACCTGCATATTTTTTCTATTCGTTCGTATATTGTAACTATCTTTCGGTTAAAACAAATTTACATACATACATACATACATACATATATATATATATATATATATATATATATATATATATATATATATATATATGAATTTTAAAGACAAAAGATAAACTTATCTTAGGCGACGGGTTTCGTCTTCTATGCGATTTTATCAAGCCAAATGCAAGGATTTTATTTTGTAGCAAGCATTTATATGTCTTGACTTGGCAAAATAGTAGTTTCTTTCAGGAATGAGGATAAGGCAAAAATCTGGAGTAAAATCCAATAATATTTTCGGTCCTGTATATAAATACTTGTTAAAAAATAAAAACTGAATTTGCTTTGGTAAATTCGGGCAGAGGACGAAACGTGTCAACTAAGACAAGTTTTCCTTTTATTTTTAATATTCATATTGTCTTTTTACAGATATACTCTATCTGAAATTCATATATATATATATTACTTTAATTAATTAATTAAAATTAATTAATTTTTTATTTGTACCTTGAAGATCCGAAAGGCGTTAGGTAAAACGTTGGTAGGTAGTTCCTGGACCACTGGGTTTGTTTATATATATATATATATATATATATATATATATATATATATACCGGGTGTAACACCAAAATTGTCCAATTGTGAGATTAAGATTTGAATCGTTGTATCTTAGAAATGATTAAAGATATCTTACTGCAATTTTCCGAGGTTTTATAATACTACTGAACTCTACGTTAAACAGTGAGAATGTATTTCGCTCTAAGTTGAAATGATGCTATTGTAACATCCTGATCAAGTTTTTGCTCTCTACTCTTCCGTTTTTTTTTTTAACTTATTCTCCATTCTCTTGATGTTTCTTGAATGGACTTTCAAGATGGAAGTCAGAACATGATTGTTGGTACCATTACCGAAAGCCTGTGTGATCTTTTTACTCTCACCATTGCTCAGTTGGTAAAATATAGTGGTGCTGACACAAAACGATTTTAACCTGTTATTTTTCTAGTTAAATAACTCAGTACTTTTCAGTGATGCATGCGACAAATGGTATCAGGATGGCTAAACGTTTAATATGAAAACCTAGAACAAAGAAACCCAATTAATTTAGTGTTTTGTTTTTTTTTTTGTAATTGCATACAGTCAATTGTTTATATATTTCTGAACGCATTTGGCGCCATGAACATCATCCTTATGAAAGTGTCGACCTGATGAAACTATTTAAGGACATGATCCGTGTTTTCAGTTAGATATTTTGCTTTTGTAGAAATTTGACTCTGTTGGTTGAAAATTATATCTGATGGAGCCTATTCAATGTTCAGTTTCATTTTCTATTTCACGAAATTTGTTATAATTCATCCCTACACCGAGATATTTGACTTTTTTGGCATTTACTAATTCCACATGCTGAATTTTTATAATGGATTTTGGGTACGTGGTATGTGCTGTATATATATGTTCTATTTTTGCGGGAATCTTAAGTTCAGTGTAGTCAGGGTTGAAATGCGATTCAAAATGTTTTTTTTTTTTGTTTTTTGTTTTTTTTGAGACCAGGACATTTCTTCTGTTGTAGTTTTGATTGTATACTATTATGATATTTCTTTTTCACCACATTTTAACTCATTGTCTATGCATATTGACTTCATTAATTTAATTACCCTTTTTCCGGGAATACCAATTTCTCAAAGAATTAACTAGTTTTTTACTTTTTCTTTTTTCTTTTTTTCCTTTCTTTTTTTTTTTTTTTTTTTTTTTTTGAGGGCGTGTGGTGGGGGTTAACTCTTTACTCTTTAGTATTTTCCCATCTATTTTTCTCTCCTTCTGTTTGTTTCTTCCTTTTACCAGATTTTTTTTGTTTTTTTTTTTCAACCCAAGATTGTTGTCCCATGGGGGGGTATATCTTTACGTCTGGGCATCCTTGCAATGGTTTCACGTCCTTCAGCATTCATAACATTATGTGATTCCTTGATATTTTGGTCAGGATTTACTGACATCCATTTGGACTCTAGATTATAACTAAAAGCTAAAATTTACCATTATTAAGGGCTTGGGTATTA
This sequence comes from Acanthosepion lycidas, assembly GCA_963932145.1. NCBI lineage: Eukaryota > Metazoa > Mollusca > Cephalopoda > Sepiida > Sepiidae > Acanthosepion > Acanthosepion lycidas. The sequence continues at coordinate 97,590,918 of OZ010590.1, forward strand.
ATAACTCCTGTATTTTTCTTTTTGTAAATGGAATAATATAAACAGTTCTAATTACGCACCGAAGTGAAACGCTGAAGATTTAGAGACGCCTTCCCAATTTATTCCATCCGACGGGTCTAGACGCACAGTTCGGCCGTTCTCATTCGGTTTCCCAACTCTCTTTTTTTTCTTATTATTTGTTTGTTTGTTTTGTTTTGCTTTACGGCATATCAACCTCAGTGAGTCATTTAATGCCGACAATATTTTTCCTGGTAATATTTTTGTTTTGTCAAAAATCTATTTCTGGTAATATTTTTTTATAAAGTATTTCTAGTATTAAAACCTAGTTTTACACTTTTTACCTCAATTTCGGGGTTAACTATTTGCCGATAGCTGGGACCCTAACAGGTGCTACCACCCCGGGTCAGGGTGGACCTGGGAACACCAGCAGTTAAGAGGTGGTTCCACGCTCCTCAAAGCCTCCTGATCAGAGGCCTTACTGTTAGACGTAGTTCATCGTCTTACCCTGAACTCGGATGTAGTTTATCGTCATACCCAGGACGGTTTTCCTTATTGTTGATACAGTTTTAAATTTCCGACACTGCGACAACAGAATATTTGTTAAGAAAGGAGAAATGACCGTAGACAATTCAGAAATCATTGCACTTTCTATATATTTTTGCCTTAGGAAATTACTCTCACTTTTAAATAGAGCAGCATTTTTTTTTTAATGGAAATTGTGTTCAGGTTCATTACGATAGACGACGAATGCACTCAGAGAACGAAATGCGTTACATAGATTTCTTTTATCCATTTTGTCATTGAATTACCCAACATTGTTCTGATATATACGAGTTGTGGAAATTATCTTTCCACATTTTACTTTCAGTCGCAAAACTATAAGAAAATGGAGGAACAAGATCTTTTATGACGTATTGCAACTGATAGCGGCAAATTGACATCACTATTTGTATTACGAAAACCAGACAGAGGCTTGCGTATGTATGGAGATTTTAAATTATCTATTCAGAACTGAAATAGAAATGGCATTGCATTCCGTCTGCTGGAATTAATGTATCGACCAAAATCGATCAAAAGACTGCCTATCTTCAAATTCAAATGGATGAAGACTTCAAAGAGATAACGACAATCAACACCCGTATATGCTTACTAAGACAGTCTCAAATGCCGCACGACATAAAAATCGTAAGTGCTATATTTCAACGAGCAATAAAGTCTTGCGGGACTACATATAAATATGTCTGCTTCTCAAGCGGATATTCGTTTGCGTCCTGTTAGTAAATCAGAATTAAATTCAAATAAATCGACCTTGTGCTGAAGAGGCGAGGAAGGATGGCCATGACTATCAACTAGGTGTTTGTGTGTGCTTGTTTGTGTATTATCATTAATACGACATTATGTCATTACTAAAAAAGGTATTTTTAGTGTGTAATTGTCCAAATTGGTAGCGGCACGTTTCGGCTATAGTAGTCAATTTCCTGATGGAAAAAGGGGTACAGGTTCGATTCCTTTTCGTAGTCACAATTTTCTTTAGTTGTATTTCTAGATCTAGGCCGGTAGCTAATATTTAATATCGCCATTTCAGAAAATCAAAAATATTGCTAGCAAATTAGTATCCACTAAGTTCGTATCCACTAAAAATAGCATTTAAATCAATATACATGATCGTAGCGTTCAAGACATTGATTTAAAAATAGTACTCAATAGATAAAATAGAGCCATAAATATTTATTTATCTTAAGTAGTGTTTTTAGTAACACTGTAATTCCCCACCTGATGAGTCGTCTTTTTTGACGTTGAAACAAAAATGTACAATTTTGTAGTGGATAAGTGCATGTTCTAATGTAACACTGCATAATATATATATATATATATGTGTGTGTGTGTGTGTGTGTTAAGAAATTCAACAAATGGAAAACGTTTCATTGAAACTAGGTTTGATTACGCGTTTCGCCTTTCTAGGTTTCATCAGATCCCCTAAGAAAAGAAAGAAATGTGTTTGTGTGTAATTAATAAATCATCAGTACTTTTTTCCCTAATCTGGTTTTTCTCGTAATTGAAGAAAAGAATAAAATGAATAAATATTAGTGATTTTTAAAAAATAACTTTAGTATTTATTCTGTTTGCTTTATAATTCTTAGTCCATTAATATATATAATTCTCAGTTATTAATATATTTTCTCAGTTGTAATGAATTAAATGTAAATCCTCATTTCATTTTCAGAATGAAATATATATATATATATATGGAAGCTTCACTAAATATGAGAGACAAGTTGCTTTTCTCATATGAACTTTTATTTTTTTTCAGTAGATAAATTATACAAAAACTGTCCAAATGTTATATTTTCCTGAGCGCTTTCGGCTATATATTTACCCATTTTCAAGATTGATTTATATTAACTGTTACCTGGAAGTAGATTGTTATATGTATCTATTTAGTATTATAGAATGTTTTATTTTCAAAACATATTGTGTCCATGTTCATAGTTGATATTATTGAATGTTTATTGTTTTGTTTTTTATTATTAAGGGTTCCATTACTTTTAGCCTTTTTTACATGTAGATGATGCTATTATATTTGTGTTGTCAACAAGTATGTACTGAATAGCGTTCGGTAGGTCTCCATGAGTATTTAAATGAGACCTAATTGAGCTATGGTCAGAAAGATTTAGTGTGAGTCTTCTTGTTAACTATTTTGGGGTGTGCTAATATAATAAGATCATATGAGAAATTATATAAAAAACTTAATATGCCTAAATACACAATATATATATATATATATATATATATATATATATATATAGTTCATGCAAAACTAGGTAATCCGTATGGGTAGACCCCAAAAATTGAGTGAAACCTTCTCTCATGATTTATTTTATTGTATCTTCTTCCTTTTATGTCGGTTTTCTTCTTCACCCCTTACCCATCCATATCTAGAGATAACATACGTTAAGTTAAGCGATGTCTGGCCCACACCAAGTGGGGTTAGGGATAAAGAATTGAAATGGTACATCTAACTCACTCATGTCTTCTCTCCCCCTCACTTCGTTAATTTACATATGCTTAATACGGCCCGTCAAAAATGTGTAAATTTCTTTTCATTTTTCATTTCAACCTTTGGAAGTAAAGTCTGTTGATCCAGAGCCCTTTAAAAGGGCTGTGGTGAAATAATTTATTACATGGAACCTTAAAGTGGTCTGTTTTTATTCAAATATATATATATATATATGTATCCTTGTGCAGGTATGCAGAAAATAGAAAAGAACACGTTGGGTGCATAATCCGGGGTTCCTTAGTATTTTTGTTTTTATTTTTAAAAAACAGTGCTCCATACAGAAGTAGAGCTTATATTATAATAATATTTTTTGTTTAAAAATATGATTATTTTTAAACAAAAAATATTATTATATTATATATATATATATATATATATATATTAACGTAGTATTTTTTCTATGAAAGAGAACGTATTTTCAAATTTGTAGGAAAAGTGTTTCGAGTCGTAATGTTTACCTTTACTGTTCGTTTGATTGATTTATTTATTGATTGATTCTGTTTTACGGCTTATCAATTCTTTGCAGGCTTTTAAATGTGTGTGTGTACACACACGCGCGCGCGCACACACACACACATACACACATATACACAACACACACACACATATATATATATATATAGTCATCCACAGACAGACTGTTTCGCTGTATCACAGCTACTCAAAGTAGCTAGACGTCCGATTGCTCGAAACCCGACTGAATTGATATCAGTCAGATATCTTACCTCTAGGCCATCTTCGCACGGCAGAAAGGAAGGGAATTTTAACGTCTTCCTCGGTGAGTAATAATTTTTCAAATAATTCCATCAACCTAATTTAACCTACAAGGCTTGGATTAACCTTTGTTCTGCTTTCAAGTACGATGGCAGTCCGATATCATCAAGAAGTCAACTTCTTTATAAAGTGACCATGTTGAGATTAGAACCCCGATCTCATCGTCGGAAAGCGGACGTTCTAATAATTCGACCTTGCCCCAATGAAGCAACTGCTAGTTTTTTGGTTTTGGGGTTTTTTTTTTTTTTTGGTTTTTTTTTCTTTTAGTTGTTGTTTTGCAATTAGTTCCTGATTTTTTGAAATACGCCAGCGTCTCGGAGAACTCAATTCAATTTACTTGAAGAGTAATAGTAATTTACTTGAAGAGTAATAGCAGAAGGAATATATATATATATATATATATATATATATATATATATATATATATATAATTATTTATTTAAAAATATGATTCCAACACGCTACATAAGAGGTCTCATGTTTCAAAACAAGAGCCGAAAACTTCAAAATAATATTTGAATTAACTTGAGTTAAAGTAGGCTCTGTTCCATCTTCAAGCGAAATTTTTTGGGAATGACTTATTTCTGAAGTTTACGAGTTTTAATAGTATGGGCAGAATTGAAATCAAAAATGTCCATGGTAACATCAAGGGCGGATTGTTTGGAATCGGCAGGGGTGGGGTGTTAATAATTTGTATCAGTATATAGTTACTTTCATAGATGTCGGGTCACGGTAAGGTGGGGGTGGCTAAATTTACGACGGAGGAAGTTTTTGCATAGTCTGGCTTGAGCGTCTACGGAGGTTTATTAATTTATTTTTATTTTATTCTTTTATTATATCTTTTTATGAAAGGGATTTGTGTATATGAAAAGGCCGTAACTTTTGTTATTTGACGACTTCATAAAGGGTTATCAATTTTTGTGGGTAATTAAAACATGTATATGGGCTATGGATTTTAAAATTTATATGCGTGTTTTAGGCTAGTTATTCAGAGCATGTTGGAATCATATTTTTAAATAAATAATTATATTTATGCTCTACTTTCGTATCGAGCACTATTTTTTAAAAATAATTACAAAAATACTAAGGAACTTTGGATTATTTACCAAACCAGTTTCTTTCCTATTTTCTACAATATTTTCACATATATATATATATATATATATATATATATATATATATATATATTCTCTTCTTCATCTTTGAGGATACCGTCCAACATTCACTGCCGTAAAGGAGGACAGATCTCACGCAACAGCTCAGTACTCTTTTGTTACCAAATAAATTCGACTGTTTCATAATACTCTGCCCATCTTTTGGAATGAGTCCTTGGCGATCTCAATACTTCTACGGATCTCAGTGTCGAACTTACCGTCCTCTGCCAAAACTCTTCCCAGATATTTAAACTTCCGCACCTGCTGGATTTTAGTGTCCCCGACCTGTAAATAGCCTTTCGGGCTAATCTTTTTGCTGATGACCATGCATTATGTCTTCTTGTAGTTTATGCTTAGTCCTTTCTTCTCGCTCTCCTTCGCTACCTTCTTTAGGAGATTTTGTAATTTCTTTTCCGTGTCTGCTATCAAACAGGAATGAAACACTGCTTAAATCCTCTAAATATTGCGTTAAAATAAGATACCACCAAAAATGCTCTAAAAGGAAGCCTACCATGGTGAAAAAAGGCCTCAAACTTGATAGAAACAAAGTTTTATCTTCAAAATCCTAAGCTTATTATTAAGAGGAAAGACGAAAGTATTTTTAAATTATTCTATTAATTTTCTAGCACTTTTGAAATTTGTGTGATTTAAGTACACACTCGGTCCATGATATCCTAAGAATCCTTCTGTAGAACCACATTGCCGTTGCCTCGAGACTCTTCTTCATCTTTGAGGAGACTGTCCAACATTCGCTGCTGTAAAGGAGGACAGATGTCACGCAACAGCTTAGTAATCTTTTCTTTGTTACCAAATAAATTCGACTGTATCGTAATACTCTGGCCATCTTATGGAATGCGTCCTTGGCCATCCCAATACATCTACGGATCACAGTGTCGCACTTACAGTCTACCACATTTCAGCAAATGACCATTGATTTGAGTTTAGCAATATTTAACACGAGGTTCCAATTGTAAGAATCGCTTTTTCCTCGATGCTATCCTGACGTATTTTCGTCTACCGGCCTCAAATAAATATACCGTTTATTAAATAAACGGAGCGTCTAATATTACATTGATGAACATATATATAGAGAGAGAGAACAGATAGATCCATGAAGAGATCGCAATATATATATATATATATATATATATATATATATATATATATACAGAACAATATGATATAGATCAAGAAAGGAAAACTTAACACACCGTCAAATAAGTCGACAATAAATTTATTTCGACAGATAATTTTTTTATATCTGGTCATCAGACCGAAATTACAAAATGTTTTAAATTTATCCAGACAATCTAAAATTAAATCACAAAAGAATAAGAAGTAAATGTCTAAATTAATTGACCTATAAAACTTTTCCTGGGGATTTAGACTATTGGAGAGACGGAGAGAGAGAGAGAGAGAGGCGTGGAGGAAAGAAAAAGGAGAAACAAAATGTCAGCACAATGAGCAGGGATAGGTGGGGAGGTATAAGTGACAGCTAGTGAAATACATTGAAATTAAATCAAAATTTATATCCTCATCATCTAATCATCATCACATATATATATAAATGATTGGAAAAATAATTAATATATTAAAAAAAAATTATTCATTATATCTTTTTCATCTTCATAATTATAAAATACATCGTATATATGTGCGGTATAAACATATAAAAATATATACAAATATACCCATCCATGCAAACACACAATTAAACACATATATACAATGCATACACATACACATACATAATACATACACACATGTACACATATATATATATATACATGTATAGATATAAACGCATACATATACATGCATAAACTTGCACACATGAGTATCCACATAATATATTCATACGCACATACACATCCAATTATATGCGTACATATACATACATACACTATAAAACGCATATATAAATCATTATACAATACAGTTACATATATATCTACATATATATATATATATATATATATATACTGATACATACACACATGCACATACACATATATATATTCAAAGGTATACACACCCACATATATAACATATATATATACACGTACATATACACATATACCCACATACATATACGCACACATATACACTATGCGTATATACACAAGAACATATACATACGCATAGATCAAAATATATAATTTTCAATAAATAATCTAAAATAATTGTATGACCGCAAAATAAGTACAAAATAAAATGCTATTCAAAGGTAATTTAAATCTATTTTATCGCGTCAGTTAGATATGATTTTATTTCTTTGGTTCAATAGCTGGCTAGTATTTTTTATATTTAATTATTTTAATTTTTTTTCTTCCAGACACAAATTACATCTATTTCTGAAACTATTAGGGGTTTGGGATTTGCCTATAACCTTCCATTCTATCTGTGGGATGAAGTTTCTATCCTTTAATTCCCAGAAATGTTTAGAAAGAGCTGTTTGATGTTTTAGAGAAAGGTTAGAGAGAGAATGCTTTTGGTTGTAAAATCTTCGCTTCCAGATCCAAGACGAAATTCCGATGTATACTTTTTCTTGTATATATATATATGTATAAATCGGAATTTCCGCTGGAATCTGGAAGCAAAGATTCTACAATCACAAGCATTCTTTTCCTTGTGAGTGAAACTAGGTCGACGAAACGGTTCCGAAGCAGTCAATACTTGCGCTAACACGAAGTCAGAAGTTATCGCGACCGAGGGTTTGGGCATACTGGCATTGTTCAAACCGCTGATCATGATCGATTATTCTCTCTCTCTCTCTCTCTCACACTCTCTCTCTCTCTCTCAAACTAACGAAGGAGTCAGGACAAGCATAATTTTAAGAGGACAAGCACATATTCTATATCTGTAATATTATCTCTCTCTCTCTCTCTCCCTCTCTCTCAAACTAACGAAGGACAAGCATTATTTTAAGAGGACAAGCACATATTCTATATCTGTAATATTATCCCAGGAAGATCACCCATTATTCCGGGAAGATCACCCTGTTGTGTGCCTAGCCAGAAGATTAACATCCATAGAATGTAAATATATAAAAAGCAGTTTTGTCTAATCCTTATACCACTACTCGGTCTCATCACTTCCTATTAGGTACAAAATCTCTACTGATACGTGATCACCGGGCTTCAGAATGTATTTTTAATATGAGGGCCATAAAACTAATGGCATTTGATTCTGATATCAAATATGTTAAAGGAAATTCCATCTCAGAATTCTTCAACTCGAAGCGAAAGAAATTGCGACCGCAGAGTTCGATGAGTAAATTGTCGTCATTTTATATTTTTAATTTTGCACACATTTGTTGATTTTTTTTATTTTGTCGACTGTATAATATAATAGGGTCAGTTGGTCAGCGTCTGTGAGAAAAATAGCCACATGACACAATCCACTCCGCCAGAAATTGGTCAGCAGTAGGACAATTTGCAATGCATTTCTATGAGAGAATAATTTGCAATGCATTGCTATCAGTCACTCAGTTGTTCCATATTTGATACATGCTTGGGCGATCATATATATTTCGATACATGACTGAGGAGGCAGACTTTTCCCGCAGTATGTTGCCTTTCTTTCTGCGGTAGACTGGTTGTCAACCAAGGCTAAGGAACCCAGTCTGTCCTATTCAACCCATAGCTGGAGGAGAAGAGATGGATTCATACCTTTCCCTTTACTTGTGTGTAAGTCGACTGGAATTCGAACTCGGTTCTCCGAGTTCTCACTCTGGGTCAATATCCATTAGACTAGTTGTAGAATAATTATCAATGCATTTCTACAGTAGAAAAAATTTGCAATGTATTTCTATAGAGGGACCGTTTGCAATGCACATCTATAATAAATATTTATCTTTGCAAACATAATATTCCTAATCTAACAGCAATTCTTTCCTTATTTCTAAATCATTGACAATTGCTTCTTTCTTCATTGCAATGCGGTACTATAATAAAAACATTTGCAGTGCATTACTATAATAAAAATAATTTACAATGCATTCCTATAATAAAAATCATTTACAATGCATTTATATAATAAAAATCATTTGCAGTGCATTTCTATAATAAAAATCATTTACAATGCATTTCTATAATAAAAACATTTGCAGTGCATTACTATAATAAAAATAATTTACAATGCATTCCTATAATAAAAATCATTTACAATGCATTTATATAATAAAAATCATTTGCAGTGCATTCCTATAATAAAAATCATTTACAATGCATTATTATAATAAAAATCATTTACAATGCATTTATATAATAAAAATAACTTGCAGTGCATTGCTATAATAAAAATCATTTACAATGCATTATTATAATAAAAATCATTTGCAGTGTATTCCTATAATAAAAATCATTTACAATGCATTTCTATAATAAAAATCATTTACAATGCATTTATATAATAAAAATAACTTGCAGTGCATTGCTATAATAAAAATCATTTACAATGCATTATTATAATAAAAATCATTTGCAGTGCATTTCTATAATAAAAATCATTTACAATGCATTATTATAATAAAAATCATTTGCAGTGCAATTCTATAATAAAAATCATTTACAATGCATTATTATAATAAAAATCATTTGCAGTGTATTCCTATAATAAAAATCATTTACAATGCATTTCTATAATAAAAATCATTTACAATGCATTTATATAATAAAAATAACTTGCAGTGCATTGCTATAATAAAAATCATTTACAATGCATTATTATAATAAAAATCATTTGCAGTGCATTTCTATAATAAAAATCATTTACAATGCATTATTATAATAAAAATCATTTGCAGTGCAATTCTATAATAAAAATCATTTACAATGCATTGCTATAATAAAAACATTTGCAGTGCATTACTATAATAAAAATCATTTACAATGCATTATTATAATAAAAATCATTTGCAGTGCATTCCTATAATAAAAATCATTTACAATGCATTATTATAATAAAAATCATTTGCTGTGCATTTCTATAATAAAAATCATTTACAGTGCATTATTATAATAAAAATCATTTGCAGTGCATTCCTATAATAAAAATCATTTACAATGCATTTCTATAATAAAAATCATTTACAATGCATTTATATAATAAAAATAACTTGCAGTGCATTGCTATAATAAAAATCATTTACAATGCATTATTATAATAAAAATCATTTGCAGTGCATTTCTATAATAAAAATCATTTACAATGCATTATTATAATAAAAATCATTTGCAGTGCATTCCTATAATAAAAATCATTTACAATGCATTATTATAATAAAAATCATTTGCAGTGCATTCCTATAATAAAAATCATTTACAATGCATTTCTATAATAAAAACCATTTACAATGCATTTATATAATAAAAATAACTTGCAGTGCATTGCTATAATAAAAATCATTTACAATGCATTATTATAATAAAAATCATTTGCAGTGCAATTCTATAATAAAAATCATTTACAATGCATTATTATAATAAAAATCATTTGCAGTGCAATTCTATAATAAAAATCATTTACAATGCATTATTATAATAAAAATCATTTGCAGTGCATTGCTATAATAAAAATCATTTACAATGCATTATTATAATAAAAATCATTTGCAGTGCATTGCTATAATAAAAATCATTTACAATGCATTGCTATAATAAAAATCATTTACAATGCATTATTATAATAAAAATCATTTGCAGTGCATTCCTATAATAAAAATCATTTACAATGCATTATTATAATAAAAATCATTTGCAGTGTAATTCTATAATAAAAATCATTTGCAGTGCAATTCTATGATAAAAATCATTTACAATGCATTCCTATAATAAAAATAACTTGCAGTGCATTGCTATAATAAAAATCATTTACAATGCATTATTATAATGAAAATCATTTACAATGCATTATTATAATAAAAATTCATTTGCAGTGCATTTCTATTATAAAAATCATTTGCAGTGCATTATTATAATAAAAATCATTTACAATGCATTATTATAATAAAAATCATTTGCAGTGCAATTCTATAATAAAAATCATTTACAATGCATTATTATAATAAAAATCATTTGCAGTGCATTTCTATAATAAAAATCATTTACAATGCATTATTATAATAAAAATCATTTGCAGTGCATTGCTATAATAAAAATCATTTACAATGCATTATTATAATAAATGTCTTATAAATATTAAAATTATTTTCTGTTAGTAATACAAACCTTAATTCCTGAATTACAATGCAATTCTATACTAAATGTTTACCTATTATAAATATTAAAAGTTTGTCCTATCAGTAACGCTTGCTTTAACTACTGGACTCAGATAAATGAATACGCTTGATGGCGATAAAAACAATTATGTATTATTTTCATGTTTTATATTAAAAACAATAATATTTTAGCCTAGTTTATATTAAAAAATAATATTTTAGACATAGTTTATATTAAAAATTATTTTAGACATACATTATATTAAAATATTTTAGAGCTAGTTTATATTAAAAAGAATATTTTAGCCCTAGTTTATATTTAAAAAAATTATATTTTAAACCTAGTTTATGTTAAAAAAAATAATATTTTAGACCTAGCTTATATTTTAAAAAATAATATTTTAGACCTAGTTTATATTAAAAAAAAATAATATTTTAGACCTAGTTTATATTTTAAAATATTTTTGACCTAGTTTATATTTAAAAAAATTATATTTTAAACCTAGTTTATGTTAAAAAAAATAATATTTTAGACCTAGTTTATATTTAAAAATAATATTTTTGACCTAGTTTATATTAAAATGTATAATATTTTAGCCCTAGTTTATATTAAAATCAATAATATTTTAGACCTAGTTTATATTAAAAAAATATTTTAGAACTAGTTTATATTAAAAAGAATAATATTTTAGTTCTAATATTAAATATTAAACTTTCTGGTGGTTTGAATCGTGTCGACATTTTGGCGGCTGTTTTTTCATCAAAATCACCCCAAACAAGGCAATAAAGCCACTAAGACACAAGGGGTTACATGGTAGATAGCGATTGATATCGCATTTCAATTTTTGAAGATTAAAGTTGGCTGGAAAACATGGAGCCGAGAGAGTGTTCCACAAGCGAGAAGTGCGAGAGAACAAACTGTTAACATAGAACTTACGGCTACATCTAGCCAACTCAACTCTAAATTGATGAGATCTCGATGCCAGTCTAGTACTGCGCCTAAATTCAAAAAGTCTAGGTACCATAGCCAAGAGTTCACCCGAACAATTACTATGAAAAATATTTGTAGAAAACACACAGTGAGGCTATGGAAAAGTGACTGAAGCCGAGCCACCGGATCAGGGCCGATAATATTGCTGATTCGTATTCGGATTTTGTGAATATCTCAAGGTAAATAGCAGGGTTACCAGATCATATGTGGCAGCAATATTCTAAGCTTGGGCGAATGGTAGATTTATAGATCGTTGAATTTATAATGAGTCGATTTGTCGCATTGCTATAAAACTGGCGGGAAAATGATTACAAAATATATTTACTCTATGATAAGCTTCCAAAATTACAAAATTAAATTTAATATTTAATATCATAATCGAAATGTCTAATCATTCTTTCATTTTGACATGATGTTGAATAGTTTTTAGCAAATATCAGTCAGTTTTTTTGTTCGCGAATTATTTATAAAGATTGTTCAAATTATTTTATCTATTTGTTGTCCTTTCAATATTGTAACAAGACGACATTTTGTCTGTTCGACATTTATCACCTATTAGAATTTTCACGGATTTTATAACTTACTAATATATATTCTTATCCACCGAGAGATTATTAAAATGTTTCCTTTCAAATTTTGGGCCTGTAGAAAATATATATTATTATAACCTGTCGACATTTTGTTGTTTTTTGTTTTTTGTTTTTTGTTTTTTGTTTTTTTGTTTTGTTTTGTTTTTTCAATAATTAGAACTGTCCTCGTTTTGCTATATAAGAGGACAGATATCACGTAACATTTCAGTATTCTTTCCTTTAATTTTTAACGAAATTTTTTTATTTCTCAGTACTTTGCTTGGTTTTTGGAAGGCATCTTTGCTATCCCAATACGCCTTCGGATTTCAGTGCCCCTCCTATGTTTAAACATTTTGGTACTCCAATTTGCACCTTGCATTTTGGGATCATCTTTTTGCCGACAACCATGCATTCTGTCTTCTTGCAACTGATGTTTAATCTTTTCCTATTGCTTCCTTCCCTACCTTCTGTAAGGTTTTTATAGTTTCCTTTCCGTGTCTACTACCAGCACTGTGTCATCTGCATATCTTATATTGCTAAGATTGTGACGACCAATAATGAATCTTTCTAATTCTCTCAGAGTTCCCTCAGTGTATAGGTTGAGTAAATCCGGGGAGAAGACACATCTTGTCTTACAGGCCTTTCTATTTTTGTATATGGGCGTGAAAATATCACCTTGTTGAAATTTATTTTATTTACAAATGTATCCCTGTATCCCGGCTTCAGTCACTTTCCCACCACCACAACAATTTTTACCATTTTTTTTTTTTCTCATAAGTAAATATCTCCACTATCTTGACAGTAAACCGTCTCATGAATAATTCTTTCCCCGGGTAACTGAACGCTGTCACACGCACAAATACACAATATTCCTAATAGCTAGATTTCAATGTCTTCCTTCTTTGCAGCTATTTTTGCATAGAAATCTATTTTATTTATTGTTAATCATCTATAATCCATACATAAAACACATGAAAATATCGCCTTGATGAAATTTATTTAATTCTCTTTCAACTTTTACAAGTAATGACAACATATCATTTACATTTGTGAAAGTTGTTTGCAACTGTTTATAGTACAACTACAGTAGAGAAAATAAGTATTTCATACCCTGCTGATTTTCTGAGTTTGGCACCTTACAAAAATGGGAATGGTCTATAATTTTCAAGGTAGGTCCGTCTTGAAAATGAGAGATAGAATATTAAAAAAATCTAGAAAATCGCATTATTTTAATTTTTTAACATTTATTTCTTTTTTTAATGAAAAAAATAAATATTTCACCCCTAACCAGCAATGATTCAAGCCCCATAAACCGGTTATGTGACCAGGAGGAATATAGACTTTATTACTCAATTATTACTCCTAATCAAGTACTCATTACGTGTATAAAAGACACTAGTTCACAGAATCCTTCACTGAATCAAAATCTAACCTCTCCACAATGGACAAGACGAAAGAATTGTCTAAGGACATCCGGGACAAAATTGTATACCTGCAAAAGACTGGAATGAGCTACAAGATGATTGGCAAGCAGCTAGGTGAGAAGGTGTCAACTGCTGGTGCAATAATAAGGAAATGAAATAAACCTCAATTGACTATTAATCTCCCTTGGTCTGGAGCTCCACACAAGATCTCCCAATGTGGTGTGAACCTGATGACAAAGGTAAGCAAACAACCCAGAACTACACGACAAGAGCTTGTTAATGATCTCAAGGCAGCTGGAACCACAGTCATCAAGATGACCATTAGTAACACACTACGTTGTAGTGGACTGAAATCGTGTAGTGCCCGCAAGCTCCCCCCCTACTCAAGAAGGCACATGTACAAACCTATCAGTAGTTTGCAAATGAGCACCTGGATGATCCTGGGGAGGGTTGGTAGAAAGTGCTCTGGTCAGATGTGACTAAAATTAAGCTTTATGGCATCAAATCGACTCGCTATGTTTGGCGGAAAAAATGCTGACTTGGACCCCAAGAACACCATCCCAACCATTAAATATGGCAGTGGAAACATTATGCTTTGGGGCTGTTTCTCTGCTAAAGGGACAGGACGACTATACAAGGTCGAGAGAAAGATGGATGGGGGGCCAAGTACGGGGAAATCTTGAGTGAAAACCTCCTTGCCTCAGACAGAACACTGAAGATGGGTTATGAATGGGTGTTCCAGCATGACAATGCCCCAAAGCATATGGCTAAGGCAACAAAGGAGTGACTCAAGAAGAAGTATATTAAGTGGCCTAGTCAGTCTCTGGACCTTAATCCTTTAGATAATCTGTTGAGGGAGCTGAAGCTTCAAGTTGCCCAACGACAGCCTACAAATCTTAAGAATTTGGAAAGGATCTGCAAAGAGGAGTGTGCCAAAATCCCCCCTGGGATCTGTAAAATCTTGTTAACCAACTACAGGAAATATCTGGCTGCTGTACTTTGCAACTTCACCAAATATTGTGTTATCTTTTGCTATGGGGTGAAATACTTTTCAATAAAAAAGAAATAATGTTCAAAAATTAGTATAATGCCATTTTTCTAGAATTTTTTTTTTATATTCTCTCACTTTGAAGACGCCCGAAAATTATAGACCGTTCCTATTTTAATAAGATGGCAAACTCAGAAAATCAGCAGTATAAACTGAAATGTGATAAAAACAAAATTAAACAAACAGCAAAGTTGGTGTCATTTAAAGTTTGTTTGTAAAAAAGAGTTTGAATAAAATGAGTGTACTTTTCAGATGTTTGAATTTAAATAAACGTCTCTATCTATGGATGGGGGGGGGGCGAATAAGACAATGGACATACATGAAGATAAAGAAAGGGAGGGACACCTCGACATGGGGTAATGTTAAATAAGCTTGTCTCAGCTCAGTAATAAGATCGATCCTCACTGGCCTCCTGTCGCATCTAAGCTCCGCTTACAAGATGAATAAAGAAAAAACAAGAAGAGTCTGTTAAACTCCGAGCTGCGTCCTTTGGCATAAGCTAGTCGGTAAATGTAACTAATCAATTGATGACAGTTCCTTTGAAGTTGCTGATAGCCAAAGCAGAAATGAATGCGTTTACTGACTGTTTGGTTTTCGGTCTTACTTAGATTTTTTTAGAGGCTCCGAACAAGTAAATGGAACGATTTGATTTGTCTATTATTCTTCCTTGTTGTCACGTGGTATGCTTCTCTACTAGGTCCACTCGGAACGGATTCAGTGCAAAGGATATTGAAAGTTACAAAATCGATGGTATCAGCGCTATTTCTCGTGAGGCCATAAGCACACAGTATCATATACGTACACATTTATTAACTACTCGTGTAAAACGGTTCTAAATTCCATATATAAAATTTCTTTCATCACTAAAAATACCTATCATCTTTTTCTTCTTTTTTTCATGATTTCATTCCAAGAAAGGTAATAAAGCCACTAAGACGCAGAAGAGATGGTTACTGTGAGTGAGAGAATATGAACCGAAGAAAGCATTACTAAAGAAAGAGAAAAACAGGAATTAAGAAGACAGAAGATAACGATCGATATTGCATTTGAGTTCAACGTTGCTTGGAAAGCAAGAAGCCGGACGAGAGTTCGACTAGCAAAAAGTGCGAGGGAAGAAACTGTTAGCATAGAACTTACGGTTACATCTAGCCATTTCAACTGTAAAATGATGAGACCTTGCCACCAATCTAGTACTGCACTTAAATTCATAAAGTCTATGTACCATAGTGAAAAGAAGAATTAGTATGAAATTATTTAAAGGAAAGGCAAAGGAAAGCTACATTATGGTTGTAGGAAAGTGACTGAAGCCGAGACGCCAATAAATGAATCTTATGTGAGAGAAGAAACTGTGAGCATAGAACTTATGGTTACATCTAGCCATTTCAACTGTAAATCTATGAGACTTTGCTACCATTTAAATTCGTAAAGTCTAGCTACCATCGAGCAAAATTTATCGGAAGAATTACTGTGAAAGAATTTATAGAAAAGTTACAGGGAAGCTACGTTACGATGGTGGTTAAAGAAGCCGAGATGCCAGAGATAGCATTTGAGATTCTTCTTTTTATCTAGGATCTCAAAATACATAGAAGCCCCAAACCAAATGTGACAGCAATATTCAAAGCATGGACGAATGGTAGACTTATAAATATGTAAGATAAATTCTGTCAAGAAAAAGTGGTCACGCACGAAGCGGTTTCCTAGCAAAAGACCTAGCAGTTGATTCAATATAATCGTTAACTCTTACAATCTGGAGACTGCGCAATGCGTCACTCATCAGGAGGTTAGCAAAGTTCATCAGCACAATTAATAATTTATAGAAGAGGTGTATGGAAGCTACATTACTGCGGTGGGAAGGAGACTGAAACCGAGATGCCAGGTCAGGACCAACAATATTGGAGATTATTACTTGTATCTAATCAAGAATCTCAAAATACATAGCAGAAGCAGTAGAACAGATGTGACAGCAATATTCAAAGCATGGACGAATGGTAGACTTATAAATGGGTAAGATAGATTCTACCGCAAAAAAATGTCCTACCCCTACACAGCAGACCTATCAATTGATTCAGAATAATTTTCCACTTCGTGTTTATTTTAATGGATAAGGACTTGGAATTGTTAATTATTGGTTTTGAGAGTTGTTGTGTTCGTTATATTCACTTATTTTGGAACGGTAGGAAGCCACCTCTTCTCCCTCCAGCTGTAGGTTATTTAGTAAGAATTTTATCACTAAACCATTATTATCTAAAAAAAAATACTCACATTCTACATTCTTCGGGCTTTAAATAACCTGAAAAGGGTTGATAGGCCGTAGAAAGCGAATCAATCTATCAAATCCACGTCAACGGTAAGACGTTAGCGCAAGAAGTCGCAACGAGTTTCTTTCCTGGAGGCTAGCATCAGCCATATTGATGGGAGGCTAAAAGGTTCTCTCAAACTTATTCGTTTGAGAGAAAAGTTTCATTATGGAGGCGTTAAAATTAGCAAGCCATTGCTTGCCCCAGTTAACAACAGATCATTTTTTAGATCAGCTGCCGATTTAACCTTATTGAATCCATCAAACTTGCCATTAAACTGGAGTAAATAGCTGTGTCATCAGAATAAATATCGGGTCCTTTCCAGAGATCCCTTGTTTGCTTAGAACCTTTGAAAAGTTAAATGGAACGATCTGACTGGTCCAGTATTCTTCCACTTTGTTAAGTGATAGCTTTCTCTACTATGTAAATGATTTTGAAAATTACAAAACCGATGGCGCGAACGTTAATTTTCGTGCGGGCATCCAAGTATTAAGCACACAGTATCTTTTTTTATATTTTTTCCTCAATAGGAGCATACGTTTATATGAACGGGAGTAGATGTTTATCTTTGTTCTGTGTTTAGGATCGAGTTACCGGTTCCTTCTAAAATATTTTCGTCCCCTTTCAAACATTCGGTAGAGCCCCTTGTGTCTCAGTAAATATAATAGTGGAAGACGTGAATATACATGTGGAAGGCGTAAATAGATTTGTGCTAGGCTAAATGTAATTGTGGAAGGTAGAAATACACTCGTTGAAGACGTAAATATAATCGTGCAAGTCCTAAATATAATTATGGAAGGCGTAAATGTAATTGTGGAAGTCGTAAATATAATTATGGAAAGCGTAAATGTAGTTGTGGACGGAGTAAATATAACTGTGGAAGTCGTAAATATAACTATGGAAAGCGTAAATGTAATTGTGAAAGGAGTATATAATTGTGGAAATCCTAAATAAAATTATGAACTGCGTAAATGTAATTGTGTAAGTACTAAATATAATTATGGAAGGCGTAAATGTAATTGCAGAAAGCGCAATTTTAATTGTGGAAAGCGTAAAATTAATTTGCGAAATCCTAAATGAGTTATGAAAAGCGTAAATATAATTGTGGAAGATTTAAATGTAATTGCGTAAATGTAAATGTAATTGTTCAAAGTTCTAAATGTAATTGTGGAAGGTGTAAATGTAATTAAGGCGAACTGGTACATATATATATATACACACACATATATATATATATATATATATATATATATATATATATATATATATATATTAGGTTGGTGCAAAAATAATGACGTAATAATGTCGTTTTTTGACCTTAAAAAATACGTTAAAAAACGACATTATTACGTCATTATTTTTGCACCAACCTAATATATATATATATATATATATATATATATATATATATATATATATATATATATACATATACACACACACAAGCATACTTTTATTAACTACTCATAGAAAACGGTTTGTAATTTGCGTATATAAAAATTATGGGAGTCGTTTTTAGTAGCATATGCAAAATAGTAGTAGTAATAATAATCATAATAAATGATAGTTTTTTTAATCATCGTCACTATTTCTGCTTTTACCATTAATATTTCTACATGCACAGTTTATGTTTAGTTTCTTTATTTAAATAATAATGGCATTGCAGCTGATGATATGAACTGGCCTTTTTAGAAGCTTTTTACAGTCAACGTTATTTATACTTTTTAACCAATATATATATATATATATATATATATATATAGACACACATATATATATAAATATGAATTTTAATTCCTTAACTAATTTTGTTATCACCTCGTTTAATGAAATTATTGATAAATCATAATTTCGCTAATGAGGTATTATATTCCTATTCTCCCCGTGTCGCATTCTTTCTTTCGCACGAGGTTTGATATTCACATTTTTCTCCTTTTTAAGAGGGGGTGGGCGGAAGGACACGAAAGTCGATAACATACACCAGCCTTGCTTACCTTTCGCTGCGCATGCGTCCTGTCCGCCTTTCCCTCTCATTCCTATGCTGCCTTGAAGTGTATCGATATTTTTAGACGTGCGTGTTCGATAATTTTATTTTCGCCTCTGCGTTGGCATAGGAACGAGAAGGAGAGACTTCGAACGCCTGTCGGTCGAATCTAAATTAATTCTAAGGTTGAATGTGGGTTCATATTGGCGTGCGAAACAAGAGTTTTATGTAAAGCCCCTTGGAAATTCTTACGTGCTCTGGATGAGTTTCTTATTTAAGCGTTAAGTTTATAAATAAATAAATAAATAAAAAAGCAGAATTGCATCGCCAGAGTTTTTGGTCAGTCTGTCATGGAAATAGTGATAAAGTTACAAGAAGCTAGTGATACTTTGTCTGTGAGGAAAAAGGTTGCTGGGCGGGAAGTTCTTCACCTACAAGCCTGTGTAGACGCTGTTAAACTAACAACGCTGGAAACTGAAATATTGTAAGCCCAACTCAGATTTGGCAGTAGTACTCCAAATTTCTTTTGATCTGTGTCCTTGTATATATATATATATATATATATATATATATATATATATATATGATATATCATGAGGAGACGAGTAATTATTGCAATGTTAGAAGCAACCAACTATCTTACTACCATCTTTAGCTTATCAGTTTCACTTGTGATCTAGGGCGAACTTTGAGTCCCAATGGGCAATCAAAGCAACGAAGACATAAATATAATCTCACGATCACGAGTCACCACTTGTACTACAGCCGCCGCAGAATTAGCGAACCTTGGGCAAGAAAGGCTTGTTTGAAATAAGAGTTTTCCTTCTTCTAGAGCGGTTGCCAATCAACGCTATAGAACCCAGTTTGTCGTGCTATTTACCCATACCTGGGGGAGAAAAGACGGGTTCACACCTTTCCCAGGGATATTAGAACGTGAGTGAATGTAATGAACTTGACTGGAATTCGAACTCGTCTCTCCGATTCCTCAATCCGATCCGCAATCTATTACTCTACCGTGCCTCCAAAATATATAACCTAAGAAGACTTAAATTTACTCAGGGGTGGTATAAATATACTCTTGGCAAGCGTACGTATAATCGTTGAAGTCGTAAATATATTCGGGGAAGAAAACATGAAAGAAAAGAAATATATTTGCAACTCCGTCTCCATACTTAATAGTTAGATATTGGTGGTCAGTAATTTCTTGTTGCCATTTCAACGGAATATCTCATTACTTAGCAATAGATCAAGTTGCCTGTCCGATAAATATATACAATCACGTTGTGCTTCATAAGGATTTAGAAAGTATGAATCAATCTGTTAGAATCTAAAACATTACTCAAACGTAATTGATTTAGTCAACTTGCTAATCATTACATCACGCCAAATTCTAGAATTTGATATTATTTTGCATATTAAGTATTCAAACCAATAATAGTTGGTCATTTAAAATGGAGGTCACGTGGCAGGAAGTCTCCTTAGCATTCCGATGCTCTTCTTTGAATTGTGAATACTTTCGTTTGGATGCTTTCTTCTATGTGCCGTCCTATAGGACGTTAGTGATCATGGTTCTTCACAACTTCTTATTCTTTGTAACTTAACAAAGTTTGTCCTTTTGCCAAGCGTAACACTCCCGACTTCGTTCTTCCATCCATTCATATCAGCTCGTCAGATAGATGGCCCTCTACCGCCCACTTGGTTTATGTATGTCCTGTGAGTGTCAAATTCTCCAAGCCCTCCTTTCTCGTTAAGTATCCAAGAAATTTCTCTCTCTCTCTCTCTCTCTCTCTCTCTCTCTCTCTCTCTCTCTCTCTCTCTCTCTCTCTCTCTCTGATTCAGGGTGTTTCCATTTTCCTTAAGACTTCTTCGTTGCTTGCACGCTTCGTCAATGGTATTCTCAGGATCCATCTGTAGCACCAGATTTCTGTTGCCTCTTACACTAACCCATTTTCCAATCTTTATTTTATTCTATTTTATTTTATTTGTTTTTTTTATTGGGGTCTCTTCGGAAATGTTCCTAGTGCTCCGATAATGAATAGCAGTACTATATATTTTATGTTCCACAACTTCCGTCGTTCTTTTTTCTACATTTTCACTTTCATTCAGATCTATTCGAAGAAGAAGAAAATTTACAACAAAAATCGGCTGACGAACACATCACGTTTAAAAGTACGATCATTAAAGTTAAGCAACGTCAAGCCTGGTCAGTATCTAGATAGATGACCGTTTAGGAATACCATGCGCGTTAAATTTGGATGTGCGGATGGTGAAGTGAATAATGGCTCGGAATTGTTAATCGGATAGCCGAGTTCCAATTCCAGTTAGGTTCGTTATAACCATTTACGCGCAAATACCATTGAGAAACCTATTTTCACCCCCCTGCTATGGATAAAACTGTTAAGACTTATATTACTAAACAATTATCATCTGAAAAAATTTTCATAATCTAAAAAATAAGTTCTGGCTTTAAATAAACTGCAAAGGACTGATAAGCCGTAAGAAGGAATCAATCAAAAATTATATTAATATTAGTTTCTTTCTTTTCTTTTCTTTTCTTTTTTACGTTTTCTGTGCTTTGCTTTGCTGATTGGTAACATTGTTTTTGTTGAATCGATTCATTGATTTACATTTATTGATTTGTTTCGAAGGATTCATGTTTTTGTTTTTGCCGAAACTATTTTAATTCTGTTAAAAAATCATTTTTTTTACCATCGTTTTTCTTCGTATTTTTATAAATTTTGGGTTGTCAAATTTTCTTGTTTTTTTTTTGTTCACATATAACTTTCTAGTTTCCTTTTATTTTTCATTTTTTCCCATTTTTATTCAAATCTGTTTTATATTGGCTTACCATTTTTTGTTTATATCAGTGTCCAAAATTTGTCCTCCTTTTTCTTTTCTTTTTTTTCTTTCTATTGCACTATATTTCTTTCTTTCTTTCTTTCTTTCTGTTGCCCCATTGTTTCTTCGTATTTTTCGTTTCCTTCTTTTCCTGTCCCTTCCTTTTGTTCGTTTTTCCTTTCTTTTTCTTTTTTTCTCTCTTCTTTTTCTTTCATCAATCCCGTTTTGTTTCTTTCGTTATTTCTTTCTTTATTTATTTATTTTTATTCGTATAACACGGCTGGACTGGGTCAATCCGGAATCCTTCCCACGCTGGTCAATTGATAGTTAACTATTGACCGCTTCGTTCCTTCATCCGCTTTGATCACAGTGCAGCGAAGAACGAATTTTCGTGCGTACTTAAGCGCTCAATCGAGTTGTGACGGAACCGTGCTACAAAAATGACAACGAAAGCTTATGCTGGTGAAAATATAATCATCACAACAAATAATGAAAAAGTTCGCTGGGTTAATTTTCAGTTGCTTTATATAATCAGTGTTACAACAAAATTAACCCTTCCCGTTAAACTCTCTATTGTGATAGTGTATCTCTTGCTTCTAAAATTTGCAGCTGGTTAAACAAGTATAAGGAATTAGGTCGAGAATTCTGTCGTCAGCAGGTCACGTGGAGTCCAGCAGCTCCTCGTCTGCTACTGTTACGTCTAGTCTGCGCCCTTCGCTTCAACTGCTGACTTCAGCTAAGCGTTTGGTTTATATGTATTTGGTCTGACTCCTACTGCATCTCAAAAGTCAGTTGTTAACTATCCATCAATTAATTATTTTCTCCAAACGTGGAGACATGACATCAACCTTCAAACTATTTCCAGCTATTTCAAAACAATAACATTTGTCTCCACATTCCTTTTTGTACAAGCGGTCGTGACATAATTGACTTTTTACCGTTAACAAATTTTTGTGTTTAAAAATTTATTTGAAATCGGCAAAGAATTCTCATTGTCGAATTGCAATGAATTGTTTGTCGATTTCCCAATACGACCCAAATAATTTTCTTCTCAGTTGAAAAAAAACGACTATCCGAATTCTTTCAGCTTTACCCAATTTTCCTCCCCGGAAGTCAAGGACCTTCAAATACCTAAATAGTCAACTATTCAAAACAATGATTTTTCCCGATAACTGTTGCGTTTTGAAATTAGTTTCAAATCGGCAAAGAATTTTCTTATTTCTCTGGATATATTTTAAGCTGTTTTAGATTCCGGCTTTCGGATTCATAAGAATACTATCCATCTATCAGTTTATCAGGGAAGAAAAAGTTCTCTTTTTTTTCTTCGCTTCATATTTCAATTCACGTT
Source organism: Acanthosepion lycidas (assembly GCA_963932145.1). NCBI lineage: Eukaryota > Metazoa > Mollusca > Cephalopoda > Sepiida > Sepiidae > Acanthosepion > Acanthosepion lycidas. The sequence continues at coordinate 97,614,623 of OZ010590.1, forward strand.
TTTAACCCTTCCAATTGTCCAATTCCTATACGAACACTTTTAATCCTAATTTCATACTATTAGTCTTACAATAGTGTCACATTCGTTTTCCTCTTCCCTTTTCTTTATGCCCTTATTTTTTTTTTTTTTTTTCAACCACCCTCTTACTTTCTTTTTTTCTTTCTTTCTCTTTCTTTCCTTCGTACCTTATTTCTATCATTAATTCCTTCCTTCTTTCCATCATTCCTTTTTACTGTCTTTTTCCTTCCCTCCTTCTTTCCTTCCTTCCATTCTTCCTTCGTTCCAGCCTCCCTTCCTTCCTTCATTCCATCGTACTTTCTATTTTTTTCTCCCTTCTCTGATTCCCTACTTCCTTTCTTTCTTCCTTCGTTCAATCATCCCTTCTTTTCTTCCTTCTCTGATCCCCTCCTTCCTTTCTTACTCTCCTTCCCGCCCTCATTTCCATTTTTACATCTTTCCTTCTTTCCCTCCTCCCCTCTTTCCTTTCTTTGTTCCATCCTTCCTTCCGTCATCCATTCATTCCCTGCATCCGTTTTTCCCTTTTTTCTTTCCTTCCTTCTTTCCCCTCCTTCTTTCTTCTCCTTCAATCCCTCTTTCCTTAACCATTTCCGGATTCACCCGTTGCAGAAAGACACTTTATAAAAGCTTGTCTCTAACGTTTCATTTGGGTAGAAGCCAAAAAGCAGAATGTGGTTTTTAAGATAAAAATGGCTGACCTGTTGCAGTTTTTTGAGTATAGTATGTAACTAGTGGGCCAGTCAAAATGACTTAACTCCCTTTATAGTCTACCAACAGAAGGTTAACCAATCAGAAGCCGCAGAACATTCTATTCGTCGTGTATAAAGGCGGCCATTTTTGTTTACCCTACCCGAATGACCAGTGCCAACTTGTCAGGCGAAGATGACTACTTTGCTGCGATATCCACTGCTGACCTGGACTACGCTTTCCTACTGTCTCCGAAATATTTACTACTAACCTCTGGATTCTATACTCGAAGACGACCATCAAAATGTCTAACATGACCAACCCTGTAAATTGAGCCTGTTTATTTTTCTATCGAAAAAAAGGAACATTATCATAAGTATCAGGAAAAATATTGAAATATGTCTCAAAGGAACAGGAAAATAGTGCTGTGATGGTCTACCAATAAACTGTGGCATGTCAGTTACTCAATGAAAATTCAGCTGTACCGGGAACATACAACAGATGAACAAATGTGAAACTTCGGTAGTTTTTAACCGTAGGAGATTCTATTGCTAATTACAATAAAGGAAACTAAATTTCCTCTTCAAACTTTTGCCTAAAGCGAGATCCGTCAACTGCTGATCATCAGTGACGATATTTTTTGTAGATAAAGGTGATTAAATTAATCAGATTTCGAAGAATCTGTCTGTCTGTCTCTATCAGCCATTTTAATAAATTCTGTTTTGTTCGTTCTTCGGCAGTTCGTTTACCGATACGGTCAAAACAATATTTTTGTTTGGCCTTTTCTAGTTTTAAAAGGTTTTCACGTGTAAAGCTTTAGATATATTTCTCATCATAGAAATGCGTATAGATTCTGAGGGATTCTGTGCGCATTACACTGCTTAATATCAGCAGAAAACCAATCCCTCATTTTATGTCCATCACGGTCTTATATAAATTGTATATTACTATTGCCATCAAGAAAATGACGCCATGTTTTGTTGAGCCTTACTAGTTTTTACCTGTGAGTCATCCAATGTATTTTTCATTTATCATTGAAATACGTAGTAATATATTATTATATATTAAATTATATATTAAAATATAGTTACTATAGAATTACTAACATTATGGGACAGAATATCGTTATTATATAATAACTGACTTTCTAGGACATAATATTGCTATTGTAGAAAACGGACTTTATAGGACACAATATTCTTATTATAGAACTGACATTATAGGACACAATATTCTTATTATAGAACTGACATTATAGAACAGTATTTTTACTATAGAAAATATCTTAAACATTATACAATATTATTATTATCAAACTGACATTATCAGACAAAATATTGTTACTAGAGAAAAACGGACATTATAGGAGACGATAATCAAACTCCAGAAAACTGATATTATACGACACGTTATTGCTATTACAGAAGCGCACAATATAGTCACTATAGTAAAAATGACATTATAAGATACAATAATGTTACTATAGAATGACAAACATTATAGGATACAATCTTGCAGATACAGAATAATGACATAATAGAACAAAATATTGTTACTAGAAAAACGTAATTCTGGGGTGAGGTGCGTTCTATTATTATGAATCTTTGAATAAATTTCTCCAATAATATTAAGCTATAGTAATTGTGAAGGAGTATCGGCTTGGACTGAGGAATCGGAGAGCCGAGTTCGAATTCAAGTCGAATCCATTACATTCACTTACGTGCTAATACCCTTGTGAAAAGTATGAATTCTCTTCTCCCCTACCTCAAGCTATGGATAAATAGCAGGACGGATCAAGTTCTATAGCCTTGGATGGCAACTGGTCTACCGCAAAAAGGAATAGCAACCTACTCCGGGAAGAAAATCTGGTTTGTCATTCATGTATTTTTCGATACATGATCGCTTAATCGTGTATCACGCATGGCACATAACTGACTGACTGATAGTAATTGTTATGGATAAATTTGCTACTTGTTGTGATGTTAAACGGCTTCGCTTGTCACTTTTGCTATTTCAAGCGAAAGTTCGTTATCACTTCCAAAGATGCTTTTGATACTCGAGACTTCGTATATGCCGGTACCGGTAGTAACGCCTGCCAGTAATATCCGCACTAGTAATACTTGATCAAGTAGTAATCGCCAAATAGTAAAATGATCAGAAGAGAACCGTAACCAGTATATTAGTAGCGTAGAGAGAGTGAACATATAGCAATAGGGGATAGACAAGAAGAGTGGACAGTATGTATTTATTTTACCCACACACTAAGTCAGGTTATGACACACGGTCTTCACTCGAACCGCTGGACATAGCTTGTCCAGGCTGGTCAGAACTGGTCTAAGCTAGTCATAGCTGGTCTTGGTTGGTCATAGATGGTCCAAACTAGTCATAGCCGTGATACCAGCACAGGGACGGATCCCTGCGCCCAGTAAGTACCAATGTGTACAAACTACTCGAGTGCATAGTTTACACATTAAGAAGAGCGAACAGTGAAAATATTTATTGTACTAATTGTACAAATAAGGCACAAGGCCAAAAGGGGGAAAGGATGGTCTTCTTCTGTCTTAATTTTAAACTTAGCTAGCCGCAAACACTGACCCAAACATACAAACAATATTTCTTTCACCAAAACAACATATTCTTACTTTCCATTCTTACTTCATCCACCATAATGCCCCAGAAACTCTAAGTCCTAACTAGTCCCCATATATACAAGTCATTGTCTGGGTGGGGGATAAAATAACAATTAAAAATCTAAAAAAAACAATGAATATTTACAAATGTGTACAAAACTATATACAAGAAACTAAACAAAATTTTGTAAGTAATAAAACTCCCCACAAAGCCCTAACTGTGGCAGTAACATCAGTTCACTGAACAAAATAAATGCGGGACTTTAAAAAAATATAAAACATCCATACATCCCAAGCACTCGCTAAACCACACACTCATTCAAACGCAAAAATAGTTACGAAAGTCACAACCGAAACGAAAGACGCCCCGCACCGACCAGAGAACTGACATTACTATCCACCTAAAGATGGGAGGGATGGGGAATTAAACCAAAAGAAAAATATAGGGACAGAAAATAAAAGGGGCCAATGAGCATACACACCCTAGCTAAGTTTACTAAAGAGGAAAAAAATAAAACAAAAAATGACCTACACTAAACTATTAATGTTCAACACAGCAAACGTAATATCCTCCTAACCGGCATCAAAATGCCACTCTAAGTCAGCACCTTTCACTCAGCAGAGACGCGCAAGACTCATCCACCTTTCGCCAAATTCCAATGGATGGAGTCATTTCCTTTCCGTCCTGATCTTGACTTTAAACTAATGCTTAAAGAACAGGATCATTTGGGAAGAGGTAAACTTCTCGTCCCTATGGAATTCCTTCTGTCGCGTCGTCCATATCACGACTCGCATAACCCCCAGTAAGCAAAAGAACACGTATTGTCCAGCCTTAGTCAACGGCGGTACTATAATGCTACAGACGGAACTGGCCTCGAGGACAAAGAACTTTCTGTGCAGCATGCGAACCATGATGTCTTTAACAAACTTACACAACGGACCTACGACACTACAATGAAAAAAGGCGTGACCTAAAGTCTCCACCTCCAAACTGCAGCGAACGCAGTTTGACGATTTTGCCAAACCCGCCGAAGTCTTTTGGCAACCCAGAGGGCCCCTCGAATCATCAGCCAGGTGAGTGATGCCTCAGTGTTAGTGAGACATTTCAACCCGGGCGCCAAACGCCATATGCACCGAGCCTTCCGCTTCGTCAGAGCGAACTCGCCTATCAAAGCCTCCTGAACGTTCCCGCTCACTAACACTTGATATAATGCCTTACGGGACAACGGCTGGGCGTCGGAGAGGCCATCCTTCGCCCGTAAGAGTTGCTTGAGGGAAAGCCGAACTTCGTGATAGAAGGAGCCCTTGCCTCGAGGTGAACGGCCGGCCTCTTTCTCACACGAGCGCACACTTCTTAAGGATGGAAATTTTCTACGAGCGTCTTCCTTCCAGAATTCGCCGTTCTCATCCAATTGCATACACATCCGGTCTAGAAAAGTAATGCGAAGCGTATGTCGACGAATCTCAACGCATGGAACCCCTAGACCGCCATCAGAAGGATGAAGGTAACGGATCTCTGCCTCCTCACAAGAAAGAGAATAAGAGCCTTACAGACGCCAATAAAGTGTCAGCACGGAGAGTCGGTAAAGGAGAATCGGGTAGATGTGCGAGGCACATACTTCCGCCCTTCCCTTCAAGGAAAGATTCCCCCGGGACCACAGACGAACTGCGACCTCGGCCTTCTCCCGCACCTCCGGCCAATTCATTTCCAACAGGAGGTCGAGACCGAACCAGACGCCGAGTATCTTGACCGGCCCGTCCGTCCAGAGGAAAGATCCGGGAAGAGAAACTCCTTTCCACGAATCCAACCGCAAGCCAACAGACTTACCGCTGTTGATCTTGGCCCCTGTCACCATCTCATAGCCATTGATTTCTTTGCTGACTTAGTTAATTTTGGCTCTGCTCGACACAAGAACCGAAACGTCATCAACAATGCGGAGTACCTGGCCGAGGTGGTAGCACCAGGTAAAGAAATTCCGCGAAGGACTGGATTCGTCTTCAACTTACGCAGGAAAGGTCCCAACGCAATGGAGACAGCGGACAACCTTGACGAATGGAGCGAGACAAAATGAAAGGTTTCGATCTTACCCCATTCACTTCTACCAGCGCACGGGGTGACGCATACAGTAGTTGGATCCATGTGTGAAAGTTCGGCCCAAAATCGGCAGCCGAAAAAACAGCCTCCAGAAATCGATGGTTAACTCTATCGAAAGCCTTGGACTGGTCTAAATTGATCAGCGCGGCATCACTGTCGACTTGCTCGATGATCAAGCGTGCCAAATGAAGGTTGTCCTGAATAGTCCTGCCCTTCACAGCACAAGTCTGCTCGGGACCAATCAGACTAGAGAGGACAGCCTGCAAACGGCCGGCTAAGACCTTGGCTAAAATCTTCAACTCTATGTTTAACATCGTCAAAGGCCGATAATTATCTATCCCATCCCCACCATCTTTGCTCTTACGAAGCAACTTGATCACACCCCTGGTGAAGCGTTGAGGCATAGACTCCTGCTTCATCTAGTTGTTGAAAATCAGTGCCAACAAGGGGATGAAGATGGGCGACTGCCTCAAGTACATTTCGTAAGGAAGACCATCTAATCCCGGAGTCTTGTCCAGGCCAACCTGTTTCAGCGCATCTCAAATCTCAGATCTGTAATGGGACTCTCGCTCCAAGCCGCTTCAGCCGCCTCGAGGCGGGAAAAGTCGGTTAAATAGGTATAGAACTGAGCAGGGCTCAGACCGGGCTCCCTGGTAAACAGCTCCTGAAAGTAGTCACGGAAACCCTCACAAATGCCCACGTCTGTAGTCGCAGTCCGCTTATCCGGCAATGTGATGCTCGCGATATGCCGACTAGATGCCCTACGAGCTTCCTCTGCACGCAATGAAGCGGCCATGTTCGTAGCCTCGCAAGACATGCTTTTTAATCTTTTTATCTACTCGATCTTGATCCTTCTTAATAAACAAGGAGGCCAGCTCTGCCTTAGCTAAGGCTACGTCCCCACTATCACGGGATTTGATCGCCCGATCTACTTTTGCCTCACAAGACTTGCGCTGCTAACCCTGCTAGATTGAGTCGGCGACTAAAATCAGCAGCAAAAGATCTAAGTTTGGATTTTAGAGAATCCCACCACTTATTACCAAACACAGCCCCCGACAATTCCCGCTATAGCATTAGTAGAAGCTGGTCCCGGAAATCTTGCTCACGAAATAATGAGGCGTTCAATTTCCAGTAGCCAGCCATCTTAATCTTAGGCTTATCTAAGTTTACCCGAACTCGGACAAGCCTATGATCCGAGTAAACTATAAAATGGAAACTTGGACATTCTAAGAGCCCTACGTCGACTCTCTTAACTAGAACTCGGTCGATTTAGCTTGCGCTCAACACCGAATCCGAGCTGCCGCCCCTGGTCCATACTACCTCCCAGGGTGCTCATTTCGATACTTATCGACGAGATCAAACCCGTCGATAAAGTCCCGACACGGCTTAACACCCGGGTTGTTAAGTACCTGATTTTTGCCCCAAACGATCTATATCGGGATCAAGGACGGCATTCCAATCACCCGCTAGAACTACCGAACGAGATGTCATCAAAAACGGCGGGAACTGCCGAAACAAATCAGACCGCTGCGCATCGTCATTGGACACATAAAGCCCAATGAGACGAAGAGCCTAATCCTTTATGGTAACATCCAGCACGCAAAGCCTGCCCGCCGGATCCGCGAAGACAAGAGCACACGCCGCATCCAGAGACTTGCTCACCAGCCAGGAAACACCCCTCGAGCGTCCATCAAAACATGCTGAATAGAGAATAAACCTCTTAGACAGAATGTCCTCATGGTCGCGAGATAAAAAACGGGTCTCCTGTACACAACAAACATCCACACCGAGGCGCTGAAGATCGCGATCGAGGCTTGCCATACGAGACTCCGACCTCAGTCCCCGGGCATTCAAGCTTGCTAACCAGAGAGCTATAATGAAATCGATTAGAGTTGTTGTCCTGCACTGAACATGGCCGGGGTGAGGACACCGGCAGCCGATCACATTGGTCCAGTGGCCATCTCAATCTCGATGATATCATCATGAGACAGGCCACCAATGTCCTCAGGATATGTTAATTTTAAGGCTCCATACAGGGATGGGTGAACATAAACGGGGAGCCTCCCTGTACAAATCTTCTTCATTCTTTCTTAATCATGCCCCAAATCTCCCGCGTACCCGGGCCGGACCGCATAACAGTCAGAAGCCTTTTTGCTGATTTAAAATTCTCCGGCACTTCTATATCTTTTTCTTTTTTATGCCGAAAGTTCCATAGAACTTTTAGAGGCTTCCGGTTTTTAGTTTTCCCAAAAATCGTCTCCGCTTGTTCCCGGGATACACGGCAGACGTCTTACTCTGGGAGATAAGGCAGTTTAATCTTTTTTTTCAGTTGTGTCTTGTGATTCTGGGCGTCTAATACGTTTCTTCTGAGGTGATTGCGAAGGAGTAGGCCTAGGTGTATTTTTTGGTGTGCTTTTAGAAGGCTAAGGTTGAGGCAATGGAATGTCAGGTATTTTCTTTGCTGGTGAACTTGACTGTGATTTGGACGGAGGTGCTTGCAGAGAAGATTTTTGTTTTGAAGGGGAAGACGCGGCAGAGGATGAGGGGTACGGTGCCGCCAGCGGCTCTTGTTTTTTATCTCGCTTTTCATCTAAAGATTCTTTTAATTTTTTTAAATCCAAAATCTTCTGTCAGCTTGTTTGTTCTGTACTTCTGTAGCTGTTCTTTGGTACGACACCGGGACGTCACCTTTAGTGCTGGTAGAGGATATGGGGCTGTAGACGTTGTTATCCTTGAGGTCATGCCGGGACTGAGGCCCCGCTGTTTGGATCTTCCCTCTGTCCCTACCAACGACACGCCATCCCATTCCCCTTCTTCCTTCTTCACACTTGTGAAAGGCGTCGATTTTGGGGGTAATGTGGGCGAGGACCCAACTGAGGGATTATCCGCACCGGTCCGTATCGCCGGTAGGCTCATTACAAGCGCCGCGGATTTATCAGTATCGGCCAGAGGGGAACTTGGGTCGCTAGCGACAGGAACTTGAGGGGCCTTCTTCCCTGGGCAGGAGGAAGAGAGATGACCAGTCTCTCCACGCCTCCAACAAGTAGGCTTTCTGCCAGTCACAATGACCGGCATTTTCCGGCCACAAAATTCCAAACAGTTGGGGATGGAGACGAAGGCCAAACGATCAAGCATAATTTCAAAGCTCTATCCCCCGTTCAGGTTGTCGGAATTGGCACCTAAAATTTGACCGTGCTGCATGAAGAAATCAGCCAAGTGCTCTCCCGTAATTGGAGGAGGGCCCTCGCATACGGCCACGCTTGTCCTTCGCCGACCCTCATGCTCCGTTCTTAGGATGAAGTTCTTTGTAATTAATCCCTTCTTTGCCATATCTAGACAATCTTCAGCTGTGGGCAGCAGTACGTCCCACATGAAGAAACCTGTTCCTTTGATAACCCTTTGGAGTTTAATCCCCAGGGACATGAGTGATTTTATCACTGTCTTTCGTGCGAACGCTTGTCCACCACGAAGACTGATACCATAAAATTCCGCGATGTTTATAATGCAATTCGGTAGGGAACAAGAGGGCAATTCCCCGGCTGTCGTCTTATCTTGAGCCTCCTTCGGCTCATTCTTATCACTGGCTTGACTTTCAACCGTCATGGGCTTTTCTGCGCTACTATACACAACTTTGGTTAGGATTTCTAGGGATTGCTTGTCACCGCTTTTTGGATTTAATTTTTATCCAGGGGGCCTGCTTTAACGGCAGCCCCGAAAAATCCTTTTTCACAGAATGACTATCCACTTCGGCAATTTTTATAATCCATCTATCTAAGCGGGTCTATATTTTTAGATTCTTGTGAAGAATAAAATGGGGTAGGGGTAGGAAAAAGGGGGAAAATAAAACACAAGAAAAACCGAAAAATAAGAAATAAGATTCTGCTACAATAATAGAAGATATTAAACAAGTATTACAAGTAGGAAAGTTTGAAACTAAAGAATAAATAGAATAAAAGAAAGACTGGATAAACCAGTGTAAAAAAATAAAATAAACTACTTATAAGAACTAAATTGAAAAGAAGGAATTCAAACAAAAACGATTATAAAAAAAAGAAGTAAGTGAAAACAATAAAGTTTTCAAAAATAAAGTTGATAAATAAGAAAAAGACTGGGAAAACTAAATGTTCACCTAAGAAAAAATAAGTCAGCCAAAATCGAGAAATATAAGCAAAGAAATCAAAAACTAACAATAAATAAATAAATAAATAAAACTGATAAAGTATGAAAAAGAGACAAAAAATAGAAACTAGATTAAATAAACTCGTTCAAATAAGCAGTTAATAAATAAAAGAAAGAAAATAGAATAAATAATCTGGTAAGACTTGAAAAAGAAATAAAATTCAAAATGGCGTCCAAATGCCGCCGAGAAAACTGAAAAGAAAAGTTTGACAAGAAAGAAAATTAAAAGTTCAAAATTTAAATGCCAAGAAAAGGAGTTCCTTTACCTATTTTTTTTTCACACCTTAAAACTAAACTATAAATTAAAATGCAAAAGAGAAAAAAATACAGAAGTCTGGTTTGAAACTAGTCAAACCAGTTAAAAAATTAAAAAATAAAGATTCGCGATCGAAGCCACCGGCGAAAAAATAAAACTGAAATGGAAAATTAAAAAAACAATTTCTTTCTTTTTTCTTTTTTGAAACTTTGCTTATTTTTTTCCACAATAACGAAGATAAAAGAAAACGTTAAGTATAAATGAAAAACAAATAAAAGGAAAGAAAAAGAGAAAAATAGTCGACCTGTAAGACTTTGTGAAACTGGACTAAAAATAAAAATAAAGATGTCGGCCAAAGCCAACGAGGGGAGAAAAAAAAACTTACAAGAAAAGAAAACAAAAACCAATAAATTAAACAGGAAAAAGGGGAAAATAAACAAATCACTTGTAGGTCGAAGAAAGTTCGTAAGTACACAATAGGTCAAAAGTAGGTCACTTCGAGCCGAAAACTAAGACTCAAGAATAGTAATTCGGATAGTGATCAAGAGTGAACGTATAGTCATCACGCTACTTCCTATTTATTCACTTCCGTTATGATCACGTGATCTACTTAATAATGGAATCGCCCGTGTTACTCACTGGCGATCTAGTTTCAAATCAGTATCGGCAACGATAACTAATATTATGGATCACAATATTGCTATTATAGAATAACCCACATTATAATATACTATATTTTTACAATAAAAATTACATTATAGAAGATAATATTATTACTTAATAATAATAGAAAACGATTCCTCCATTTTATATCAAGTAGACTCGTTTACCCAGGCCATAAAATGACTGCATATTTTGTATTAGAAAATTTTTACCCCATTTTATGTCGACTAGAATTTTTTATTACAAGTTTACCAGTGCCATGAATTATTTGTAAACTTTTTTTAGTCCTTACTAATATAGAAGGGTTTCGTATGTGACTCATTAAATATATTGTTCCAATTATTAAGGTATATGTAGTATTTGTTCTAGCGGCATCTATCATATTGTTACAATGGAACACATTATTGAACACAATATTGTTACTATAAGATAACTGACATTATAGGACACAATATTGTTACTATAGAAACATCATAGACCACAATATTGTTACTATAGAAAACCTGACATAATGCGACACATTATCGTTTCTATAGAAATGAGATAATAGAATACAATATTGTTAATATAATAAAAACGACACTATAACACACAATATTGCTACTGAAAATAACGGACATTGTAGAACACAATATTTTTACTCTAGGAAATTTACATTATAGGACACAACATTGTTACTATAGATTAATTGACATCTTAGTACTCAATATTGTTATTATAAATCTGACATTATAGGACACAATATTCTTACTATATAATAACAAATATTATGGATCACAATATTGCTATTATAGAATAACCCACATTATAATATACTATATTTTTACAATAAAAATTACATTATAGGACATAATATTATTGCTCTAAGAAGCTTACATAACGTCATGCAATATTGTTACTACCACAAAAACTGGCATTATAGGACAATATTTCTATAGATTAATTGACAGTAGAGTGTACAATTATAATAATATAACAGACACTATAAGATAATATAGTTACTATTGAAAACTGACGATATAGGAAGCCATATTCTTCCTACATAACTGACATTATAGGATACAATGCCTTTACTATCGAAAACTGACAATACAGGACGCAGTATTGTTACTATATTGCTGCTATTATATGACACGATATTATTACTATAGCACTTACACTATAGGACAAAATATGGTTACTATAAAATAACTGACATTATAGGACACGATATTGTCCCTATAGAACTAACAGTATAGGACACAACATTCTTACTAAAGGAAAATTATATTATAAGACACATAGTTACTATAGCTTACTGAATTATGGGATACAATTTGTTATTAAACAGAAATGACCTTATAGGACATGGTATTCTTACTCTAGGAAGATATCATTATAGGACACAATAATGTTATTACAGTATAACTGAAATTATTGTTCGCAATATTGTTACTATAGAACTGATAATAAATACACAATATTGTTATCATAGATTAGCAAACATTATAGGACAGAATATTGCTAGTTTAAATTGAGTGACATTATAGTCACAACATTTGTTACTATAGGAAAGAGACATTGTAGGCCACAATATTGTTACCATAGGAAAGTGCTATTATAGGAAAATATTGTTACTATAGACTGACACAATTGGACACAATTTTGTTACCGTAGAAAAAATGACATTTTAGGACACTCTATTGCTACTATAGTATTAGGTTGGTGCAAAAATAATGACGTAATAATGTCGTTTTTTGACGTTAAAAATACGTCAAAAAACGACATTATTAGGTCATTATTTTTGCACCAACCTAATATAACTAACATTTATAATTTTTACTATAGTGTAACTCACATTATAGAACACAATATTGTTACAATAGATTAACTGGCAATATAAGATCCGGTATGTTTTCTACAGAAATGATATTATAAGACACAACATCGCTATTATAGAATAACTGACATTATAGGACACAATATTTTTAACATAGAATAACTAACATTATAGGACAGAATATTGTTACTATAGGACTTATATTATATGACACAATTTTCTTACTTTAGGAAACTGACATTTAGTAAGGTTTCCATGTTTTACTACAGAATCGACATTATAGCAGACAATATTGTTACTATAGAAGCCTGACTTTATAGGACACAATTATTACTATAGAAAATTAACATTATATGAAACAATATCTCTACTTTAGGAAGTTGGCATTATAGTAAATAATATTGTTACTATAGAAAACTGACACAATAATTCTACTATAGAATAACTGACATAGGATACAATATGTTTAATACAGCAAATTGATATTATATTATACAATACTGTTACTCTAGGATACTGGTATTATAGGACTAATGTTGTTACTATGGAATAACTAACATTATAGGACACGTTATTGTTACACTGGGTAGCTAGTGTTATAAACAATAATATTGTTACTATAGAAAACTTTTAATGACACAATATTTTAGGACACAATATTGCTATTATAATATAATTGACATTATAACATTGTTTCTATAAAATAACTCTCATTATAGGACATGATATTGATACTATAAAACTGACTTTATTGGACATATTGTTATATAATGTTATTATAGGAAACCTGACATTTTATGACAATATTCTTACTTTAGGAAGCTGGCATTCTAGGCCATAATATTGCATTTATGAAATAACTGCCATTATAGTAGAGAATATTATTACTATAGATTAACTGACATTATAAGACACTATTTTGTTATTATAGGAGACTCGCATTATAGGATACAATAAGTTTACTGTAGAAACTGACATTATAAGACACAATATTGTTACTATAGTAAAAAGACATTATAGGACGCAATATTGTTCTTTTAGAAAATGGCATTATAGGACATGATCTTATTACTATAAACTAACTGTCAATATAGAACACAATATTGTTACTATAAAACTGACTTTATTGGACACAATATTGTTACTAAAGGAAACTGACATTTTATGACACATTTTTACTATAGAAAGACTTACATTATTGTATACAATATTGTTACTATAGAAAAAACGGACATTATTGTAAACAACATTGTTACTGTGGATTAACTGACAATATAAGACTTTATTGCTATTGTATAACTGACATTATCGGACACACAATTGCTAGTAAAAAAATTGACATTATAGGGCACAATATTGCTATTCCAGAAAACATACATAATGTTCCTATATTAAACAGAATTATATTATTACTATAGAAAATTGACACCCACTTTATGCCGAATCGATCCTAATATGTATAATGCTTTATCAATACCATGAATAAATCTGATAACTTGAGTCATGTTCTTAAATAGCCTCGCCTGATCGAGACTTTCATATAGCTGTCAAACCCGCTCAGAAATACATAACTGTCAAGCCAATACAGCCGTTTCTTCAGAACAATGATTAAAAATGGCTTTGAACGACTGAAGCCTGCGGATCTTGGCAATTACTACACTTCTCCGAAATTTGTGGAATGGCTGCACAGAATCACAAATCAAATAACAGAAACAACATTAGTAACAACAGTAACAGATAAAATGTCTATCACATGTGACTCGAAGAGAAAGAAATTGACTAAATCAAGATGGCGACGTTCCACAATACTTCAAACTAAAGGGTTATGGAAGAAACCTCCCATCAGTAGTGGAAAGAGCAATAACAGCTACTGGATTTGTGAAACCTATTTTACTGAAAAATTGTTTTAATAGAAAGATTTTATAAATTTCAGCTGAGCGTCACTCTGCTCGGTCAATGAATGCAAAATCTTTCCTTATAAGGAGACGGCTAAAATTACCATTAGCATGGGAGATAAGGAAATCAGATTACTACACTTAGAACTGACGGGCAGTCTCATGAGATCAATTTAATCTTGGGATCCACGGCGTGTGCACCCGGTCCAGGTCCCAGGTCGCTTATTCTGGCATGGCTATTACTACCGAACCACTATCTTTAGTGCAATGAGGGATGCACTCTCACGGGAAGCTGTTTCCGGTTACCGAGAATCTCTCAAGAATATTTTCAGTTGAGCTCTGTCCGAAGACACACACAACTGATTGGTACGACAATAAAAGAATAAGAAATAAGAAGGCGGGACATAACGATTGGCACTGCATTTAAATTTTTGAAGATCAAAGTTGACCGTTCCTCAAGTTGAGTTCCACAATTGAGAAGTGCGAAAGAAGAAACTGTTAGCATAGAACTTACGGTTATGTCGAGTCATTTCAACTGTAAAATAATGAGACCTTTCTGCAAATCTAGTACTGCGCTTGAATTAATAAAGTCCAAGTACCAATGAGAAAAGCTCGTTAGAATAAGTACCATGAAAATATTAATAGAAAAAGCAGAAAATCTACCTTACGGCGCCAGAAAAGTGATTGAAACCGAGATGTCATGTCAGGACATATAACATTGCAGATTTTCGTTGTATTTTTATAAAGAATATCTATATACATAGCAGAATTGCCAGACCAGCAATATTGAATGCAGAGACGAATGATACATATAGATATGCAAGATAAAGTTTGGCGAGAAAAATTGTCTGGCACTATAAAATGAACCAAATTTCCTAGCAGAAGACATAGCCATTCAATATAATCTTTCCAGTTAATGTCTGCGGTAAATATTGCCCGAGAAGTGAGTCATTCTACTGGGGGTTAGCGTCAGCCAAGTTGATGGAAGGCAAAAAATATTTGAATGAGTTTGGCGTCATTTATATGAACATCTCGATGTGACAATGTCATTTAAGAACATCGCTTAAAACCAGATGCAAGACGAGATCTCTGTTGCTAAACGGTAAACATATAATACTTTGCTACTTAAATCTACTTTGACAACATGAAACCAATGTCTATCGTGTGGTACGATCAAAATACAAAGGAGAAACCCAAAAGATATAATATAAAATGATTGTTTTCTTTCTTCAGTAGGAACAGAAAAAATGGATCACTACTCTTTGAAATTCACAGATATTCTTTTTTGCTTAAGGGACCAGAAAGGTTAATCACTAAAGTACGATAACTTGTCTGTTTGTCATGAAGAATTATAACTCATCTATTCATTTCATGATCTCACCATATCATGACGTCATATCTCGCAGCCATATCTCAATGAAAGCTCATCTATTATTTCAAATCTAGCGCTGTCTTCTAAAGGCTGTATATTGATGGTCTTCGTTAATTTCCGATAAAATGTAGTTAAGAAATTAAGACCAAAGTAAAAATTAGTCAAAAATTGATAATAGTGGTTGCCAGTGCCAAGCGTAATATAAAAGAAAATGAAAGTGTATATTGTTCAAATATTAATAATGTTCTAAAATGCTTTCGCTAATAAAAATGAAGATGAAAGTATAAACTAATCAAAATATCTAATAATAGTCAAAAAATACCTCATCTAATAAAGAAAAATAATGATAAAAGTAAATGCTAGTCAAAAATGGATAATAATGATCGTCAATGTTTCATCAAATAGAAATGATGTTTACCGTCAATACTAGTCAAAAATTGATAATAATAGTTTAAAATGCTTCCTCTAATAAAGATGATGTTGAAAGTAAAAAATAATAAAAATGGTTGTAAATATTCCTCCAATAAAAATGAAGATTAAAGTAAATCCTAATCAAAAATTAATAATAGTATCTGAAAATTCTTCATCTAACAAAAAAGTTTTTTTTTATTGATTCGCTTTCTACGCCTTATCCAGCACTTGCAGGTTATTTAAAGCCAGAAAATATTTTTAAATTTTAAGAATTTTTTTATACTTAGTCATACAAGTTCTAGTAATAAATCCAAAGCTGGTATGAGAAAAGATGGATTAAAACGTTTCCCAAGGATATTTGCACGTAAATGAATATAACGGACCCGACTGGAATTAGAACTCGACTCTCAGATTAACAATCCCGGGCTATTTTTCATTGCATCACCCTCACATCCAAGCTTACAGCATCTAGTATTCTCAAGCGGTCATCCATTTAGGTAATGACCAGGGCAGACGTTGCTTCATAATAAAAACGTGAGATGTAAGTAAACACTAGTTAAAAATTTAAAATAAGGGTTAAAAATGCTTCCGCTAATAAAAATGAAGATGAAATAAAACACTCGTCAAAAAAACTAATAATATTATTCGAAAATTCTTCTTTTAATAAATATGATTTTTATTGATTGGTTCGTTTTCTACGGTTTATCAAACATTTGCAGATTACACTGGTCAAAAAAGAAAATTTCTGAAAGGTTGTTGAAACACCAAACATCATTTTTAGCTAATTTGAAAATGACCTTACTTTTTCTTGGTAAGCTACCATTTTAGCTGTACAGAAATGCCTGGTTGAAAAAAAAAATTATTTGTTTTCTGTATATATGGTATTGACCGATGGCAATATTTCTCAAAATAAAATCATAGAAACCTCTCAATTCGTATTTAAACCAACAAATATTGGTCTGCTTATTGAGAAATACTATTTTTGCAATAACAGTCAGACCCTAAGTCTTTAAAAATAACACAATTGAATATATCAAGACCAACAAGTATTTTCATCAAATCATTTAATAAACTAACAGTAGAAATAAAACATTCGTGAACATAAGAACGATGGTAGAAATTTTCTCTTTCTTGATTGTCTGTCATGTTCAATGTTATTTAAGTCCATTTTGATACTCCAGCAGTATCATGTACAATGGAATAGGTGCATTCAATTGGGATGTCTTTAACTGGAGTTTATTACTAACTGTGAAAACAAAATGCTTTCAATGTGCTTGGTTTCCTTCCGTAGTGAAAGGATAAAAGTGATGGGATAAATTTATAAATATCAAACAGAAGATTTTAGGATTTCATTTTTTTTCATGTCACCTTAATTATCAGGTTTAATAAAGTGTATTACTGATAAAGTTTATCAGTTAATTTGAATTTTGGCGATAAATTGGAAAAATTCGTTACATCTATTTTCAATTTTTTGAATCAAAAACACTTTTTCTTATAAAAATAGTTTATTTCAGGTGGCTGACATAAATTGCTCCTGAAAATTGATGAGTTTTCACGATATTTATTAAGTAAATTTTGCGATCAGCCAAGATCGTAAATTGATCTTTTTATCAAAAATGAGCAATTTCAGTACAGCAAAAACGGTAGCTAACCACGAAAAGCTAAGGCCATTTTAGGAAAAAGCATCATAAAATTAGCTATAAAATGGATTTGTTTCTTGGTACAGTGTTATTTAAAGCCAGAAATATTTTAGGTTGAAACTTACTTATTTTCTCTTTTGTTATTTTGATGGTGCAGGGGAGATAATAATGTTTTAGTGATACAAATCTTATAATTAACCTAAATCTGGTGGGAGAAGAGGTGGATTCATATCTTCCCAAAAGGTATTTGCGCGTAGATCAATATAACGAACACGACTGGAATTGGAACTCCGCTCTCGAATTAATAATTTCGAGCCATTATCCATTACAATATCCATACATCCAAGTTTACAGCACCTGGTATTCTCAAGCGGTCACCCATCTAGGTACTGACCATACTCGACATTGCTTAATAATAAAAAAGAGAGATGAAAGTAAAAACTAGTTCAAAATTAATAATAATGGTTGAGAACTCGTTATCCATATATTTAAAGGGTAAAATAAATATGTTGCTATTTAAGTTAATAAAATGATTTAAAAAATTGAAACATTTCACTTACAGTTAAACGTAGTCGTATTAAATGCCTCTCCGTTGGGCTATTGCTTAACATGCTTACTAAGAGCTTTTGTACATTATAAGGAGTTCAATTCTCTTTGATTCCCTAACATTTTTAAACTTGTTCCAGTATATACTAAATAATTGCTTCAACCAGTAAAGAAACATGTCACTATCAATCACTTTTTCCCTGGAGAATAAGAATAAAGATAGCAAAAAAATAAAGATAGTAATAACAAGAAAGATAGTAATAACAATAGAGATAGCAATAAAAATAAAGATAGCAATCAGAATAAAGATACCAGTAATAAGAATAAAGATAATAACAAAAATAAAGATAGTAATAACAAGGAAGATAGTAATAACAATAAAGATAGCAATAACAAGAAAGATAGCAATAATAAAGGTAGTAATAACAAGAAAGATAGCAATAATAAAGGTAGTAATAACAAGAAAGATAGCAATAAGAATAACGATAGCAATAAGAATAACGATAGCAATAGCAATAAAGACAGTAATAACAAGAAAGATAGCAATAACAATAAAGATAGTAATAACAAGAAAGATAGCAATAACAAGAAAGATAGCAATAATAAAGGTAGTAATAACAAGAAAGATAGCAATAAGAATAACGATAGCAATAAGAATAACGATAGCAATAGCCATAAAGATAGTAATAAGAAAGATAGCAATAACAATAAAGATAGTAATAACAAGAAAGATAGCAATAACAAGAAAGATAGCAATAATAAAGGTAGTAATAACAAGAAACATAGCAATAAGAATAACGATAGCAATAAGAATAACGATAACAATAGCAATAAAGACAGTAATAACAAGAAAGATAGCAATAACAATAAAGATAGTAATAGCAAGAAAGATAGCAATAACAAGAAAGATAGCAATAATAAAGGTAGTAATAACAAGAAAGATAGCAATAAGAATAACGATAGCAATAAGAATAACGATAGCAATAGCAATAAAGACAGTAATAACAAGAAAGATAGCAATAACAATAAAGATAGTAATAACAAGAAAGATAGCAATAACAAGAAAGATAGCAGTAACAAGAAAGATAGCAATAATAAAGGTAGTAATAACAAGAAAGATAGCAATAAGAATAACGATAGCAATAAGAATAACGATAGCAATAAGAATAAAGATAGTAATAACAAGAAAGTTCGCAATAACAAGAAAGATAGCAATAATAAAGGTAGTAATAACAAGAAAGATAGCAATAAGAATAACAATAATAATAACAAGATAGCAATAAGAATAAAGATAGTAATAAGAATAAAGATAGCAATAAGAATAACGATAGTAATAACAAGAAAGGTAGTAATAACAAGAAAGATAGCAATAAGAATAAAGATAGTAATAACAAGAAAGTTAGTAATAACTATAAAGATAGTAATAACAAGAAAGATAGTAATAATAATAACGAGAAAGCAAAAGTTATTTCATGTCGTATCAAAAATTGTCTAGCAATTTCCAATAGAAAACGCCCCCATCTATTACTGTGCTGAATAAAGGCTTCCAGGCAATTCTTAATTGCATACAGACACACAGAGGCAAAAAGCACGAGGAAAGGAACTTTTGTGTGTCCGCTCTGTCCCAGAGAGATAACTATATCTAAATTAACCTGAACTTAGAACAAACATTCTGAATATTTCTCCAGTCCTCTGACCTTGATATCGAAAATATTGAAATTGCTTCCAATTTAAGAAAACCCTTCCGGAAACGTTGACAATGACTGGCTGACTTGAATTCAATATTGCGATACCAAATCAAAGAAACAAGGCTATGAACAATTCAAATTGTGATTATCTTAATCAGAATTATCACGGTCATCATCCGCGTATTTGGGAAATATGCCGATAATGTCCAAAACGTATTGATATACACGATGGAATAATTTCACTTCATAAATTAATAACATTTTTTAAACTTGCTTTAGTCACATGGTGTGTTTTGTTATCCCAAGATGTTTAAAGTACTCGTAATTCCTAGTTAGGAATTTGATTCTTTGGCTCCCTCCCACTACTCCCATGACTTAATGAGAGTGGAGCAGCGAGCAGTGTGGCTCAGTTTTCGTGAGAGTAGATAGGGAAATTTTGAGGAATCTATGACGAGTATGATTTCGATTAAAAGCACTTTTCAAACCTGGCTTGACCGACAGAGGTTCTTCTTGGCTGCATTGGTCAAGCCACGTTGGATCTAACAACGTTTTTCCTCTGCCCAGGCGCACGCAGGATCGAATCCTGCCGCAGAGCGTCTTTTTTTTATTAATAAAATCCCTCGAACATTCGTACCGGTAGACTAAAACGAATAATTTACTGTTTAATAAATAAACGGTGCGTCTACTCAAATAAGAGTAACTACTAGAAATAACTTTATATATATATATATATATATATATATATAAGCACATTTTAGTTTTCATTGTTTATTTTTTGTAATCATTTTACATCAAATAAGGTATTAAAACCACTAGGATGCAAGGTGGGTGCTGAGAGTGAAAGCAACCAAGAAGTCAATAAGAGAACCAGATACAAAAACGCAAGACAGTTAAGATTGGCATTGCATTTAAATGTTGAAGACTTTATTGACAAGATAGCAGGAAACCGGATTTGAGAACGGGAAGAGAAGAAACGGTTAGCATCGAACATATGTTTACCACTAGCAATTTTAATAGTAGAATTAGGAGACCTAACTGACAATCTAGTACTGCGTTTGAATTCGTTAAGTCGAGGTACCAACACGGAAATCTCAACAGAACAATTATCGGAGGAAGGGAGTTCCCATCTCTGTCCCATAATGATTGTTCCATTTATGTACACATTTCATAGACTAAATGGAACAATGATTACGGGACAGAGGTAGAATAATATACATGAATGGCTACTTTAATAATCAGATTAAATTGAATGAGAAGAGGAAACATTTTTTTAAGCATTTCACCCCAAACAAGGCGAGAGTGCCACTAGCACGCAAGGGGTTACAGAGAGTGAGAGCAAGAGTAAAGAGGGGTGTTTGATGAAAGGATAAAGAGAAGGACGGGGCATCAGAAGATAAAGACAAGATCACGGCATCAGAAGATGTCGATTTACATTACATTTGAATACTTGAAGATTATAGCAAGTGAGAGGAAGGGAGTTCCATTGTCGGGAACTGCGACAGAAGAAGCTGTTGGAGTAGAGGAAGCGGTTACATTTAACTGTTTTGACAGTGGAAAGGCTGGGACCGAGATGCCAACCTATTAGCGCGCTTAAATCCATGCAGTTGGGGAACCAGTGAAAATATCTTGTTAGAGTAGTTGAAATGAAAATATTTGTAGAACAGAAGAAAGTCACAGTACGTCTGTGAGAAAGTGACTGTAGACAAGATGCCAGATAAGGACCTATCATATTGCATCTGGATTTTGTCGAGGACCTTGAAATGAACTGCGGGTACACCAGACCATATATGGCAACAGTATTCAATGCAAGGATGAATGGTAGCCAGCTTTCAAATCAGTCACGAATAGGCTGTTTTTTAACTTCGTTTAACCAAGCTGGAGGAGTAGGTAATGGTTGCTCCAGTTCCTGC
Organism: Acanthosepion lycidas; assembly: GCA_963932145.1. Taxonomy (NCBI): domain Eukaryota; kingdom Metazoa; phylum Mollusca; class Cephalopoda; order Sepiida; family Sepiidae; genus Acanthosepion; species Acanthosepion lycidas. The sequence continues at coordinate 97,636,432 of OZ010590.1, forward strand.
TACGCAGTAACTACTTATTTCTGACGTTGCATACTGAGAAAGATAATATTCAGAAAATGCTATTAAACTTCCCACGTCATTTCTTTTGAAACTTTCAATGTACGGAGCTTGACCCGGAGCAAGAGCAGTTAGCGATAGACATATGCCCAGCTAACAAAGCCATAGAGTTTTACTTAGAAAGACTGACTTCAAAAAGTTCAGAGGTTATCCAAGAACGCTGAACCGAGACATTTAAAGAACAAGACAGAAAGATCCCACATTTCCTTTGGAGAAGTTTACACAATCAAGGGAAGATCTGCAATGAATCCGCAAACTCGCAGAGGATAGAGAGGGCTGGCAAAATATTGTCGAAACAGTATACAATGTCACTGAAGATGAGAGAACATGTTAATTCCTAACCTCAAATCGAAACTATTTTGATGATGATGATGATAACCAAACTGTCAAAAATGACGGCAAGTGCCTATTAGACATTTCGACGGTCGTCTTCGAGTATAGAATCCAGAGGTTAGCAGTGAATATTTCGGAGACAGTAGGAAAGCGTAGTTCAGGTTAGCAGTGGGTATCGCAGCAAAGTAGCAGAGCGTAGTACTTCCTTCTGTCATCTTCGCCTGACAAGTTGGCACTGGTCATTCGGGTAGGGTAAACAAAAATGGCCGCCTTTATACACGACGGATAGAATGTTCTGCGGCTTCTGATTGGTTATCCTTTTATTGGTAGACTATAAACTGTGTCCAGGCATTTAGACTAACTCACTAGTTACGTATATATACACAAAAAACTGCAACAGTGCCAAGTTTTTCATGCGAGATTTTAAATATAGATAAGAAGAGAAATTATGTAGATAAAGAGGAGAGCTAGCGATTGGCCATTAACTTGAAGTGGTTATTGACCACATTGAACTTGAAGAGGTTATCTCTAAAAAATCCAATCGGGAATTTTTTTTCTGTTCGTTTTTAATCATTTCACCCCGAGCAAGGCAATAAAGCTACTGAGACGCAAGCGGTTATTAAGAGTGAAAGAATATGAGAAAATGAAAACATTATTAAGAAGACAAAGCCATAAAAGAACAGGAATTAAGTAGACAGAAGATAACGATTGACATTGCTTTTACATTTTTGAAAATCAATGTTCACTGAAAAGCAAAAATCTGAAAAGAGAGTTCCACAAGGGAGAAGTGCGAGAGAAGAAACTGATAGCATAGAACTTACGCTTATATCTAGCCATTTCAACTGTAAAATGATGAGACCTTGCCACCAATCTAGTACTGCACTTAAATTCATAAAGTCTATGTACCATAGTGAAAAGAAGAATTAGCATGAAATTATTTAAAGGAAAGGCAAAGGAAAGCTACATTATGCTGGTAGGAAAGTGACTGAAGCCGAGACGCCAATAAGTGAATCATGTGAGAGAAGAAACTGTTAGCATAGAACTTACGGTTACATCTAGCCATTTCAACTGTAAAATGATGGGACCTTTCCGCCAATCTAGTACTGCGCTTAAATTCATAAGCTCCAGGTACCATAGCGAAGATTTAATCCGAACAATTACCATGAAAGTATTTATAGAACGGCACACAAATAAAAGTATTTATAGAAAAGGCGGCGTGGAAATGACTGGGGCCGAGCCGCCAGATCAAGACCGATAATATTGCTGATTCTTCTTTGGATTTTATCAAGGAGCTCAAGGTAAATAGCAGGAGTACCGTACCATATGTGGCAGTAATATTCTAAGCATGGACGAATGGTAGACTTATAGATATGTAAGATCGATTCTGGAGAGAAAAACTGAAATAAAATGAACAAACCTTCCTAGCAGAAGATCTCGCAATGGATTCAATATAGTCAGCGAAGAACGTTAGCCCAAGAAAGCGCAGTGAATCATTTTCCTGGAGGCTAGTATCAGCCATGCTCATGGAAGGCAGAGAGGGGTCTCTCAGGTGATTAACGGAGAACAGTATATATTTCAGATTTATATAAACCACCAAGTGTTGAAAGCAAAAACAAACGAAAAAGAAGACAAACAATTCAGTAACTCAGCCATCTTGTGAAACATTTGAAGCACAGGCTAACGACACACTGCGGAAAGGTAAAATCAGTAATGCCCAACTGAAAGTAAATAGGACACAAATGATCCGGTCTTATTAGTTGCAGTAAATAACAAGGTTTTATTTCCGTATAAGCTCTAATTGCTGTGTCAATTTCCCAAATACGATCACATACCAATTCATCTAAAATTTTTACCGTGTTGAAAAACAATTAACCGTACTCGGAATGTGGTAAGACTACCAAAAACTCTGGCAGCCCAAAATGTCACGTAAAAATAATCCATCAGGTTACTGTCGTCCAGCCAGCAATTATTATTCGTGGCAACAATTCGGAAAGCAATTTTACTTATTGTGTCTGTCAATATATATATAAATCTCCGTGAGAGCTTATTCGTCATATTCGTAGACATGCGTGGTCCGTGCCTGCCGTACAATACTTTTTTCTATGTCTAGTCACAATTCTATATATGATAATAATCGGCTTTCAAAGCACAATTATTTTTATTTAATAGCCTCTAGAATAATGTGAAATATAACCGTTAACGACTACCTAATAACCATTGAGATAATACAATAGACCTTGCTACCCATAATGCACCACCGACCAGCATATATAAATAGATGAGCCAGCACACAATACACATGGCTTGCTTTCATGAATGAAACAGACTATCGCCGCTCGGTCTTGACCTCAGTGTCAACTTTTACAAACACACATAGTTTTATTATGGGTCTGCCTTGGTCAATGCTGATTCCTTAACTAACCTGTAGAATTTAGGAGGAGAGTAGATAACATTATTTACATTGTTCGGATTGTTGTCATCATCTTTTTTGTCCCATTCACGACCTTTCAGCCGTTGTACGATACGGCCTTCTTGAGATGATATTTACTGAAATTTCGAATCGAACTCTTGATTTAGTCCACGGGGATAGATTGTTCTAATTCCACGTACCATACCTTTGGATATCTCAGTGTTAGTTAATTCCCTTTGATAACTCAACTGTTCAAATGAACAGGTATTGAACTCACAGGCTTTTGAGTCAAGTCACTTCTGAGTCAACGCTTTATCCAAAGGGTCACTGTCCGAACAATGTAAATAATTACAATACCTTATCTCAGAAACATAGAGAGATTTTGAAGGTAGATAACATTTGAGAATTTTTTGTAAAATGTAAATTTCTGTATGACTTAATAAGGGTCATGTGACCTCATCTGTGAAATTGTATATATCTAACGACTTCTTCAGATTATGGGGGGACTTTGTATTTCGCTCCAAAGTCGATCTCGTAGAACAAGAATTCTGTATCAAACCTCTGGCCCAGCATTCCTTTGCGCATAACGATGAGTGAACGTCATAAGTGGGCGGTTTTTAGAAAAGTGTAGATATTGAATATAAGCTTAATAATATTTGAGAAAAAGCTGTTTGATTTTTTCCGATTGCATTGTTGTATGGGGATATCAAACAAAGACTGGGAAAGCACACAGGCGCCAGCAGTCTGAAAATGTATCGGCTGTACAACGGTATTATGGGACTGTGTAACCGCCTTTCAGGGTTAGCGGCGACTAGGTCGTAGATATTTTGAACAGCTTCAAATCTGAGACAAAATAATCGGTGAGTTTAAAAATCAGTGTCACAGAATTAGTAAGAAACTTTTGTTAGTAAAGAGTCGCAGCTTAGTGGGTACAGATATGGGCTGATCCAGGATAGATATTCGCCTACTCGAAAGCAATGTGGTTCAAAGCCGAATTTTGAACTGGCAATGCCACGCGTACTAGTATTAAAAGTCGGGACCATTTCCCTCTTGACGTCGCCTCTGGAGCCAACGATTATCCTTACAAGCAGCGACTTTGTGGAACAACTGAATCAACTGCTTGGTCTGCTGTTATTAAAGTTGCTTCACCTTGTTGTATTAGACAATCTTACTCACTAGAATCTCTCTTTTACTTTTCTAAGTCTACTATTCATCCATACATAGAATATTGCTGTCACATCTTGTCCGGTGCTTCTGCCATATATTTAGATATTCTTGATAGAATACAAACAAATATCTGCTATATTATTGATCCTGTTCTGGCATCTCGGCTTCAGTCATTTTCTTACCGCCCTCAGCAAGCTTCTCTCTGCTTTTTCTATATATACTTTCATGGTATCAACTTTCCTCTGTGTATTCATTGTAAATATTCTTTGTGGTTTCATTTTTAAATGTTTTTATTTTTATTCCCCACACCCACAGGCACGTTGTACATATGGGAGCTAGTTAGGGCGACATGGAGACTTTGGGTTATTACGGTGACTGTAGTAAAAACGATAAGTAAGAATGTGTTGTTTCGGTAGAAGGAATACTGTGATATGCTTGGGTCAGTAATCTCTTCCGGCTTCTTATATTCCAGTCAACAAAGACTTAAGCGTAAATCAATCGTTATCCTCTGTCTTCTTAATTCTTGTTCTTTTATTGTTCCCTCCCTTTAATATTATTTTCTCATTCTCTCTAACACTCAGTAACCCCTTGCGTCTTAGTGGCTTTATTACCTTGCTTGACAGAAAGTGATTAAAACAAATTAAAAATGCTTCCTCTTTGAAACTATCTTCTCAAATGTATTTTTGTTGATATGTGAGGATTTTTTTTCTTTTTGTGGAAAGAGGGGTTAATTAAGAAATAAAAGAGATTATGTTTAGAATTTTAATAACTAATTAATCACGTTTACGTCGCTTGTGAGATAAATCACGAATTAATTCAAACCCAGAGTCAACATGAATATTAAAATTAATTGTCGAAACGAAAAATATTAAATCAGAATAGCTTTTATTTGGAAGTGATTTCTAGAATCCACTGAATATTTCTTCTTCATAAATATTTTATTATATGTCATTGGGTGGCGGATCGATCAGTTCCAATTCCAGGGTCATAGGTTGCATAAAGCGAGAAGAGATCAAGCAGCTTACGGGAATTTTGACATACTAATCTTATTTTTTTTTTAAAAATGAGTTTCAAACTAAAGATAGTAAAGTCACTAAGACACAAGGGGTTACAGGGTGTGGAAGAATATATATCTATATATCCGTGCGCTGATGGCTAATCGGTTGAGTTTCGATCCCAGCTTGAAGTAATCGAATGTCTATCCACAGTGATGAGCTGTGATACAGCGAAACTGTATATGAATTACTATATATATATATATATATATATATATATATATATATATATATATATGGGTATGTGTGTGTTTAGAGGGAGTTCCGATATCTTCAGACACGCATATACAATTACAAATACACAATACCATCCGGTGCCCACTTAGACGTACAAGAATCTTCACTCAAGCTACATGCACATAGAATTATCTACGGTTTTAATACACGTGACTCGTGTCTGATCAATGAGAACTGACCAAAATATAATTAAAAATACCAGAGACTTTTTGTCGGTTTTCTCTCAATTTCTGAAGAAGCTTTAATGAAAATGAAACATCTTAGATTGATACACGTTTCCCGTTTGTTCGCACTGAGGGTTTAAGACCGAGAAGGCAGAACTAGTCACACTCACGATGGTTAGCGTCAACCATGCTGATGGCAGATATACAGTGATCTTTCAGGTGATCAGGATATATATATATATATATATATATATATATATATATATATATATATATATGTATGTATGTATGTATGTATGTATATATATTAAGAAATGGACAAAGTCCGACAATTATTTTAAGACATTTTTATGTTTATACGTTTTTTTATAGATACAAATATTTAAGTAAATGTTCTGCTTATAATAAACAGTATTAACGATTATAAGTTATAACAGAAGCCATAGGTTTATATCAACGGCTTCCCATACTTAATACTTCTCGTTTTTCACTCTCGCGTGGTCAAGTGTGACGTCACGATCTGCGATGCAATTTTCGCTTCCGCGTCTCGTATATACGAATTTGTCGTTACTTGAAATTTTCATGCAGCAAAGGCGGCTTATGTAAGCTGATAGCTTAGATTGGATTTAAACATGTATCAATATGGTGTTAGCCTTTCGTCTTTCGACGATAATGTTATTAAGCTTATCAGACAATATGAAAGGAACTTACTTATAATAAATAGACAAAACTTGTCTATATTATTTAATGAAACATGCATTAAGATAGATAGATAGATAGATAGATAGATAGATAGATAGATAGATAGATAGATCCTCAAAATTAACAACACACCGGCAAAATCAAAATTACAACGGGCGAACATTACCTATAGTTTAAATGCCACTTAAGGAAATGTATCTGTATTTCTGATCAAAGCGAATTCATAAATGATTACTTTGGTCACACGACTACATACCTATCCAGACATTTTACGTTGTACCTATCTGACTACAGCTCTATTAGAACCCATTTAAACACACATAAAAACATACCAGACTTCGTTCAAAACATTCTAGTAGAAAATACAAGCATAATAACCTCATCCATATGTAAAAAAGAATAAAAATAATGGAAGCCTTTATAATAAAAAAGAAAAAGAAAGCATTTAAGATTAACTACGAACACGGCCACCATGTGCTGTGTTCGGAAAATAAAACATCCCTATAACTCTAAAAACATACACACAATCCATACACCCAATTAAAAAGCGAAAATAAAATCATACTTGATAATGGCTAAAACTATGGCCGAAAGTGTTCGGGATAATAGAACAGTTGAAAAATTTTACAGTTTTTACTGTTTTTTTGTTTTGTTTTTTTTTTGTTTTTTTTCGAACACAAGAAAAATTAAATGAAACGTTTAATTGCAGTACCTTGTTAGTCGTCTTTAATGAAACTTATAGAAATGAAGGATTGATGACCAGATACACAATATATATATATATATATATATATATAGGATGCGATGGGTAAATTGTCGCTATTTTGTATTTTTAATTTCGCGTACGTTATGACGCAATTATTTACTCAGCCAGAAATTTGAAGACGGAATGCCGTACTGCTTGAACAGTAGAAGCATTTCAGATTGTTTGTGTGTTAATCTGAGTACACTGTAGAGGATACGGAAAAAGTTGGCTGAGTCTAATAGTGATTATGATGGTATGGCAGCTCGGAAAAATCACTCTGATCTTTCTGAAACTAAAAGAACTTCCGAATTTGTTGATATCAGTCTCAATACGGAGGGGGCCTGCATCAAGTGCCCTGAGTAAGTAGTGCTGTTTTTGGATGAAGAGAGCGGCTACTGGAAGATTCTATGCCTGGCAACAAGACTCCGCACCATGCCGCATAACCAAGAGAACCTAGTCATGGTTGTCAAACAATTTCTGCAACCACATCAACCCTCTGAGTACCTAACACCCCAGACTGCAACCCAATTGATTACCATTCCATGTAACACCATAGATGAACTGAAGGCTAATATTATGGCAGCATTCACCTTTTTAAACAAGGAAACCGCCCAGAAAAGTTGCAACAGATTCCGAAGTCGTCTGGAGGCCATGCTTAAAGTCAATGGCGATTTTATTGAATAAACTTATTCTTTAGTATTGCAAGATATTTTTGTGTAATTTTGATAAATGTATCTGTTACAATGAGATATCAGTGTTATTTTCATTTTTGCGTAATTTAGACGACAATTCATCCATCGCAACATATATATATATATATATATATATATATATATATATATATATATATATATATATATGAGAGGTTGATATACAAATCTTTATATATCAAAAACAATTTAACTTTATCACAACTACCGCTGAAAATAATTTATCTGCACTTAACGAGACAGGCTACAATTTTGATATGAATATGCTATTCTAATTAAATTCTGATTTTACTATTTCCCCTCCTGATGGTGTTCTTACAGTCTTATTTTAAGTTGCACTGAATGGCGTATACACAGTCTTTAATCATGGGTTGTCTGACATAAGGGACAGGTCTGTGTACTGTTGAACCACAACTATAGATTGTCCTATTGGATCTTATTGTATATTATCCGATAAATCCTTCACACAATGTAGACAAATTGAGCCTGCTTTCTGAGTGTTGTCACCATCTTGTAACTTTCTATCCCAGGTTCTGAGGCTGCTATCAACTACCCTGGGTAATTTTTACGTTGTAGAGTATTGCTTATATCAATCATTTCTTGTTCATGTGTCCTTTGGCCACCACTAATCACTTTTGCAGAATGTTCTTGGCAGAGGAAGATACTTTTCTTTACAGGATATGAGAGGTAGGAGTCGCAGGTGAATATTGCCTTGCGGTATATGTATGACTTGAACCAGTGATATCTACTTGAGATATTAGTACTTCGAGGAATACTAGTTTGTTGTCGTCGATTTCTCCCGCCATTGTGAAATGTACAGATGGTTTTAATGAGTTCACATGATGAAGAAGTAGTTGGAGATCATCGGTTCGAAATTCCAAAAAATAATACCCGAAGAATGTCGGTGCGTACAACGGTCAAAATGTCATGAATATGACAATAAAGATAAGGACAAAGGTTTGAAAAACGTAAATAGTGTAAGTAGTAACAATACATCATCTTACAAATATAGACTGTGAATATGACAATAAAGATGAGGACAACAGTCCAAACAATGTAAATAGTGTAAATACTTACAATACCTCATCTCAGAAATATAGACTGTGAATATGACAATAAAGATGAGGACAACAGTCCAAACAATGTAAATAGTGGAAATAGTTACAATAACTCATCTCAGAAATATAGACTGTGAATATGACAATAAAGATGAGGACAACAGTCCAAACAATGTAAATAGTGGAAATAGTTACAATAACTCATCTCAGAAATATAGACTGTGAATATGACAATAAAGATGAGGACAACAGTCCAAACAAGGTAAATGGTGTAAATAGTTACAATACTTCATCTCAGAAATATAGACTGTGAATATGACAATAAAGATGAGTATAACAGTCCAAACAATGTAAATAGTGTAAATAGTTACAATACCTCATCTCAGAAATATAGACTGTGAATATGACAATAAAGATGAGGACAACAGTCCAAACAATGTAAATAGTGTAAATAGTTACAATATCTCATCTCAGAAATATGGACTGTGAATATGACAATAAAGATGAGGACAACAGTCCAAACAATGTAAATAGTGGAAATAGTTACAATAACTCATCTCTGAAATATACACTGTGAATATGACAATAAAGATGAGGACAACAGTCCAAACAATGTAAATAGTGTAAATATTTACAATACCTCATCTTAGAAATATAGACTGTGATTATGACAATAAAGATGAGGACAACAGTCCAAACAATGTAAATAGTGGAAATAGTTACAATACTTCATCTTAGAAATATAGACTGTGAATATGACAATAAAGATGAGGACAACAGTCCAAACAATGTAAATAGTGGAAATAGTTACAATAACTCATCTCAGAAATATAGACTGTGAATATGGCAATAAAGATGAGGACAACAGTCCAAACAATGTAAATAGTGTAAATAGTTACAATACCTCATCTTAGAAATATAGACTGTGAATATGACAATAAAGATGAGGACAACAGTCCAAACAATGTAAATAGTGTAAATAGTTACAATACTTCATCTTAGAAATATAGACTGTGAATATGACAATAAAGATGAGGACAACAGTCCAAACAATGTAAATAGTGGAAATAGTTACAATAACTCATCTCAGAAATATAGACTGTGAATATGGCAATAAAGATGAGGACAACAGTCCAAACAATGTAAATAGTGTAAATAGTTACAATACCTCATCTTAGAAATATAGACTGTGAATATGACAATAAAGATGAGGACAACAGTCCAAACAATGTAAATAGTGTAAATAGTTACAATACTTCATCTTAGAAATATAGACTGTGAATATGACAATAAAGATGAGGACAACAGTCCAAACAATGTAAATAGTGGAAATAGTTACAATAACTCATCTCAGAAATATAGACTGTGAATATGGCAATAAAGATGAGGACAACAGTCCAAACAATGTAAATAGTGTAAATAGTTACAATACCTCATCTTAGAAATATAGACTGTGAATATGACAATAAAGATGAGGACAACAGTCCAAACAAGGTAAATGGTGTAAATAGTTACAATACTTCATCTCAGAAATATAGACTGTGAATATGACAATAAAGATGAGTATAACAGTCCAAACAATGTAAATAGTGTAAATAGTTACAATACTTCATCTTAAAAATATAGACTGTGAATATGACAATAAAGATGAGGACAACAGTCCAAACAATGTAAATAGTGTAAATAGTAACAATACCTCATCTCAGAAATATAGACTGTGAATATGGCAATAAAGATGAGGACAACAGTCCAAACAATGTAAATAGTGTAAATAGTTACAATACCTCATCTTAGAAATATAGACTGTGAATATGACAATAAAGATGAGGACAACAGTCCAAACAATGTAAATAGTGTAAACAGTTACAATACCTCATCTTAGAAATATAGACTGTTGTGACGGGTACACACCTGGCCCAGGGTCGAATCCTTTGGTTACGGCGCCAGCTGTGACGTCGCTCCTCCTGGTCGCTCCTCCTGGTCGCCCCTCCTGGTTCCAAGCGTGCCGCTCCAACTTCTTGGTTAGATGATCACCAGCCTCTCCTTTCCCAACCCGCTTCCAATACCTGGTTGCTAAAGCAACTGTACTGATCTCCGGTCTGTCTACCCACGCTGTGTTTAGATCTTAGACAGACGGGACCAGCAGGGATTGGGCCGTATGCAAGTTGAGTCCGACGGGGGTGGCAAAACACAAGTAAAAGAAAAAAAAAAACTCACGAGACAAAAAATCACTGATAAAAAAAAAAAAAAAGGTGACAACCTTTTATATCTAATGTCCGTTACATAAAGAAAAATTGTTCTCATTCCCGACCCGCTCTGTGGACTATGGCACCAAGCTTCTATCATACAACTTAACGATTTCGAATTGTCTACTCTCTAGAATTGTGTATGTCGGAGTGTGGTTTAGTTCAACACTGGGGCTAATTTCTATCAATCATTCGCAGTTGATTCTTCTCTTCGACTTGAGTTGTATTTCTTCACTTCGATCTGGTTGGGTCGAATTCTGTTCTCGGCTGGGCTTGATTTTAACTTCTTCTTCTTCTTCCGTCCAGTAACTCTTTGGCCTTGTCTTCGACTTGGCTGCAACTTCTCCGCGGCTTTCGAGTAATCTTCTCCTTCGTCGACTTAGATAGAACTTCTCTTGTCTTTGACTTGGGCCGGAAGGATTTCTTGTTTTCGACTTGGGCTGGAAAGATTTCTTGTTTTCGACTTGGGCTGGAAGGATTTCTTGTTTTCGACTTGGGCTGGAAGGATTTCTTGCCGCAACTCAGCCGCAACTCTCTGTCGTCCGAGGTGATCTCTTCTCGCTGCCGTCCGGGGCTGAACTCATTTTTTTGTCGATTGGGTCCTGCTTTTATTGACGCCGCAGCAAACCGGGGTGGGTCTGTCGGCGTCAGGGCTCTCTCGATAATCCCAAAAGTCGCATTAGTTCTGATTTCCCATTATCGCTATTATTTTCACCCCTACTTCCTCAGTGCCTCTGGGGGGAAGACGCATACCCATCTCTCCCGGTTTCTCGTATGTCAGGCGACCGTTTTCGACCAATGGTTCTTGATCGAGCATTCTCCCTCCTCTTTCCGCATATCACGTGACCCCTTTCGGCTAATGAGACTGTGGTGGGACGCCTCCCGTCTCCAATCGGGCGTGGCTTACATCGTTCTTGTTCTAAAAAAAACAAAATCTAATTTGGCCTTTTTCACACGTACGAAAAATGATAATCTTGGCTTTTTCTCACCTGGGTTCTGTCAAAACAGCCTGCCGCTAATTAGATGTGACTTCAGGAAAGAATATTGGCGCTATCTGTGAGCCGAGACAATCGTTTTCTTTCCTTCTTTGTTTTTGGTCAGACCTGATAGTCAAAAATCTTAATTATCTGAATTGAAAATGTCTCCACTTCATCATCGTGGGGTTCCAATTTTTAACAGGTCAGAATCTGTATACAGTTCCACCGGTCACCACCTCAACAAAAAAAACACCTTTCCTCCGATTAAAATTTCGTTTCCATTGTTCTAAAAAATCTTTATTGTTTCAGCCAACCTTAACAACTTCCATCCTACGCGGACATGGAATTAGTTCAAGTGCTTGACCTGATAATTTTGACACTTGTTAGGTGCTGGTCGTACGTGTGTGTTTTCGCTTACGATCTGGTTTCGTATTATGTTTCTGTCTTTCCTCTTCTTTTTGTTTTATTTTATTATCTCCAAACTCTATTTCTTCAACCAAATATAACAATTTCTATTTCCCTGGATTTCGGTCAGGTAATTTGACCTGATATATTTTGACACCTGTCTTGTCTTAGTTTTACTTATGATCGGGTTTTGTATTACCTATTCCTCTTTCTCTTTCTTTTTATTATTATTTTTTTTTTCTTCTTCTCTTTGGATCGCCTAAATACAGTTAGAGAATTATTCTCAAAACTCAATTATTCTTGGTTTCTAAATAACTAACAACTGGTTAATAAACCGAATAAAAATTAAATCATATTTCTATGAATATCTCTTTTTAGTCTTTCTAAAAAATGCAGGGTGCCACAATCCTCCCCTAACCGATTTGTCATTTACCCGTAAATGACACCTAAACCCAATTACATCATTTAACATGCACCATGCATTTGTCTCATGCAATTCTATTCTACTTTCTTACATGCAAGGGTAATGTTCTTTTCACCTTCTTTTGTTCTACATGCAATGTAATGTTCCTTTCATCTTTTTTTTTCTACATGCAATGTAATGTTCTTTTTCATCTTCTTTTGTTCTACATGCAATGTAATGTTCTTTTCATCTTCTTTTGTTCTACATGCAAGGGTAATGTTCTTTTTCATCTTCTTTTGTTCTACATGCAAGGGTAATGTTCTTTTTCATTTTTCTTTTTTTTTTGTTCTACATGCAAAAGTAATATGTGCGTGTGTCTGTGGGTGCAGATGTGTTTACTATGGTTTGTTCTTCTTGGTCAATGTTTTCCTCTCCGCTGTGGGAGGTTTTTCCGCCGCACGTGGTGGTCTCACGCCAGCCTCCTCCGTTGGTCTTTCAGCAATTTCTTCGCCCGTCCTGTCTGAGCGAGGAACACTGCTCGGCATCTCCCTCTCGAGTTGCTGCACGCTCACTAGATTGTCGTTCGCTAATCTCCTCTTACTCTTAACCTTCCATATTAATACACCCCCGATTACTATTGACCAACTTATCGCGATCTGCTCATCGTCTTCCCAAGCCACACCTTCGTTTCCCAACGCACTTAACTTGTCTCTCAATTGATCCATATCGATCTTTTCTATTGGCTTCATTAATACTGGCATCTTATTTAAGGTAACATTAGAGAATCTCTTCACTATCGGCTCCCATAATTCTGTACAATTGACTAAGCCTCTACCAATCATCTCTATGATTGAATCTTTCTCTTCATATCTTTCTTCTTCCTGGTAATAGGGTGGTAAGGAAATGGATATTCCAACCGCCGAACATCCCATGGGTAGCGTCACCAGGGATAACGGTGGTCTTATTCTTAATGTCCTTGTGGACTCTCCCCCACATACCCTAGACAAGCTGATATGTCTCTGTGTGGCTACTGCCCACACCCCGTCTGAAACACTGATAGCTTGTGGTAATGCCGTGTTTGTTAATACCTCCACTTGGCAGATTCTTTTGATTCCTTCCCTTTTCCCATCAAACAATTCTAGTATGCACATTCTGCGATTACCAGTTTTATAGATAGGGCTTAACAAGGTACAAGTCCCTAGAGCATCATCTCTACACCTTCCAGCTTCTTCAGCTGATAGCAACATGAATTTCGTTCTCCCCGAATTTAAAGCTATGTAGTCTGCTTCCACCTTGTACCTTGCTATCATTCCTAAACCTTGATCTCTTCTGGGGTAGGGGATGGGTAAGTTTATAACCTGGTATATCTCGAATACACTCTCGCTATCTAACAACGGAACAGATATCACAACCAATAGTCGCCTATTTTCTAACAAGGTCACACATCCTAGTGCATTATAATATTTCCACAATTCTTTGGTGGGGTCCACCGGCAGCCTTAAATGGTGGGGTAACTCGGCCTGTATTCCGAGTAGCGCTTCCCTTAGGTGACCCGGGTTTACTATGCTTGGGGAGAGGTGTCCTAATGACAGCATGTCTAATTGCGCCCTCACGTGTTCCAGCAAGGTCGTCAACGACTGACTCGTTTGTCGTACCTTATTCGTAATTGTCATCAGCTGGAAATATTTTTGCATGAATCCGCTCATTTCCTGTAATTCAATCATTACAGTTTCTGTATTATTAATTACCTCTTGTCTCAACCTCGCCAGGTTGTCTATTAACCAATTGATTCTGGCTCTATTTTTGGACACCTCTAACCTTGTCACATTTAATATTGTCACACTCTCCCTTGCCACCTGGGCAAGCGTCCTCTGGTTTACCTCCACTTCTCCCAGTTTCCTTCTTATGAATTTAACGTCATCTTCAGTCACTGTTCCAAACAGGACACTCAATGCCTTTCCCACAATCGGGACTACGGATCTCCTTTCCCGCGTCTGCAGTAACTCTATTCCCTGCAGGTAGTTTTGCATGTCTTTCCATTGAGCCTCTATCATAGTGGCTTCTGATTCTAGGGAGTGCAATAAACTGAGATACCCTTTTTGCTTGGGATAATCTTGTCCTACTTTCAACCGGGCTGCATCCAGTTGCGTTAGCTCGTTTCCTAACTTATTTAGTAGCGACTCATACGGGTTCAAATCTATCACGAATGTGACCAACCACTTAGACCTGGTTATTATTACTTCGCTCGTTTTTTTAAAAATGGTGTTTCGGCTGCGCTTCCCAGCTTCCGCCATCGTCACCATCAGCGTGGCTACCACCATCATCGTCATAACCAACCCTTTCATCTTGATCATTCCTGAAAGGTAACGAAATTCTTTTGTTGTTATTCTTCACAACTACTTCGTGTCGCTCAACTCATCACTCAATTATTTTATAACTTCTTACTAAGTTCAGCTCTTCCCTCCTCTAACTAACCTCTAGCGGACAGAATGGTCTGGTCAGCTGTGCGTGGCGCCCACTCTAAAGGTTGTACTTCATGACACCACTGGTGATCAATCAACAATGCCAATGATCTTCTCCCGTCCCTTGTGAGGTGCATCCCGCGACTCCATCCCCTCCACTCACATCTACCATAGTCAGCCAATAGGATTTTGGATGAGCCAGTGTCGTTATCTGTCGACACTAAATGCTTGTATTCTGCACAGCCCTTTTGTTCTACTGAGATTTGGGGTTCTTCTCCCTCCCTGATCTCATCTTCTGAGGTGATTCCTGTTCAACCTCTAACCTTCTTTCTGTGTCTAACTTCCGTCCAGGAGGTTTTTTTTGTCCTCTTCTTCATCTCCTGATTCTTCTTTCTGTTTAGAGTCTTCGCCTTGAATGTCCTCAATACCTTTCGACTCTATGTCTAAATTTCTCCTGTTCCTTATCCTTTCCTTGAGCTGGGAAAGGGGTATTCGATCCTCCTCCTCCCACTCGCTGGGTCCTTCGTCCTGTTCAGGGTGCCTCTTTTTAGAGCCTTCGACTGCTTGATTGGACCTCCTCGTCTTTTTCTTCCTTTTCTTCGGACATGGGGGTGTGATGGCGATCTCACGGGGTCTTCTCTGTACCGATTCAGTCGACGACTGAACATCGCCAATCCCCGCTGAGGGTTCCAACTCTGTCACTCGGACTGCTTCGTTTATCTGGCCAAGTCGACCTATCTCCGCATCCTCCTCGGAGTCTTCTTCCGTTTCCATTTCTTCCGGTTCAACCAGAGTTACTTTCCTTTTCCTTGTCTTCTTAGGCCTCGGCTCGCTCATTTCCAGGTTAGCTATTTCAGCCTTCTTCAGATCATTGGCATGAACCCTCCTCGCTCGTCCTGCCACTTGATCCCATATTACATATGATACTGGGCCCGTCTGCTCTACTATCCGGTAGTACGGTTCCCATCTTTGGTCCAGCTTTCCCTCTCTCTGGTGGATTTTATAGTAGACAGGGTCTCCAACCTTCAATTCTACTACCTTTCTTTCAGCATTCACCCTCTCATTTCTTTTCTTCTGGGCCCTCTTTATTCTTCTTCTGGCCTGTACAAATATCTTATGTTGCTGTTCCAGCAATAGTTGATGATGATCTTCTCCCATATACCTTCTTCGGGGCTTCAGTAGGTTATCCACAGGCAGGACCACGTCTCTGCCAAACAACAAAAAGTAAGGAGAAAATCTGGAGGTTTCGTTTATCGTAAACCTCACGGCCGCCAGAGCCTGCGTCAAATACAAGTCCCAATTTCCAGTGTTTTCTCTGACCAGCTTGGCCAATACATCTCCCAAGGTTTTATGAAACCTTTCCACTTTAGCATTTCCCTGGGGGTGATATGGGGATGTTTTTATGTGCTCTACATTCAAACCTGTCAAAACCTCTCTCATGATGCTGTTCACATTCTCCGTGCCATTGTCTGTTACCAATTGCACAGGGGCACCATACCTAGGGAAGATTTCACTTATTATCAACCCGGCCACAGTTCTGGCCTTCTTGTCTGGTACTGCAAATGCTTCAGGCCAATTTGTTAGCCAATCGACAAAACTCACTATATAGTTGTTTCCTTGTGCAGTTTCTCCATATGGTCCTGATACATCCATACTCACCTTTTCGAAGGGAAAGTTTGGTACGTCTGTTTCCTCCAAGGGTGCCATTTCCTGCCTTCTGCTCTGCGACTGGCACACTACACAACTCCGAACATAGTTAGTGACCTCTCCGTACAGTTTGGGCCAATAGTACTTTCTTCCTATGAGATCACATGTCCTATCAATTCCCATGTGACCCAACCTCTCGTGGCACTGCTCCAATATCTCTGGTCTTAAACTTTTGGGCACATACAACTTGGGCTTGACTTCTTCATCCCTGCCTGAGAGATAATACAGCCTTTCCTCTATTATGGCATACTTGGTGGTCTCTCCTGCCTTCACCTTCTCTCTCAGAGCAGCTATTTCACTGTCTGCTTGCTCCTTCTCAATTCCTTCTGTCCAGTAGGGATCGGTTATTATCTGGGCGTCCCCTTCTTCGTCCGATTCTAACATAGGGCGATCTTTTAGCTTATTAGAGTTAATTACTCCTATTCTATAGGCTTTATCATCTACTCCCTGTTCTACCTTTACAGATCTTTCTTCCAGTTGTTTCGGTATTCTTGAGAGTAAATCTGCGCACGTGTTTTCCTTTCCTGCCAAATATTCTATCTTACAGTGGTAGCCACTTAACTTAAGTGCCCACTGTTGAATTTTCTTATTATTTGTCCACTCTGCCTGCAATAGGTACTGCAAAGGTTTGTGGTCTGTTTTTATAGTAAAGACCGCACCATTTAAATAGTAGTCCAGTTTTTGGAGAGCATACATGATGGCATATGCTTCTCTTTCTATTACTGGCCACCTCTGTTGTGTCTCTGAGAGCTTATGGGAGAGGAAGTATATCGGTACTTCCTCTGGTATGCCAGGCACTGGTCCTTCCTTATCAGGACACGGCTGGGTAAGTACTGCCCCTACACACTGCTCACTGGCATCCGTGTATAATATCATGGGCTTGCTGAGGTCTGGGTACGTCAGCAGTGGGACGGTTGTCAACTGTCCCTTTAGCGAATCAAATGCTCGTTGACAGTCCTCTGTCCACTTGAACCTAGCGTATTTCTTCGTCAGGGCTACTAGTGGTATGGCAATTCTTGAAAATGCCGGGACGAAGCGTCGGTAGTAGCCTATAGCTCCTATAAAACCTCTTACCTGTCTCACTGTCTTAGGCTCTGGCATTTCCCTTATGACCTTTACCTTATCCATGTCGGGTTTAATACCGTCTCCGTTTATGACGAAGCCTAAATACCTAGTTTCTTCCTTCAGAAACTGACACTTTGACAATTTTAATTTTAATCCGTGTTTCCTCAATCTTCCCAACACCTGTCCTAAATGAAAAAAGTGTTGTTCCACTGTCTCCGAAAATATCAAGATATCGTCCAAATACGCCATGGCAAAGCTCTCGTATCCTCCTAACACTATTGACATTAGCTGTTGGAAGACTCCCGGGGCATTAGCTAGACCGAATGGCATCACCCTGAACTGAAACAGTCCCAGGTGACACGCAAATGCGGCCTTCTCCTTGTCAGCCTCATCCAGGGCTACTTGCCAATACCCGGACCTCAAGTCCAACGTAGAGAAGTACTTTGCCTTCCCTAATAATGCCAAAATGTCGTCTATCAATGGCAATGGCACCGCCAACGGCTTCGATATAGAATTTAGCTTCCTAAAATCTACACAGAAACGATGCCCGCCATCTTTCTTACCTACTATTACTATTGGGAAGCTCCAAGGGGAGATCGATCTTTCGATCATCCCAGCTTCCAACATTTCCTCTACTGCCTCTTCTACAAGTGATCTTTTATGTATAGGTGTCCGGTAGGGTTTCAATTTCACAGGGGGGTGGTCTCCGGTGTCGATTTTCATTTCGACTGTGTGGGTCTGACCTAGCTCCTTGTCTGACTGGGCCACCACATCTCGATTGTTCCTTAACAGACCCCCACTCTGGTTCTAAATTGATCCGGTGCTAATATATCCTCATCTAAGATTCCCTCTGTTTGCTCTACTAGCTTCCTTCGTTCCTCCTCGAATCTCACCCGACTCAGAGTTCGTAGGGGAAGTGCTCTCCCTATCTTCTCCCCTCTCCTAACCTTTATAGTCTTTTGGGCCTGGTTCACCATCATTATGGGCACCAACTCGGCTGCCTCCACTACCGTTTCGCACAGGGTTACCTCGTTATCTTCTAGGCCCTTTCCTTCTACAGGGACCAACTGCAGGGGTCCTCTCCATACCCTTTTTCCTGACATTAACCTACCCTTTCCCGACACTGCGGTTCTAGGAGGTAACTTTACATCTTCCTCCACCACTATGGTTATCTCTTCCTCTGGTGGGCATCCCAATGGCGTTCTCTCGCCGTTCACCACCAACACAGTAGGATTAAACTCAATCTGGGCCCTCTGGCTCCGGAGCCAATCTTCTCCCAAGATTGCCTCCGTACACAGGTCGGGGGT
The DNA here is from genome assembly GCA_963932145.1 of Acanthosepion lycidas. Classification (NCBI taxonomy): domain Eukaryota; kingdom Metazoa; phylum Mollusca; class Cephalopoda; order Sepiida; family Sepiidae; genus Acanthosepion; species Acanthosepion lycidas. The sequence continues at coordinate 97,655,642 of OZ010590.1, forward strand.
TACGTAAAAATTTTGGGTGCTTTTTACTTTCCCAATCCTCACCGGGAGCCTCACCATCCCTTTTATCTTCAGGGGGGCTCCATCTGCTTGCGTGATCTCTATGTCCACCAGAGCCCTCATCTCCCTACCCCCTATCTCTGCTCTACAGGATAGTTCTTTCTCTTGCGTTAGCAAAGAGAACACTTGAGCTTTCTTCTTCCTGGGTCTCCACCCTTGGGTCAACCCAGCCATGGGTGCCGGTAGTAATAAATCACCTTCATTTTTCTCATGAGGTGGAGTTCTGCGCCCCCTGCACCTGGGCGACCCCGGCCGGACCTCTCCCGGTCTCCCGCGTTCGTTTCTAAGGATACAGTTTCTCTTCAGGTGTCCTGGCCTCCTGCAAAACCAGCACCTTCTTGTTGGACAGCTTGCCGCAAAGTGGCCCGCCCGACCACATGTCCAACATTTTGCTCTTTTCCTTTTCAACTGGGTTGGCCTTGTGTCTATTCCCGGGGGAACCCGTCCTCTATTCAAGCGGTTCGCCCGTCCACTGGTCCAAGTTTTTATTTCTCTTCTTTTTAACTGGGCCACCCTCCCTCTTAATTCCGGGGTGGCCCGCTGGCTTTTCCCTGGGCCGGTCTCTTGGGCTCAGCCTTCTTTGTTAATATCGGTGGGGCACCCTTCCTCAGCCCGCACCACTTGGCCAGGTGTCCTTTCTTACCACACCTGGTGCATCTGTCCTGATCGAAGTCTGGGGGTAACCCCCACTTCGTCGGACATTCCGCCGCCCTGTGGTCCTCGTGCCCACAGGTCCAGCAGACCAGCCCGTATCGACCCGGCGTGGGCTTATAAAAGCCATGCCTGGTCGACCATGCTTTTCTATTGGGGTCCTCCTCCCATAATTCTGCCCGATCCACCTCATCCTTAACCCTCTGATTCCACGCGGGGGGTCTTCCGCCTACCCCCCTCTTTCCAGCCTCCTGACTTGGCATCTGCTTCTTCCCACACCTCTTCACTTTATCCCACACGCCCTGGCTCTCCCTGGCCAGCTCCACCGCTGCCGACAGTCTGAGCGGTCCTTCCTTCAGTACGTCGTGACGTACACGCTCGTCGCTCAGCGCCTCTATATACAGGTCCGCCAGTTGGGCCTGCATAACTGCATTATCCCTGACCACTTCGGGGAATGCCAACGATGATAGCTTCCCCGCTCGGGTCCCTAATTCTCCCGGGGTTTCATCCCGTAGCTGTGTCAGTTTTAAAAGGGCCCTCATGGCCTCTATGGCCGTACCTTCGTCGGCGAACTCTTTGGTTAGCAGTCTTTTTATCTCTTCCCAAGACAAGCAGGGTTGATTTTCCAAGAGCCCCCTCACGAACTCAGACGCTTTTCCCTTTGTGGCATCGTATGCCAAATACAGGGTTTCTTGGTCCGAAAGCTCGTAGATGATTCGGCTCTTCTCAAGGATTGCCAGCCAGTTTTTAAACTCCTTCCCGCTGCCATCAAATACTGGGACCCTCGGTCCACCTAACAGCTTCCTTAAATCTACTGACAACCCCCGCCTTACTTCCTCTTCACACCCCACTGCTCTATCCGAATCATAGTCCGACATGTCTACAGAGAAAGACAATCTATGCAGCAACAATCGAGGTTGGGAAATAAAATAAGGTGTCCTACCTTGCAGACGATTCTGTTCTTGTTCCTTTCGGTCCCGGTCGTTTTGAGTTCTATTTGAATTTTCAGCAACGGCGGTCGATCGATGTGACGTGACGCGGCTGTCTCAGGGTTGATCCTGGTCACGGCACCAATTGTGACGGGTACACACCTGGCCCAGGGTCGAATCCTTTGGTTACGGGGCCAACTGTGACGTCGCTCCTCCTGGTCGCTCCTCCTGGTTCCAAGCGTGCCGCTCCAACCTCTTGGTTAGATGATCACCAGCCTCGCCTTTCCCAACCCGCTTCCAATACCTGGTTGCTAAAGCAACTGTACTGATCTCCGGTCTGTCTACCCACGCTGTGTTTAGATCTTAGACAGACGGGACCAGCAGGGATTGGGCCGTATGCAAGTTGAGTCCGACGGGGGTGGCAAAACACAAGTAAAAGAAAAAAAAAACTCACGAGACAAAAAATTACTGATAAAAAAAAAAAAAAAAAAAGTGACAACCTTTTATATCTAATGTCCGTTACATAAAGAAAAATTGTTCTCATTCCCGACCCGCTCTGTGGACTATGGCACCAAGCTTCTATCATACAACTTAACGATTTCGAATTGTCTACTCTCTAGAATTGTGTATGTCGGAGTGTGGTTTAGTTCGACACTGGGGCTAATTTCTATCAATCATTCGCAGTTGATTCTTCTCTTCGACTTGAGTTGTATTTCTTCACTTCGATCTGGTTGGGTCGAATTCTGTTCTCGGCTGGGCTTGATTTTAACTTCTTCTTCTTCCGTCCAGTAACTCTTTGGCCTTGTCTTCGACTTGGCTGCAACTTCTCCGCGGCTTTCGAGTAATCTTCTCCTTCGTCGACTTAGATAGAACTTCTCTTGTCTTTGACTTGGGCCGGAAGGATTTCTTGTTTTCGACTTGGGCTGGAAGGATTTCTTGTTTTCGACTTGGGCTGGAAGGATTTCTTGCCGCAACTCAGCCGCAACTCTCTGTCGTCCGAGGTGATCTCTTCTCGCTGCCGTCCGGGGCTGAACTCATTTTTTTGTCGATTGGGGTCCTGCTTTTATTGACGCCGCAGCAAACCGGGGTGGGTCTGTCGGCGTCAGGGCTCTCTCGATAATCCCAAAAGTCGCATTAGTTCTGATTTCCCATTATCGCTATTATTTTCACCCCTACTTCCTCACAGTGCCTCTGGGGGGAAGACGCATACCCATCTCTCCCGGTCTCTCGTATGTCAGGTGACCGTTTTCGACCAATGGTTCTTGATCGAGCATTCTCCCTCCTCTTTCCGCATATCACGTGACCGCTTTCGGCTAATGAGACTGTGCTGGGACGCCTCCCGTCTTCACTCGGGCGTGGCTTACATCGTTCTTGTTCTAAAAAAAACGAAATCTAATTTGGCCTTTTTCACACGTACGAAAAATGATAATCTTGGCTTTTTCTCACCTGGGTTCTGTCAAAACAGCCTGCCGCTAATTAGATGTGACTTCAGGAAAGAATATTGGCGCTATCTGTGAGCCGAGACAATCGTTTTCTTTCCTTCTTTGTTTTTGGTCAGACCTGATAGTCAAAAATCTTAATTATCTGAATTGAAAATGTCTCCACTTCATCATCGTGGGGTTCCAATTTTTAACAGGTCAGAATCTGTATACAGTTCCACCGGTCACCACCTCAACAAAAAAAACACCTTTCCTCCGATTAAAATTTCGTTTCCATTGTTCTAAAAAATCTTTATTGTTTCAGCCAACCTTAACAACTTCCATCCTACGCGGACATGGAATTAGTTCAAGTGCTTGACCTGATAATTTTGACACTTGTTAGGTGCTGGTCGTACGTGTGTGTTTTCGCTTACGATCTGGTTTCGTATTATGTTTCTGTCTTTCCTCTTCTTTTTGTTTTATTTTATTATCTCCAAACTCTATTTCTTCAACCAAATATAACAATTTCTATTTCCCTGGATTTCGGTCAGGTAATTTGACCTGATATATTTTGACACCTGTCTTGTCTTAGTTTTACTTATGACCGGGTTTTGTATTACCTATTCCTCTTTCTCTTTCTTTTTATTATTTTTTTTTCTTCTTCTCTTTGGATCGCCTAAATACAGTTAGAGAATTATTCTCAAAACTCAATTATTCTTCGTTTCTAAATAACTAACAACTGGTTAATAAACCGAATAAAAATTAAATCATATTTCTATGAATATCTCTTTTTAGTCTTTCTAAAAAATGCAGGGTGCCACACTGTGAATATGACAATAAAGATGAGGACAACAGTCCAAACAATGTAAATAGTGTAAATAGTTACAATACCTCATCTTAGAAATATAGACTGTGAATATGGCAATAAGGATGATGACATCAGTCCAAACAATGTAAAAAGTGGAAATAGTTACAATACCTCATCATAGAAATATAGACTTTGAATATGACAAAAAAGATGAGGACAACAGTCCAAACAATGTAAATAGTGTAAATAGTTACAATACCTCATCTTAGAAATATAGACTGTGAATATGGCAATAAGGATGAGGACAACAGTCCAAACAATGTAAATAGTGTAAATAGTTACAATACCTCATCATAGAAATATACATTTGAATATGACAATAAAGATGAGGACAACAGTCCAAACAATGTAAATAGTGTAAATAGTTACAATAGCTCATCTTAGAAATATAGAATGTGAATTTGACAATAAAGATGAGGACAACAGTCCAAACAATGTAAATAGTGGAAATAGTTACAATAACTCATCTCAGAAATATAGTCTGGGAATATGACAATAAAGATGAGGACAACAGTCCAAACAATGTAAATAGTGTAACTAGTTACAATACCTCATCTTACAAATATAGACTGTGAATATGACAATAAAGATGAGGATAACAGTCTAAACATTGTAAATAGTGCATATAGTTACAATACCTCATCTCAGAAATATAGACTGTGAATATGACAATAAAGATGAGGACAACAGTCCAAACAATGTAAATAGTGTAAATAGTTACAATACCTCATCTCAGAAATATAGACTGTGAATATGACAATAAAGATGAGGACAACAGTCCAAACAATGTAAATAGTGTAAATAGTTACAATACCTCATCTCAGAAATATAGTCTGGGAATATGACAATAAAGATGAGGACAACAGTCCAAACAATGTAAATAGTGTAACTAGTTACAATACCTCATCATAGAAATATAGACTGTGAATATGACAATAAAGATGAGGACAACAGTCCAAACAATGTAAATAGTGTAAATAGTTACAATACCTCATCATAGAAATATAGACTATGAATATGACAATAAAGATGAGAACCACAGTCCAAACAATGTAAATAGTGTAAATAGTTACATTACCTCATCTCAGAAATATAGACAGTGAATATGACAATAAAGATGTGGACAACAGTCCAAACAATGTAAATAGTATAAATAGTTACAATGACTCATCTTAGAAATATTGAGAGCTGTGTGTTCTGAAATTTTCTCTTTGAGGAAATCTTCTATTATTAAATGAAAGAGACTTTTTCTTTAAATTCTTATTCAAAAAATGTTCTGGTAGGTTCTATCTTTTTGTTATGTCCGGGTGATCCTGATCAATTCGGTCTTGTTTTTATTCCTTTGTAATAATGTAGTTTTGTTTATATTTAGTGTATTTCCTTTTTTTACATGCCTTTATTTAAAAGCCAATTTCATGTACACTCCTAAAGACTATCTATGACGCCACTATATTAACCGTATCAGATTTCGATCATTTGGTGTGTCACAAGTATTTCCATTTTTCTTTCTTCTTCTTTTAGGATGTATGCGATCATAGCTCTCCCCTACTCCTATCCCTTCTAGCTCTCAATAAATGTTTTACCTTTGCTACTCTCCCAGTCATACATTGCTTTCCCTTGTCTCTCTTGCCCTCTATTCGATCTGTGAATATCAGATTCTCCAAACCCTCCTTTCCAAGAAATTTCGGCTGCCTCTTCCGTATTTTTCTCCGTTGCCTCGAGTCTCTTCTTCATCTTTGAGGAGACCCTCCAACATTCGCTGCCGTAAAGGAGGACACATGTCACGTAGTAGCTCAGTACTATTTTCTTTGTTATGAAAGAAATCCTCCTGTCTTGTAATACTCTACCTAGCTTTTGGAATGCGTCTTTGGCCATCCCAATATGTCTACAAATCTCAGTGTCGGACTTACCCTCTTCTGTCAGAATACCTTCCAGATATTTAAACTTCCGTACCTGCTTAATTTGAGTGTCGCCGACCTGCAAATTGCTTTTCGGGATCATCCTTTTTACTGATAACTATGCATTCTGTCTTCTTGCAATTTATGCTTAGTCCTTTCTTCTCACTCACCTTCGCTATCTTCTGTGGGAGGTTTTGACTGACCTTTAATCCAAAATTTGTTTCGTATATACTAGAACAGATACAATTCGCTTAGAGCGCTTTACTTCATTTAGAAGATAGCGACCGACATGGTTATTCATGTTGACTGGATGCTTTCTTACTTTCTGAATTGAAAAAAATTGAAGGTGCTAGCTCCATTATAGTATGATTTACATTAATTTAACTTTTTTTAATTTTAACGTTTCTTTTTCCATGCAAGTATATCTCCTATCCTATTGTTGATGAGTTTGTCCCTCCCTTCGTTAGTTTGCACGACGTTTACGTCCCGCTAATACATCATAAATAATGGACTCGCGTGGAAAGTGTAGAAAGGACACTACTAGGTTCAAGCAAGAAAATGAAAGAGATAAAGAAATTCTAAAGAAAGAATAAGGATAGATGGAAGTGTTTAATTAAATGGAAAAAGTCTCTTTCAAATCTTTTCATTTCTACTCATTTTATATGAAATTTATATAATAAATAAAAGTCCTTTGTGCTTTCTTCACTCTGTTTTAGTTCGCGCGACCGTTACGCCGTGTCAGTACCTCATAGATAATAGACTGTTCCGTTTTCATCGCATGGAATTACGGGAAACGAAACTACTTGTTTTCAGTGAAAGAAAGAAAGAAAGAAAGAAAGAAAGAAAGAAAGAAAGAAAGAAAGAAAGAAAGAAAGAAAGAAAGAAGTGGTTAACGTCTCCTGCCAATAACTCATAAATAATGAACTATTCCGCTTTGATCGCATGGAGAGAGGAGAGAAGACACAACTTAATTTCAGTGCGAAAAGAAAGAAAGAAAGAAAGAAAGAAGGGAAGATATAAGTGAAGGGAAGGAATAAGATTAAGTTGATAAGAACAGATGTTACACTTTGATCTGAGCCAAAAGGCCGAACATCTATGGCGACCACGATAATTGTGCCATTTTTCAGATGCATAGTATCGACCGATGGAAGCCATCTAAGATAGTCAACCAATATTCAGTTAGCATAAATAAAATAACATCGTCTACTGAATTATTTTAAAATTATGTTCGTAAGCCGGGGATTTGATAGTATCTATTAAGCTGGTGCAAAAATAATGACGTAATAATGTCGTTTTTTGACGTATTTTTTAACATCAAAAAACGTCTTTATTACGTCATTATTTTTGCACCAACCTAATATTAATGATTGTATGTGAATCTGTTTGTTTGTGTGTATTTGTCTGCGTTTATCTGTGTGCGTGTGTCTGTGTGTGCGTATGCGCGCATGCGCCAGCATGTGTACTCGAGTGGAGAAGGGAATACTTGTCCGTTCTTTTAGCAGACCATCACCTTCCTTGCCGAGTTTTTCAAGTGTCAAATTCTACGCTTTAAAGATAAGACGAGCCTTGAAACGAGGCCAACAATGTATGTCGTCTCTCCAAGATCTCGAGTAAGTTGCAAGTTCTCGCCAAGTCACACGTGAACAAAGACTGGCAATGGCGATAGATCGGCTTCGTGGTTGTCAAAATCGCGAAGACTTATGGTTGGTTAATCAAGCAAAGAGTCTTTGAGACAGACCCAACTCTCGTCACTTCTGGTTATTTGCGATGAAGGCGCACATGCCCAGAGCTATGCTCCCGATTGTGAACACGTGACAATAAGTTATTTACTCTGTGGGAATCTTCCTAAGTGCTTTTATTGACAGAAAGACTCACATTCTCTTGTGACTATACAAATGGGAATAGAGATGAAGGCTCATAAACCTATATTTCGTTCAGCGTACATTTACCGGTGAAATTCCGTGCTAAAAACAAAAACGTGACTTACGAAAAAACTATTCAGATTTTGAGTGCTAATAAAAGGAATATATTGTCAATTTTTACCCAACTCAATGATAAATTTATTTTTAGAACCGTAGTAGTCTGATGATATGTCCAATATAATAACACAGGAGACATTATTTTCGAATGGACCCTTGTATCTGAATTTTTACTATGGGAATAAATTGTAAATAAAAAGAAATTGCCCGTACCAGAATTAATGTAAGCATTGGTAGTAGTAATATTAGCTCTTTCTCCATGACCCTTTTCTTGGGATCAAAGTGTAGGTTGCGTGGCAATTTTTGACCTTAAACCATTTACACGCGTTTCGGCTCTCCACATTAAACCGGCCCTGGGCCATATCCCGTTGCCGTAACGAGGGCGAGTATATACTAAATGGAGTATCTACATTTGAGCGGACAAACATTTTTATCTCTCAATTGTGTTTCCGTCTTCGGATAGAAAACAGCAGACAAATGGGTGGTGTCTGTTGCCAAGGAATCCATCCGTGTGGTGGCACCTCCCTCATTGTACCAAAGAGAGAGAGTGGGTGGAATATCGACACCAGCTCGATGTTGGCTGCGAGGAAAGGTTGTGGCCTTGTGTTATATCCTGCAACCTGTCCATTAATATTTGATTGGTATGTTTAACTGTACCCGCCATATTCACCTGAGCTTGCACCAACCGATTATTACATTTTGGATTTCGGGGGAAACTTTCTCTCATGCGAAAAAAAACTTTCTCTAATGGGGAAAACTTTCTCTAATGAAAACCTTTTTCACGTCTAGACTTAATTAATTTTATTCAAAAGCTATCAAAAAGCCACCTGATGACAGGCAAAACTAACTCCATAGGTAAGACCACCTAGTTATTATAGGAAAAAAAAAAGGTTCAATGTGCCTTAAGAAAGATCGACTTGAAAATTTGCGTAAATGGTCCTTTACATCCGGGTCTGCAATCTCGGAACACGTCGATCATAATCGTTAACGTGCATGAACCTACTACGGGGATGCTTTCTGTGTTAAACAGACTAAATTCTGACTTTCACCTGAAAATTCTTGAGATAATTCTTTTGAAATCGGAACAGCGTTCTTTGTATAAACAAAATCAATGTTTGTTGAATCTCAGTGTGATCTGTTTATGGCATAACTTTTGTCAACATATTATTGATCTGAACACATTTCTTATCCTCAGTTTTCACCTTTTATTTGTTTTGCGGTAATAACTGGTTCTATGTTTTTCTTTCTTCCTTATTCTTTTTATTGCCATTTGATGTGGCTGAATATTCTTTTGTTCAATTTCCTCTTCTACTTTTTAATGTCTATTTACAACCTATATTGAATCAATAGCTTCAGCAAGGAAAGTTGGTTTTCTGTGTCGTGCTTGAAAGTTTTTCTTGTCTGAGTCCATCGTTCAAATCATACCATTCGCCCTTGCATGGAATATTGCTGTCATATATGGTCTGGTGCTTCCGCTGTACGTATCGAGGTCCTTGACAAAATCCAGAGACGAATATGCATGATAATAGGGCCTGGTCTGGCATCTAGTCTACAATCGCTATCCCACAGACGTGCCGTGACCTCTCTCTGTCTCTTCTACAAGTATTTTCACGGCAACTGTTCCGACGAGCTACTTTCGCTTGTTCCTGGTCTATATGAATTTAAACGAGCTACCAGGCTGGCATCTCGGTCCCACCCTTTTACTGTCAAAACGGTTAAATGTAATTGTCTCTTCTTCTCAAACAGCTTCTTCTCCTACACTTCTCGTCTGTGGAACTCCCTTCCTCTTACTTGCTTCGTCGATGACTGTAATGTTCAAATATTCAAGTGTAATGTCAATCGACATCTGATACCCTGAGCTTGTTTCCCGTCCTTCTCTGTATCCTTTCCTCAAACACGCCTCTTTACTCTTGTCCTCAGTCCTCTGTAACCTCTTACGTGCTAGTGGCACTCTCGCTTTGCTTGGAATGAATTGCCTTAAAAAAGACAACACTAATGAAGCATTTTTCCTCCTTATATACACAAAAATTAAACACTGACAAACGTTGATTCTAGTGTAAAACCGGACCTATGTCAACTTCTTTTGTAAATTTTGTAGCTGTATCTATCTTTTTGCCTCTATTGTAAAGCCGAGCCTGTATCTACATTTTTATTCTAATGTAAAACCGGACCTATGTCTATCTTTTTAACTCTAGTGTAAACCTGGTCCATCTCTACCTATTTATTAATTCATTACGATTTTTGTGCTATAAGATTTTTAGCTGAACTAGCCATCATAATTTGGAACATTCGCTTTTGAGAGGGCATAAATTCATCTCTTTTCCCTCAAGCTATGCCTTCAATAGTAGGGTAGACCGGGCTACCGAGCATTGATTAACAACCAGTCTATAAGAAAGAAAAGTCTGGACTCAAACCAGAAAGGGAAGAACGGGGATCGATTTTGCTATGCTTCACCCAAAATTCATGGAAATTCCCAGATATTTAATCTTACCTCCCTCTTGGAGAGACATGGTATTTTTTTATCATTTAAAGCAATGCTTTTGATGTGATCTTCCTAACAATGAATAAAAAATGTTATTAGTGGTACAAAATTTAGTCAGTGCTATTAAAAATATCTTTTGTGACAATGTCTATCCTTCTCACGCATCCATACAAGTCTTGCCATTTCATGTCTCTATGGAGAGTCATCTTTGTCTACGTCTTGAAGAAACAGTATTTTTAACCATAATAATTTGAATTACTGCTTACGATATTATCCTTTTTCAGTAAGTTCTTATTGCTTTATTTCTTTTGTATTTAACGTTTTTATTTCGATTAGTATCCGATCTGGTCATTACAAGGATTTGGAGAATTCTTTTAATGACATCCTCTTGGCAAGAAGTTAACAAAACGGTACTTGTGAATTGTTATGGCTGAACGTTTGAGCTTTGCAAAAAGATGAACTTGGCTGCGCTGTAAAATGCTCTTTTTAAAATCAAATAGAGAACAGTTAGCACTTGGCAAGTTATTGGTCGCATCTGGCAAATGGTCAAAAGCTGATGGAACCAATTATATCGTTGGATAGAATTTCGTTCTTTCGGTTCAACTGCTTCTTGAATAAATAACAATGTACATAAATTTTTCTTAATTTCCTGCTTTTGTTTACCAGCCCTTTTGATACACGTTGCAAAACCCATATCTCGCATCCTTAGCTAAAAAACGGGGCCGATAAAGAGAAATTAATTGGATGGGATCGTTCTTGTGATTTCTCTAAACATGTGACGACATGTTGGTGAGAGTAAAAATGAAAACTTCGTTTTTAATGTGTTAAGAGACATTATCACTAAAGCGAATTTATTGTTTCTCTCGCCTAGGGAGCTGAAAAAAAAAGACAACCAGAAAAGTATATCTTTCATTTTGGTTACAGACAATATTTCTGATCACGTTATTTTTAATAAATAAATTATTTCTTGTCAACGCTGTACATTCTTTTATTTACGAGATATAGTATTAATTAAGCTATATTTGTTAATATGAAAATACAAAATTTCGAATTTTCTCTAATATACTTATATTATTGTTCTCTGATATATATTATAATTTATTAAATATTTCATACGTTTTATATTCTATATTTTTATGTATGTTATTATTACTTATTATTACATATTAATTTTTATAAATTTTTTTTTTTAATTATTATCATATTTTATATCATTATTACATTTTATTATGTCTTACACTATATTTTAGATATTATAATATATTCTATATTTTTTCAATTTTATTTAGAAAATATATTCTTAATTAGGTATAGTTGTCGATATGCAGAAAATAATATGTCTTAAAGTTTTTCATATATTCATAGTTTTGGGTCAAAGTATATATCATTTATTATTTTATATTTTATTCACTTAGCGCATTTTGCACCGCCGTTCTAGTCACCACTCCCCTCAGTCTCACAATTAGGGTTCATGGTGACATTCAAGGCAGAATAGTGGAATGGCTTCCCGTTTACCTTTCTATCAATGGATTTTTTTATATATATTTTACTTCCTAGCCTTTAACTAAAGGCGCTCTGCCCTGCTATTTTTCTCCTAACTGGGTTAGAAGAGATAGATTCATACTTTTCCCAAGTGTATTAGGGGCGACAATTTTAAGATGTCTGAACTCTACAAAATTGAGAATTCCATCTTATTTCCTTATATTTCATTTCATTTTGTTCAATTAGCTGATATTGCGTCGCTGTGATCACCCCTGCTCTCCATATCACGGTTGTGGTTCATGGTGACATTCAAGACAGAATAGTGCAATGACTTGCCAGTTTATTTTGCACTGGAGACATTGAGGTTATCCCGTCTCTCCTCTCAAAAGTTCTTCCGTACACTGGTAAAGACGTTGACATCTGAGGCCCATACTGGCGACTGACCGATGCTTGGCACAGGTCGGTTGGTGAGAAGCATTCCTCTTTACCGGTTAGCTCGGGAAACACTTCCGACCACACTCATACAATATAGCCAGCAGGTCGATGTCGTTGACCGGAGTGTGGTCGTCGCAGTGCCCATGCAACTTCTTGAGCCATGTGTGACTGTTGGATGTAGGCTGTGAACCAGTACATTTCTGCATCCTAATGGGGACCGATTTCTGCAATGGCATTACCACTGACGATAACATCAAAAAAAATTTACCGCCTTTATATAAATTTCAAAAAAAAAAATTGAGTTCGTTTTTTGACGCTATAATGACCGCGTCAGACGCTATATTTCATTGTTTTCAAAATGTACCTTGTGTATATATGTAGACTAAGAGCTACAAAGGAGAGGAAATTGTGGAGAACCATGATCGCTCACGACTTGAAGAGACACGTCACATAAAAGAACTAACATTTGTAAATGGTTGACAGAACAGGGATTAGGAGAGGTCACATAAAGACAAAACTTACTAAGAGCTACAAAGAACAGGAAAGTGTGGAGGGCCATGATCGCCGATGTCCTGAAGCTCACTGAGAAAAATGAACAAGCTTGTGTGAATGTCTGGCAGAAAATGAGAGATAATAAAATGATAAACTTTACTAAAAGCTACAAAGGCCAGTAAATTGTGGAGAGCCATGATCGCTGTCGTCCTGAACAGAGACGGCACAAAGAAGAAAAATAATTAGTATTTGTAAATGGTTGACCGAACAGAGATTAGGAGAGGCAGCAAAAAGACAAACTTTACGAAGAACTTCAAACGATAGGAAATTATGGAGAGCCATGATCGTCCAAGTCCTGAAGAGACACCTGACAAAGAAGAAGAAGAAGAAGAAGAAGAATGTCGTTGTCGATGTGTCTATATCTGCATACGTATATATATACGTATATGCGCATGGGTTAATATCGTATTAGCTGATTATCTGAAGTGCTTCCACCATTCGCAGATCACTGTGGAATCTTAATGCGCTAATTCGACTATATTCTTTTCGACGAATTTGTTTGATGATAAATTGTACTTTTTAGGGTCCTGTATTAGGGGAAGTTTGAGAAACGACCTCAAATTTAAAATCTATTGGTTTATTAGAGGGTGTTTTTGTTTTTTCATGAATTCCTTAGTGACCCTTCCGATACCCTATAGCTTTGGGGGTGATCTACTCTATAAAGATTGATTATGATCAAAATTATTGGCATCAGAAAGGTAAACATAACTTCAATCTTTGGTCGAAATCACTCTGGATTCGCTTGTTTTTTTATACGTAAGTTGTGTGAAATTTTATGCAATTAATCTGAAATTATGTTTTCTTTTTAAATTTTATTTTATTTAAGCCTATTCGACTTTATTCTACTTTAATTTTACTTTTTATTTTCGTGATGACCCTCGTTGTATGTGCATCTCTGACCTTTCATCTAGTAATGGTCATTACAACTTATAGTAAGACGGGAATTCACTAGCACGCAAGGGGTTACAGAGAGTTGGAGCAAGAGCAAATAAGAGTGATAGAGGAAAGGATGAAGAGAAGGATACGGGATAGATCAAGGCATCTGGAGACGTCGATTGACATTACATTTGAATAGCTGGAGATTGTAGCTACCAGGGAAACAAGAAATGGGGAGGGAGTTCCACAGGCGAGAAGTGCGAGACATGAAGCTATTGGAGTAGAAGAGACGGCTACATTTAACAGTTTTGACAATGAAAGGCTGAGAGCGAGATGCCAGCCTAGTTGAACGCTTAAATTCATAAAGTTTGGAAACAAGCGAAAGCAGCTCATCGGAGCAGTTACCACGAAAAGTTAAAATTTATTATAGTCAATACCATTTCTATACCCCTATGTTACCTCCCTAAAAGTTAGTACGAGATGAAAACTCTCGAACCCTAGACATCTGAATATAACCAGCCCACCCCTGTTTCAAGGGTAGGATGAGTTCTTTAGACTTGGTCGACAGTTGTCCTAGAGCTGGTATCTTGAACAAAGTTACAGCTTGGTGGTCAAGGATAAAACGGACACACACACACACACACACACACACACACACACACACACACACACACACACACACACACAGAAATAAACAATCTCAATGCTTACAAACAAATACTCAAGAAATATTAACCCATTACCTGCAATCAGCCCCATTTGGGGATCTGTTAATATTAAACTCACTACATGTTATTCCTTGTATTTACATTGAATTGCTTACATACATTGCATTTGCAGAGGAATATTTTACAACACTTAGCCTTTAAAGTTTTTATTATTAGCCGTAAGAAGACACTTTCTGTCGTAATTTTACATTTCACGAGTAGAAAAATGATGACTATTTTGAAAAGTATTTTTTTATTATTTCTAATCAATATTATTTTTTAATGTTTTATACACATATATATTTGATGTTCTAGTTTCTATAAAAGCGACAACGGTAACTACTGAAATTTTACATAAGGAATAAATAAACTCCTAAGACACGTGTCTGGGCCAAAAATGCGCATTAAAAAATTTTGGCAGTTAATGGCTTAAACAAAATGAAAGCAGTTGGAATAATAATGAAAAGATTTAGATAATAAGATAGGAGAAAGAAAATGGGGTAGTAATATTGCTACATCTGGGCTGAAGCTACCCAGTCCTCACTTTCCAGCCACGCAGGGCCTTGTGAGTGATGAACTGCAATCTACAATCCCTTTCCCACAAACGAAAAGCTGCAAGCCTTCCGCTTCTCTATCGCTACTTTTTATAGCCAATGTTTAGACCAGCTCCAATCCTTAGTTCCACAAGTTCATACATTCAAAGCCAGGACCCGCCAGACCATCATGTACACAGAGTTGACGCGTCCTCCTCCTCTTCATATTCTATTGGTGAGGAGGAAGTTCTACTCTGGAAAGCTTCTACCTCCAGAGCTGTTACATTACGGAACGGACTCTCGAGAGGATGCCTCCTGGATCAATACAATTTTAACCTTTTCGAGGGTCAACCGTTATCTATACGACATATTCCTATAATAGGCATATCTTTCTCCTCCTTGTACGCCCTTACAACAACCTTATTTAATAACCCTCTACATTGGGAAATATTGATAATAATAACAAACGAAATGATTGACGAAACTCTTCAATATATTCAATATATATATATATATATATATATATATATATAATATTTTTCAATAGCGCAATTTAAGAAAAGAAAAATAAAGAAAAACACACTGTTTGACAATGTTAATTTCGACTTTTATCATTGTCAAATACTGTTTTTTCTTTTCTTAAATCGCGTTCTTCTTTTAACTGGTGTAATAATAATAATAATAATAATAATAATAATAATAATAGGTCAAGGATAAAACGCAAAAAATACAAATCTCAATGCTTACAAACAAATATTCATACCGGATCGGCCATCATTCGGGTCCACAAGGACCGTACCCCTCATAGAGATGTCAGTCTGAGGCCGAAAAATCTCTCATTGGAATAAACACTTCTAACGACAATTAGACACCTGGTCACCAAACACCAACATTGGAACTAAGAGACTGAAAATGTCAAATGAATTAATAAAAAAAAGAGAACGAAATGGAATCGCAAAGAGTATGAACAAATCATGACATCCTTTTTCACGGAATTCAAAAAGAAGAACATCACGGATCAGACATACCAAATATGAAGAACTATGGAAGCAATTGGAATAAGATCCCATCTCAACCTAAACATGCTTGCCAATGTCCGCAGGGACATCGGGTGAAATAAAAGACTCTCAAATACAGAAATAGATCAGATAAAACTAATTATAAGACAGAATGCAATCACCCATCCCTCAAATAATAAAGAAATGAGACTGGAAATAAATAATATGATTGAGGATGAGATAAAAACTAAAATAAATCAGATACGAAATAAAAAAAAAACCCTCATGAAATAAAACTGAAGACTCTACCTGCGACATTAGCAATAGTTATCCTGATCATGTCACTGAAGATGAGTGAAACTTCATTAGGACAGAAATACTTGAAAACAAAAGAGGTGAAATCAGTGAAGCGAAAAACCAAATTATTCAAATACTCAGCAGAGTAATACGCACACAAATATCAGACAAAGACCATCTACCAAAAATTCGTATGACGAAGTCCAATAAACATATTGCGCAAATACACAACGCTGCACTGGAAACACTGTTAACGGACAAACCAATGGGAAACATCACAGAAGTAAATAATGTTATATACGCAACAGATTTAGCAGTTACTGGGCAGCTTGGAGTCAAGACAATGAAAAGATCAAACAACAGACAAAAAGAGTCAGATTGAAAGGTAAAATTAAAGCAATAAATTAAGGAAATCAGATGTGAATTATCGATACTAGATGAGATCTTAAGAAGCTCAAATGTCTCAACACGCAAATTCAGGAAAATCAAGCGGAAATATAAAATTAAATTACAAAATGAAGGTTGTAGGTTCTATCGACAAAATAAGATATTCCAAACGAACCTTATGAAATTTTACCGGGAAATTAGAAAGGCAGTTATAGAAGTCAAAATACCCCCATCTATTGAAAAAGTGCAAACGTTTTGGGAGAATATTTGGAGCAACCCAAAAGGGATATAAACCCAATATAGATTAGATCAAATGAGAACAAGAAAGAATGAAGAATAAACCTATGCAAGAATACAGCATAAAGGGTGTTTCATTAAGACGGATCAAAGTCAGCAGTAAATAAATCAGTGTTATTGGTGAAAATTTATTTATTTCTCTATTGGGTCATGTTATTTATGTCGTGACAATTATGTGTGAAAAATAATATCGCCCAAATGTCCGCCAAGATTTCGGTGGCACACCACTCGATGGTCAAAATTTTTGTTGACGTCTCTGCATAGTTGATTCCCGATCTCACCAATATGCCTTATTATCTCATCCTTCATCTTTTGAATTTTTGTTGGCTTGTTAGCATAGACCTTACTTTTGAAATGAGCCCAAAGAAAGAAATCTAAAGGCGTCAAGTCGAACGATCGTTTTGGCCAATTGACTTCGCTGTTGCGAGAGATGGGAAATTCTTATTCAAATTCTGTTTGAACGTAATAGACTTCGATAACTTTAACACCTTGTTTGATTGTTAAACTTTCCATGGTTGAAATTGCCAAAAACTTAAGTTGTTAAATCTGAAAGAAAAAGAAAAAATCATTAGACGTTTAAGCTTAATTCACATTTAAAATTCGTGCAAGTTATTGGAACATACTTTATAACCAAGAATAATGTTAGGAAAGCCGTAACGAAAGCACAAACTTTATTAATGCTTACTAATAATCCCAATGAAGTTCCAGAGTGGATCACTGAAGGTATTCTATATTTCCTACCAAGAACGGGTGAAACAGATGATCCAAAAATTTATAGGCCAATAACACATAAATCCATCACGTCTATCCTGATTAACTCTACTTACTGTTTTCTCAATGAAAATAACATTCTTGCCCTAGAACAGAAGGGATCACAAAGAGGTTCGTAAGGATGCAAAGATCATAAAATAAAAGGATCCTGGAAAATTGCAGGGGAAAAAGATAGAAATCACAACACAGCTGGGATAGATTACAATAAAGGTTTTCATAGTGTGCCACACTCTTGGATCCTTAAGGCTTTGGAAATGTACCAAGTTTCCTCAATGATTGTAAATTTTTCTTTAAATATAGCAGGCAACTGTTGAAAACCACCTTATACCTAAGTTATACCATAATTCTTGGCTCTATCACCTGTCATCAATCCATAAAACTCTTGCATAAGCTTTATCAATGCTTATTAATTACCCCAATGAAGTTCCAGAGTGAATCACTGAAGGGATTACATATCTCCTACCAAAAACGGGTGATTGAAAAACTTATAGGTCAATAACATGGCTGTCCACCACATATAAATTGATCACGTCTGTCTGAGCGAACTGAACTTACTATTTTCTCGACGAAAACAACATTCTTCCCTTGGAACAATGGATGTCGAAAATGTTTGTATGGCTGCAAAGATCAATTATTGATAAACAAAAGAACTGGAAAATTGCAGGACAAGAGATAGAAATCTCAGCACAACATGGATAGATTAAAATAAAGCCTTTGATACTGTGCCACACCCTTGGATCCTTAAGACTTTGAAAATGTACAAAGTCCCCTCGGCGATAGTAAATTTCATTAAATACAGCATAGAGATTTGGAAAACCACATTATATCTAAATCACACGAAAGGCACTGCCACGTACAATCGCCTGAATATCCAACGCGGAATCTCTCAAAGAGACTCATTGTCACCCTTTCTGTTTTATCTGTCTTTATTCCTCTTTTTCACAAAAACTAAACAATAATAGCTTAAGAAAGTAAACAAGAAAATATTTAATCGCCTACTCTACATGGATGATCTCAAACTCTTTGCCAAAGATGACAAGCAGTTGAAGGGTCACCTCAATACTGTAAAATGTTTCAATGATGACATCGGTATGGATTTTGGATTAGATAAATGTGAAAAAGTAACATTCAAGAAAGGGAGAATTACAGAAATACACTCACTAGATCGAGAGTTTGTCACAAAGATTAGAGAATTAGGACAAAAAGAAGCCTATACTTACCTAGAAATTACTGAAGGTGATGTAATACAGCATACACAAATGAAGTAGGAAGTAAGAAAAGAATACTACAGACGTGTGCATCTAAATTGAATACCTAGTTGAATTCAGAACAGAGAATATCAGCAATAAACACATTGACTGTACCAGAGGTGCATTACAGTTTCAATATTCTTAACTGGAACATAGCTGACATCAAAGCGAATGGGGAAAGCTTTTATCCCAATGCTGATGTTGATCGTTTGTATGTGCCTAGATCCAAAGGAGGCAGAGGATTAGTTCAGCCCGAACTGTCTTATAAAACTGCAAAAATCTGCCTTCAAAGATACATGGAAACTATAGAAGACTGGATGATGATCTGTATCAAAGAACATAAAAGAAGTATGGAACTTTATTCAGTTATAAAGGAAGCCAATGAGATCAAAATGAAATTTCAAGTGGGTAAAGAAAAGCAAGTAAAACAATACACCTACTGCAGCGGCAAAAAAAAAACTTAAAAAGAAAGCAAAAGCAAATTCACTGCACCAGATAAAGAAATGGTGACAAGATAAAACGCATCTGTCTATATTTCTGAAATGAGGTATTATGTACACAATTTACAATATTCGGACTATTGTCCTCATCTTTGTCACCATAGTTATTAAAACGTTTCGGCCGTTCTACTCTCCGGCCTTCTTCAATATGTGTCGATATTTCTGGGAAGAGGCATTATGTACACTGTTTACATTATTCGGACTATTGTCCACATCTTTATCCATATTTATTACAACGTTTCGGCATTTCAATATCAGTCTATATTTCTGAGATGAGGTATTATGTACACTATTTATATTATTCGGACTATTGTTCTCATCTTTGTTGCCATATTTATTACAACGTTTCGGCCGTTGTACGCTCCGGTCTTCTTCAGTAGTTGTCTATATTTTCTGAGATGAGGTATTAGTTACATTATTTACATTATTCGGCCTATTGTCCTCATCTTTGTTGCCATATTCATTACAACGTTTCGGCATTTCAGTATCTGTCTATATTTCTCAGATGAGGTATTATGTACACTATTTACTTTATTCGGACTATTGTTCTCATCTTTGTTGTCATATTTATTACAGCGTTTCGCCCTTTCAGTATCTTTCTATATTACTGGGATGAGGTATTATGTACACTATTTACATTATTCAGACTATAGTCCTCATCTTTGTTGCCATATTTATTACAGCGTTTTGGCCATTCAGTATCTGTCTATATTTCTGCGATCAGGTATTATGTACATTATTTACATTATTCGGACTATTGTCCACATCTTTGTCGCCATATTTATTACAACGTTTCAGCCTTTCAGTATCTGTCTCTATTTCTGGGATGAGGTATTTTTGAGACACCCACTGGTGTGTGGTCGCCGCGCCAATATGTGACGTCCACTGGTCGGGACGTCAATATATGACACTTCACCGTCGGCCCGTCGTCAACTCCTAGTTGCGACGCGAAGCTGTAAGGTTTCTTCCACCAGCGTTTAACTCATTGTCGCTGCCACCAGACTGTGTCCCGGTCGATCTGGCCGTTCCCGATTCGATACCAGCTTTGTCGTTCTCAGCTCGCCTCCAACGTTTGGTCACCGAAGTAACTACTTTGATTTCTAGTCTAACCTGCCCACGTTGTGACTTTGATCTTAGGGTAGACGAAATCAATCAGGCGTCGGGCCGTATTGCAAGCTGAATCCGGGGTAAAGGTGATACTGCACAAGCCTAAGTAAAAAAAATAATAAAACAAACTCACGAGGTTCAAATATGTTGAGAAATAACAATTATCTTTATCTGTCTGTTGAATACGGGAGTGTGTTTCTCTTCGGGCCGGTTTCTATGGATTCATGACACTTTTTGCGTTTCTTAAGCGAGTCATGGTATCTTAAATCGTTCGTCAATAAAACTTGCTTTTGGTAGGAAGACTAAGTCGAGAGATCGTGGAAATTTTTCGGTTAGCTTCTGCGACGCTGGTCTCCAACTGCAACTCAACTCTCCAACTTCTCGAACTAACTTCAAACACGAACTGACTGGAACTGATTGCTCAGCTGCCTCGAGACGTTCGTTTATATGGACACCGACCAAAACCCGGTGTGAGGTCTGACGTGGATGGGGTTTCTTGGTAATTCTCAATTCCCAACAAGAATTCTCTTTGTTCTTAGGCCAGGAAAATTAATTACGTCCCATTTTTGGAAGATTAATCATTTTCCATTTCGGGGGTTTCTCCCTCGTCCGTGAGGGAAGGTCGCGGGAGATTTATCCTCCTAGACTCTTCCTCTCTCACATTGGTATCTCATAACAATCCCCTCAGTGGGTGTTAACAACTTCTCCGTCTTTCTCATACATTCACCTCCGCCTATCACCCATGTTACCACTTGGCCAATGATCTCTCGGCAGTGTGGGTGTGGCTAGATTGGCCCTCTTAAAATTATCATCCAGAATTTTGATTACAAAATCCTTTTTTCTCTTTTTTCTTTTCCTTCAGCCAAAATATTTACAAATCCCAGATTGCCAATTAATTCTTATCACATCTTGATTTTGGGGACACCCAAAATTCACTTAGCCCGGACTTCTACCGACACATTAATCACTGTCGAAACCTGACACCTGGTTTCTTTGCTAGTCAACTTTTAACTGGGTGGTCGTTTTTACCTGAGAATGAAATTCTTTATTTTTCTCATGCCTTAAAATTCTCTTATCACCAGATGCTCATTTTCGAGAAGCTATATCTGACGTCAACAGTTTGAATAAGCAATAATAATGATTCCCTTTTCGATTTTCCTTCTCATGCCAAGATTCGTGCATGCACCAGATGGCTTTCTTCGCTGGAACCAGGTATTAAAGTTAAATGATATCTCTGAAAGATAATTAATATCTATTCTCCGTGGTGTTCCCAAGCCGAATTTTTTTTTTTTTTTTTTTTTTTATGGCCGCATGCGTTGGTTGGCATTATTTCTCTTTAGAATTCTGTTGGCACGGCATTCCTTTATTGTGACATTAATTAATTTTAACAGAATCACAATCTCGGATTTTTTTGTTACGAATTTTCTCTCTTTTGCGAAAAGTATTTTTTTTTTTCGTAAATAAAATAAAATCTTCTTATTTAATGTCGCTTAGTCTATCTTTCGATATAGCTCTTTCTCGCCTTAAGAATTTCCTGTTTTTAATTTCTATGGTTAATTAGTTAGCCAATTACCATAGCTAAATAGTATCACATTATGTACACAATTTACATTATTCGGACTATTGTCCTCATCTTTGTCGCCATATTTATTACAACGTTTCGGCCCTTCATTATCTGTCTATATTTCTGAGATGAGTTATTATGTACACTATTTACATTATTCGGACACTTGTCCACATCTTTGTCGCCATATTTATCAAAAGTTTCGGCCTTTCAGTATCTGTCTATATTTCTGAGATGAGGTATTATGTACACTATTTACATTATTCCAACTATTGTCCTCATCTTTGTCGCTATATTTATGACAACGTTTCGGCCGTTGTACGCTCCGGCCTTCTTCATTATTTGTCTGTATTTTTTAAATGAGATATTATGTACACTATTTACATTACTCAGACTATTGTCCTCATCTTTGTCACCATATTTATTACAACGTCTCGGCCGTTGTACGATCCGGCCTTCTTCATTATTTGTCTGTATTTTTGAAATGAGATATTATGTACACTATTTACATTACTCGGACTATTGTCCTCATCTTTGTCACCATATTTATTACAACGTCTCGGCTGTTCAGTATCTGTCTATATTTCTGAGATGTGGTATATGTACACTATTGAATTTATGCGGACGATTGTCCTCACCTTTGTCACCATATTTATTACAACGTTTCGGCCTTTCAGTATCTGTCTATATTTCTCAGATGAGGTATTATGTACACTATTTACATTTTACGGACTATTGCCCTCATCTTTGTCGCCATATTTATTACAACGTCTCGAACGTTTTACGCTCCGGCCTTCTTCCATATTTGTCTATATTTCTCAGATGAGGTATTATAACATTATTTACATTATTCGGACTAATGTCCTCATCTTTTTCGCCATATTTATCACACCGTTTCGGCCGTTGTATACTCCGGCCTTCTTCAGTAGCTGTCTATATTTCTGAGATGAGGTATTATGTACACTATGTACATTATTCGGACTATTGTCCTCATCGTTGTCGCCATATTTATTACAGCGTTTCGGCCGTTGTAAGCTCCGGCCTTCTTCAGTTGTTTGGAATGTCAAACTGAACCCCTTTATTTTGCTCACTGGGTAGACTGTTCTTGTTCCATGAGCCATGTTTAATGGATGTCAGTTATCACTTATCTCATGTTAATTCTCCTCACCAAGTTCTCCACCGCCTTAACCAGCTATTGAACTCGCAAGGACACATGACACAGTGGATAAAGGTGTTAGTTAGACCCATTGACAGGATCCAAAGTGTGTGAGCTCAATTCCTGGTTAAGGCGGAACCATAACCAGGTATGGGGAACTTGAAGAGGGAAATTAACAGGAGATAACTGACAACTGACATCTATTGAAACATGGTAGATCTCAAAAATGTGGTATATGAGGATATCAACAATTCTAGTTGTTTTTAGAGCTCTCGGATTGATTGAAAGCGGTTCCGATAGCGTCATTGAAGGAAATCCTGGAATTGAGTTTTAAAGATTTTTTTTTAAATGTACCCACAGGTACAGCCGAAACCTTACGAAGGCCTTTATCTATGTGAAATATGTGTAATCTTATGCTATTTTTTCCTCAAGAAATGCACAGTGAAAAATGTCTTGTATCATTTCTGACCTTATATCTCTGGTTGGAACCCGGAAAAAATTGAGTATACACCACAAATCAAAGGAAAGAAGAAGAAGAAGGAGAAGAAGAAGAAGAAAATCGGAAACATTGAGATATGGTATGACCACCAACCTGACACAGTTACCCAAAATAACGATGTAACTATCCTCTGGGACATGCCACTTAAAACTGACAGTGAATTAATAGCCAACAGTCTTGATATTATCATAAAAGACAAGAATTTGAGGAAGTGTATGCTTATTGACATAGTAGTACCATCTGAGAGAAACGCCTCTATGAAAATTATCAAGAAATTGTCCAAATACAAGGACCTGGAGACTGAAATTAACAGGATGTAGGAAATGAAGACTGAGACTGTCGTACCAATGGTAATCGGAGCACTGGGCCTCGTGAGAATTTGAATGGACAATTTTACTAACAGTGTCCTAGGTAACATCTGTATACAAACTGCCCAGAAGTTCGCCCTACTAAGAACATCCTATATACTAAGAAAAGTACTGCCAATAAAATGGAAGTTCTCCTATAGGGCCTAAGGACCATAGTTTTGGGCCGGCTCTATGGAATACAAAGCAGGAAACATAACACACAAACAACAACAACAACAGCAATAATAATAATAATAATAATAATAATAATAATAATAATAATAATAATCTAAAGCATTAAGCGTTTTATAAATTTCCATAACTGATTTCATATTGTATCATTGGAAAAATACAAAAACGCCGCCAGTCAGTGACTGACTGGTCAAGCCAGAAAAAAATTGTAGAAATAGTTCTTCTTTTTATATACCATGTCCTTTCTAAACATGGGCGATCATGGTTCTTCTTGACATTCTACTTTTTGATGGTCTAAGTAAATTAACAATCACACTTTTTTCTTTCTTTTTTCTTTTGTTCTTCCATGCATTCATTCAAACTGGCTACGTAGGTGATTCGCTGTTAACCCCGAATTTCTTCCTTTCAATATGTCTTAGTGTTAAATTCTTCAAAACCGCTTTCCTAAGCAAGAGTCCCAGAATGTTCTATTCTCTCTTTCTGATTGTACACCCTTGTGAAAATTAATTGAAACAATTCCGCTATTATTTACTTTTTTTCGATTTTTTTCAATGAAACATGAGCCAGTGCA
The DNA here is from genome assembly GCA_963932145.1 of Acanthosepion lycidas. NCBI lineage: Eukaryota > Metazoa > Mollusca > Cephalopoda > Sepiida > Sepiidae > Acanthosepion > Acanthosepion lycidas. Next base: position 97,680,445 of record OZ010590.1, read on the forward strand.
CATGTTAGTACTTCGTATGTCCATTCTACGAAGTCGTTCCTTGCGGATTGACAACAGATTTTCGATTGGATTAAAATAAGAATTTCCGGGCCACTCTATAATACTTTGATTTGTCCACTCGTATGTTTTGTCAGTGTGTTCGTGCAGCATCGCAATTTTCGTACGCTTCTTTGGAGTAACTTCCATCGCAGACAATGGCCATAGGACAACTAATCGACAGTCGAGACAATAGTGATGCAATCTCTAGAGACACAATGTCTTTCAAGGCCAATAAAATTTCATCATACACTCCGAAAATAGATTTATATTACGATACACCACTGCAAATGACCTAAATGGAGAAAAAATTAGAAATCGATTATATTCTGTCACTCCATTGGGTCTAAAACTGACCGTATGGTGAAAGAAAGCAGACTAAAGCGGTTTTTCAATTAATTTGCACAAGGATGTAGGTATAATTTTGCTTTAGTTTCCCTTTTCATTAAGGCGTTCTCATTGCTCACATGTTCTATCCATGGAATTATCGGAATTCTTCGGTTTCAACTGTCGTTTTCATCTGTAAGGAAATTGTGTAGCATTCATTGCCATCCAGGAGATTAGGTATGATACAGCGGTTTAACACTGCTTTCTTTGTTTGTATTTCTAAGAAAACTGAACAGATTCTCAGTGACTTTACTGAACGACGGAGGAATGTGATGGTTTTATGTCAGCCCATTTCAGGAAATAAACGTAGGAAGAACGTCTGCAAAAACCAACATAGAAGCAATCTTCAGAAACACCAACATACAGATTGACTATTCTGGGTTCGGTTCGAAATACAAACAAATATCAGCTGAAAAAAGCCGAAGCGTTCAACGGCCGAAACCTTGTGAATATAACAATAAAGAGGATGACAACAGTCCGAACAATGTAAATTGTGTAAATAAACTTTTCTTTATTTCTAAAGGCATTTTCCAATATTTAACACTTTGCTTAGTTTCTGGAAGATATCTTTCTCTATTCCAGTAAGTCTTTGGATTTCTGTATCATCTTTTACATAAATTAAACTAATATTCACCCAAAAGCAAATTATGAATGAAGTGAACCGTCTCAATTATTGTTATAATATGAAACGAAATATGACTTTATATATTTATTGGTTACGCAACCTGATCTCCCCTATTTACTAATGAGATATTCGATTGTTATGGTAACAGGAGTTATTACTCCACTCTAATAAGAGAACATACTTCTTACCATAACGACGGAATATCCTATAGGACAAGTTGTTAATACATTTTTTTAATTCTTTGTTTCCTGTCAATATTCTTTGTACTTGTTTTGACTTTTATATATAATTTACGGCATCGCCAGGTGGAAAGCTCCCTAAACTGCAGTCGACTCAGATGGAATTAACGGCCATATGTTTGTGGCCACATCGTCCCTTCAAATTAGGGGATAACAACTGTGGTAGAACCTAGAGTTTGATGGGCTCCGCCGGGTGCACCTTCTCAAAACAGGCTACGCATGGATGAAAATTCCTCAGGTTTTCAACCCTGATGTATGGCCTAAACAAGCCAGGGGTTCAGATGCGCAGCGACCCTACAACTAGACTTGGTCATAATGATAAAGATGATGATGATTTTTAATTTTAATGATTTAAAAAAAAGCAGAATTTCTTTTTACATGCGACAATAGGCTTAATTGCTAAAAACATGTGACAATAGAGTTAATTGTTTGAATAAAAATCCTAGATTACTCACGCAGAAATAAAGACCGATGTAATTTCGAAATTATTTAAATATGGCCACCATTTTTCTGGTACTAGTGAACAAATAATTAAATATTTACTTTTAATCATTTAAAATAGAATTCGATATTACACCTGACAATAGAGCTAATTGCTTAGATAAATACCCTAGTTTATACTCCTACAGAAAATGTAACCAATACAATTGCAAAAATTATTTACATATAGCAGCCATCTTGTGACAATGGCAGTAAATTAATTTGAAATAAAATAAATAACTTTGGTTTTCCGTTCCCATCGTCATTGTGAATGATTAGAAAGGTCTCAGAAAGGGAATGACCGGGTGAGGAAGAAATACCACCTATATTACACCTCCCAGAAATGCCACCCACATTACACCTCCCTAAAATACCGCCCACATTACACCTCCCAAAAATACCACCCACATTACACCTCTCAGAAATACCACCCACATTACACTTCTCAGAAATACCACCCACATACACCTCCCAGAAATACCATCCACATTAAACCTCCCAAAAATAACCACCCACATTACACCTCCCAGAAATACTATCCACAGTGCACCTCCAAGAAATACCACCCATATTACACCTCCCAGAAATACCACCCACATTACACCTCCCTGAAATACCGCCCACATTACACCTCTCAGAAATACCACCCACATTACACCTCCAAGAAATACCACCCATATTGCACTTCTCAGAAATACCACCCACATACACCTCCCAGAAATACCATCCACATTACACCTCACAGAAATACCGCCCACATTACACCTCACAGAAATACCATCCACATTACACCTCGCAGAAATACCACCCACATTACACCTCCCAGAAATACCGCCCACATGACATCTCCAAGAAATACCACCCATATTACACCTCCCAGAAATACCATCCACATTACACCTCCCAGAAATACCACCCACATTACACATCTCAGAAATACCACCCACATTACACCTCGCAGAAATACCACCCACATTACACCTCCCAGAAATACCGCCCTCATCAGACCTCCCGGAAATACCACCTATATTACACCTCACAGAAATACCACCCACATTACACCTCCCAGAAATACTGCCCATATAATAATAAGACATTAGCTTGATAAAGGCCCCTTTGTCACTAACGTCTTACCATTATGTAGGAGTATTTCTTGGAGTTACATGTGGATAGTATTTCTGCCGTACCCTTTATAAAACTTGGTATGTTCTTATTTATAGGTGATCTTGTTTTTGGCTTAGTTTGGTTTCGTTGTTTAAGGACATATCAACATCCTTATCTGTCATTTAATGCCAAAATTTATTTTTGGGTGAGCTTTGATTTGATTTGTTTGTATAACGGCATATCAACATCATTATGGGTCATTTAATGCCGAAATTTATTTTTCTTGGGGGTTTTAATTATATTTGTTTGTTTAACGACATATCAACATCATTATGGGTCATTTAATGCCAAAATTTAATTTTGTGGGGAGCTTCGCTTGATCTGTTTGTATAACGCCATATCAAGATCATTATGGGTTATTTAATACTGAAATTTCATTTGCTTGGGAGCTTTGATTTGATTTATTCATTTAACGCCATATCAATTTGTAGCATACCTATGGACGATAATGGACATGTCCCCATTTACATAAATACAGTAGTAAATACTGTAGGTTCATCTGCAGTTAGAGATTCGTCTCCTACTGTGTTGGTCAAACTCTCTGCCTCCAGGTAGAGAGGATCTCCAGAAGGGGCAACGTCGAAGGGCAGAGTCCCGTCTCGGGAAACGGTTAACCGACACCTTTTTTATACGGGGTCTACGGGGAATTTTTGGCTGAGCCTACGAGCTCGGATACCCCACAATAAATTCGGCCTTGCGCCAAATCTGACTGCGTCGGGCGGTTGGTAGATATCCTGCAGTTTGAGATTCATTGTGAAATTCATGTGACTCACTTCTAGACTACTACTTCTTCGCGCTGCTGGCGAATCTTATATGTGTTCTTCTTGTCCTAAGTATTATCGTTCATTATCAAATTTCGTTTTATTATTCTATTTAGTAACCTTCCCTAGGTTACTACACAAATCTTTATGGAAAATTTTGTGTTTTTTAACCCAAATTTATTGCTTGTAATTTTTTTTACTATGAAAATGTATTGCTGGTAATTTTTTCTAATGTATTTTTATATTTTGACTTCAATTTGGGCGTTCACTATTTGCCCATATCTAGGGCCCTAACAGGTGCTACCACTCTGGATCATACTTCATGTGGGAGCAACTGTTATTGCTTCTTCAACCCAACCAATCAGAGACCTTGCTGCTGGATGCTGTTTATTGTCATGCCCAGCTACAGAGAGCGTTACAGTTCACCAAAAGGGGGAAAAAGACTTCATCTTGTATTTTAGACATATATCTATGTATGATACAATATATTTCTTTTCTAATTCCTTCCATACGAATGTAGGAGTTCCCCAAGGCTATATGTTGGGTCGTACACAGTTTCTGATCTTTATCAATGATCTTCCTGATGCCATCCTTTCTCAAGTTGGGATCTATACAGACGACACTAGCATTTACTCCTGTCCCAATTGCAAAGCCGTCAGAGCTGACAAAGTTAATCTGGCCGCTGCTCCTGAAAAGAACCTCCAATCAGCGGTTTACTGGGGGCAGGAAATGTCTTGTAAACTTTAATACCTCCAGAACTAAACTGCTCTCATTTAACCACCACCGAGAAACTTCCCTTACCCCCATCACTTTTCTCACTGTCGTAATGCGGTTTCCCTCTGTCTTTTCTACAAATATTTTCATGGTAACTGTTCTGATGAACTATCTTCCCTGATGCCCCGACTACATGAATTTAAGCGTGCTACTAGATTGGCATCTAGGTCCCACCCTTTTAGTGTTGAAATAGTTAAATTTCACCGCCACTTCTACTCCAGCAGTTTCTTTTCTTGCACTCCCTTCCGCTTACTTGTTTCCCTGATAACTACAAAATTTATATGTAATGTCAATAGCCATCTTCTGTTGTGTTGATCACCGTTCTTTTTTCATCCTTTCGTCAATCTCCTCTATACACAGTCTTTACTCTCATATCCACTCTCTGTAACCCCTCATCTGCGTGCTAGTGACATTCCTTGTTTGCTTGAGGTGAAATGTTTAAAAAACGTATGTATAAAATGCAGACCAAAGATTTAGAGAGTGTCGATCATGAAAATAAATTGCTAACACGAATAATGTTTCATAGAGTTCATTTGTGGGTCACCAGAATGAAGTAGCAAAAGTTCGCTGTAAATTCAGTTCGAAAATCCTGATCAAAATCCGCGGACATTAGGGAAGTATCTAGTGTGTATATATTTGCGTTAAATATCAATGTCAAGTCTGGTGCTTCTTCTATCTATTTAGAGATATTTTTTTATAAAATCCAAACAAGAATCTGCAATGTTATCGGTTCTCACCTGGCATCTTTCCCACTGCCGTAACGTAGTTTCCCTTGCATTTTCTATAAATATTTTCATGGTAATTGTTCTGATGAGCTTTCCACTTTGTTACCTCGAATTTATGGATTTTTAGTGCAGTACTAGATTGGCAGTTAGGTCTCATCATTTTGCATTTGAAATGTCTAGAAATAACTGGAAGTTCTTTGCAAACCGTTTCTTCTCTCGCAATATTTGCTTTTCTTAACTCTCTTCAGGCTTCTAGCTTCCTAGTCAAAATTGAGCTTCAAAAATTTAAATGCAATGTCAATCGTTATCTTCTGCCTTCTTAATTCATGTTTTATTTTTTTGTTTTTTTATTGTTCTCTCACCTTAATATTTTTTTTCTTTTTCTCACTAATATTTCACACTGAGTAAGCCCCTTGCGTCTTAGTGGCTTTGTTGCCTTTGCTCGGGATGAAATGATTTTAAAAAATTGCGCGTATAAATAATATTTTATGTAAAATATCAGGATAGATAGATAGATAGATAGATAGATAGATAGATCGATCTTGACAAAGTGGACAAATAATGTCGTTTTCTCACATATGTTACTATGTGAGAAAACGACATTATTTTTGCACCAAGCTAATAGCTAGCTAGATGTGTATGTAAAAAAGATAGGACTTGGAAATAAATTACTGCACTTTTGAACATTTTTAATATGTAAAAATACGTGTAAAAATATGAGTCTTATTAAAAAATTAAAAGTTAAAAAATAGAAAAAAAATTAAAAAAATACTACGAATCTAAAATAAGTCCTGCAAAAAAGAAAAAGAGAGAGAGAAAAAAAAAAGAAAAGACGGCGTAACAGTATTTACAATAAATGGAGAAAAAAAAAAGAAGGACTGACATCCGAAGGTTGAGAAAAAATGTACCCGAAAGAAAGAAGAAAGCAAAAAAAAGAAAAAGGCAAAGGAAACAGAGAGTGTGAAATAAGGCGGGAAGAAGAAAAAGAAAGCAAGAAAAAAATTCCAATCTTTTTTTATTTTTTTATTTTTTTTTTTTTTGCTTAATATCCGTCTGTTTGTCCATCTGTCTGTTTTTACCGTCTGTAACTCAGATTTATTCTTGTACATCACTACTTATTCATCAGTATTTCTGTCTGTCTTTCAACCTGTCTTTGTTCTGCTGACTGTATATCTGTCGGTCTACATTCCAGTCCCTTCTGTCTGTCAATGCGAGGAGGAGAAACGTTATATAATAAATACAATGACGTCACATATGTCCGTTCCGTACAAAACGAGCAGCACAAAAACGGTAAAGACCTATTAAAGGATATTATTCCTACTGCCATAACAGGTTCTGCTGTATTGCTGCTGCTAAGGCAATTACTACTACTGCTTCCGACTACGACTACTGCAAAAAAGAAAAAAAAAAGAGAGATCTCAGAAAAGAAGAATATTATTGGCCGAACGACTATTTTATGTTTTTTAGCCCTGAAACATTGTCCGTATCGAGTTACACTCATTCGGAAGACTGGGTTGCGCCAATATTGAGTAAAATACAGCATTGTAAATTGCCTCTTTTCATAAACATTGATATTTCAGATATTCACTTTTATCTATTTCAACTTGGCATAATAAAAGTACAATTGTTTTATATATATATATATATATATATATATATATATATATATATATATATATATATATATATATTTATATATATATATATTTATATATATATATATATATATATATATATATATATATATATGTATGTATGTATGTATGTATGTATGTAACGAATCAAATTTCAAAGCTAAGCTGTTTTCAGCTTCAGCCATCGTTTTTATCATTTAAGACGTAACTTGCAGTAGCAGGGAAGACCCGCCTCATATGGAATATATAGAGCTATTACACACACACATACACACACGCACACACATATATATATTCTGAACAATGATTTTGCAATATATATCTACGTAGTAAGACTTGTAAGACAAAGATAGATAGATAGATAGATAGATAGATAGATAGATAGATAGATAGATAGATAGATAGATAGATAGATATGAAGAGACCTAGGTAGATAGATAGATATGAACAGAGATAGATAGATAGATAGATAGATAGATAGATAGATAGATAGATAGATAGGAACTAACGTTTTATATCCGAGATTGATTATTCTTGATTTATAAATCTAATAAATTGAAGACACACAGACTAACACACACACACACACACACACATACACACACGCACTCATATACACTTGTGGTTGAAAAAATAGGGATTCCCAAAAATAATTTTGATGAATCATCAGATTTTAGAAGGTGGTTCGAGCCGAAAGTTTTTCTCCACACATTCGTATATATATATATATATATATATATATATATATATATATATATATATATATATATATATATATATATATATATATATATATATACACGGCTTAAAACTTGCTATATTGATAGAGGAAGAGTGTCCATTATCGGTGCCTGTCTATATTTCTATATCTATTCGCTATGGATATATTTCCAAGAAAAATCTGCCCAAATATTTTTTAAATAAACAAATTATTTTCATCTGACATCATGAAATCCGATGATGTGTTTACTGCCTTTACGGCCTTCCTCTTTGCGCGTGTGTATTTGTTGTGTTTGTCTCTGTGTCTGTGTCCGTGTGTCTGTGCGCGTATGTGTCAGTGCGTTCGGGTACGCGCGTGTGTGTAGCGGTGTGCATTGTCCCTCACAATATTGTATCGTATTAATAAGGTCCTTATTAGTATTACGCTTTATTCTACTTTTCAGAAATTTCCCTAACACAATTATATAAGCGCCGGCCAAGGCGTGCGTATGTGCGTTAATGTTGGGCCGGAGGTTCTTTCGGTCCATTTTGTCGTAACAAGTCTTCATTTAAAATCAAGGCTTGGCGTTTTATTCTAGATCTTTTGACACTCAGTCGCTTTCTCTCTTACTTCCGACATCAAAGCCATTGTAGCAAAAAGAATTATTAAACGAAACGATAAAGTCTGGTGTTTGCCGCTGTCGTCTGGCTTGTAAATTTAAATGGAGTACAGTATATGTCGCTGACATTGATTAGACTAATCGCTGACGGAAAAATTAAAACTCCCTTCTATTTCCTTAGTTTTGAATATTGTTTGGTAACGAGTATCACCAACCTTAGTCTGTAATGTCTCTAGAATATTTACCTTGTATCTTTATGCCGACAAAGCTGAAATTAATATCAGCTCAAGCCCCAGGAATCAACCCCAGGCAGGACCTTTACATCGGGTCGGTTCTGAACCCTCCGCCCGAGACGACCCCAAAAGTGAAAGTGTCTAAGGAGGCTTACACAGTTATTTGTATATCTTTTTCGAAATCCCACATAAAGCTCCAACCTTGTTTCACGTTCTGTTGCAATGTGGACGCGCGTATAAATACCTACTCTAGAAATTCTAGATATATTCCAAATATTTCAGACCGCCCCCGGTTTGTTTTAAAAAAATATGAAGGAATTATTTGTCAAGCATATAAATGTATTGCCGTTGTTATTATGATATATGTCACTTACACTTATATTGTTGTCAATTTAAACGTTATTTTTACTGGATACCCATATCTGAGTAGACGTTCTGTTTATTTTAAGTAGTATATTTCGTTTGGTTTGGTTTGTTTTACGGCATATCAACCTCAATCGGTTTTTTAATGCCGACAAAATTTTAATTGCTGGTAATTTTTTTCTCAAAATTGTATTGCTGTTAATGTTTGTTTTTTTTCTTTCAAAACTATATTTCTGGTAATATTTTTTCCAAAAATCTATTGCAGGTAAATTTTTCCAAAAACTCTATTGCAGGTAATATTTTTATAAAAATGTATTGCTGGTAATAATTTTTTTTTTCCAAAAATGTATAATTGATAATATGTTTCCCAAAAATGTATTGCTGGTAATGTTTTGTTTGTAATAATTTTCCTTCAAAAATGTATTACTGGCAATAATTTTTCCTTCAAAACTGTATCTCCGATAATAATTTTTCCTTCAAAACTATATTGTTGGTACTAACTCTTTCTTCAAAAATGTATCGCTGGTAATAACCTTTATCTTCAAAAATGAATTACTGTTAATAATTTTTCCTTCATAAAAGTATTTCTGGTAATAATTTTTCTTGAAAATGTATTTCTGGTAATAATTTTTCTTGAAAATGTATTTCTGGTAATAATTTTCCCTCAAACATTTTTTACTGGTAATAATACATCTCCACATTGTTTTGACTCCTGTTTGTGGGGGTCAACTATTTGGCCATAACTGGGACGCTAACAGGTGCTACCACCCTGGGTCAGAGGGAACCTGGGAACACCAGCAATTAAGAGGTGTTTCCACACTCTTCAAACTTCCAAACAGAGGCCTTGCAGTTTAATGTCTTACCCAGCACGCGGGTGTAGTTTATCGTCATACCCAGGACAAGCAGTATATTTATTTTCGTCTATCGGAATGAACACTTGAGAAATCTTCTTAAAGAAAAGTATTCATTCTCCAGCAGGATATGAACCTACGCCCGCCTTTGCCAGAAGGCGTATATTTTCCTTTAATAAGATTACTCGAATATTCAGGCCGGTAGACGAAAATAAATATACTGTTTGAAACAAACGGATTGTCTACTCAAATAAGAGTACCTACTAAAAACAATGTTTAATGTTAATAAATAGAAAAATCCGTTACTTATTTAGAACTTACTTAAGTCCAAGACATCAACTTATAGATAAACACGGACCCACGAAAAACAAGATTTGGAAAATGGCTGATGCTAACTTCTAGGAGAATGATTCATGTGTCTTCTTGGACTAACGTTTTTCTCTGACATGAAATGGAACGATTATATTGAATCAATTGCTGCTAGGAAAGTTGGTTCACTGTGTCGTTCTAGGAAACTTTTCTTACCAGAATATTAGATCTTTACAAATCTACCATCCATCCATTTAATACTGCTGCCACATCTGGTCTGGTATTCCTACTATGAAAACTAAAGATAAGAACCTGACTGTTCGGGCTGCGGCTTTAGTTATCTCGAAAGCCGTTGACAGGATTTTGCATGCGGATCTTCTTCACAAGTTGAAGAACTATAGTGTCTCCGGCCGACTATTTGATTTGACCCAACCTTTTTTTTTTATAAATCGTGTAATGAAAATTGTATTGAACGGCAACTCTTGCAGATCATCTCACATGAATGCGAGTTTCACCATTCAGGGTTCTATCCTTGGACCTTGTTCATCAATGACCTTCCTGATGTCATCAATTCTGTGCTGAAGACATAACTATTTACTCCTGTCTTAATAGTAAGTCACATAGCCGTTGATGAAGTAAAACTAACAACTGATCTCGAAAATGTTTTTTAAATGAAAAAAAGAAATGGTTTGTAAATTGTAAGCCTCTAAAACGAAATTGCTGTTGTTTAGCCACCTTAAATAACCATTGTTGTCTCCCATCAATATGGCTGATGCTAATCCTCAAGAAAGCAATTTATTGCACCTTCTCAGTATCACGTTTTCCACTGACACGATGCAGAACGATTATATTGAATCAATTGCTAGACAATTTCCTAGGAAAATTGGTTCACTGTGAAACACATCAATTTGATCCTGGTTCACAACAAACGGGCACAGATGTAACCTTTCGTCGCTGTCAGCCCGGGGGTGGATCCTGGTTTGATCAATGGTGCTATCTCTTCAATCCTGACCTACCTTACCCCACGTTGTGATTGATTTGATTATAAGGAGGCCAAAATCGATCCGTCGCAGGTATTTTCGTGTTGGGCTGGTCCAAGTTGAGCGAAGTCGTACAATAAATTTGGAAAAAAAACAGCACTCGAAATATATATGAAAAATAATTACGATTTTTATATCAATTCTACTTGTTGGCTCCCATCAGTATGGCTGATGTTAACCCTCAAGAGATCAACTTATTGCACCTTCTCAGTGTCACGTTTTCCACTGACATGAATTGCAACGATTATATTGAATCAAATGCTAGGCCTTGTACAAGGAAAGTTGATTCACTATGACATGGCATCTCGAATTCAGTCACCTTCCCACCACCGTAATATAGCTTCCTTGTGTCTTTTCTATAAATATTTTCATGGCAATTGTTCTGATGAACGTTCTTCTATGGTGCCTAGACTTTATGAATATAAGCGCAGTACTAGATTGGCTGCCAGGTCTCATCATCTTACAGTTCGCTAGGTGTAACCGTAAGTTCTATGCTAACAGCTTCTTCTTTCGCAGTTCTTGCTTTGGAAAATTCATTTGGCTTCTTGCTTCCCAATCAACTTTGAACTTCCAAAAAATTTAAATGTAATGTCAATAGTTATCTTCTGTCTTCTTAACAAAATCTAAAAATATTTTACCACAGTGTCCAGTGATTCAGCTAATGGGGCTGAACCACGAATCTGTATCTTCCCTAGCCCAAACATTGCAAAAATGTCTCCCACCCCAAATTCTCTAAGGAGCTCTATGCATCGAACACTAAAAGAATCGAACACTAAAAAAAAAAAATTGAATTAATTTGGTTGTTTTTAAAACTGCATTCTTTTTCTTTTGCCAACATAAAGTATTCCAAATTTCCATTGTCAAAAAAAAAAAAAAGAACTGGGAGAGAATGTTGTATTCATATGCAAATATCCACCATATAAATAGCAGTCGATACAACTGGTGGCGAAACCAGTGCTAACTTTGGTTGGGATGGGCATGCCCAAGCTCCAGTGGTCTTTCCCCCGAGCCAGTACCTCTAAGCGTCGATACAGCTGGTGGTGAAACCAGTCCTGACCTTGGGATTGATATGCCCAAGCTCTAGGTGAGGCTTTCCCCCGAGCCAGTACCTCTCGGTCTGGAGGAGGCTAGGTTTATTTCAGGCGTCCCCAAAAGAGGAAGTGCTCTTGGGAATTTTTGCACAGTTCGGCCGATAGACCCACTTTAAACTTCGACCTTGTGTCACATCCGATTGTGACGTAGGCGAACTGGTAGATACCACTAGTACTGACATTGAAGACTAGACTACTAGATAAATAGTAGTGAATACTTAAAGCTTATTATAGTTTACCACAATGTTAATCTGCTTTGGCTCAAGATTTCCTTTTGTTAATCACTTGTATTGCCAACTCTGTCAAATTATAAATAGTCCCATGGCAATTATTCTGATGAGCTTTCCTCTTTGTTAGCTCGACTTCATGAATTTAAGCGCAGTACTAGATTGGCGGCTAGGTCTCATCATTTGAATCCTAACCGTAAGTTTTATTTTGAGAGTTTCTTCTCTCGTCCGTGGAACTTTCTTCCAACTTCTTACTTTTTTATAAACTACGATCTTCAAAAATTTAAATGCAAGGTCAATCATTGCTCATGTCTCTTTGAATCCTGTTCTTTTTATTGTCCCTTCTCCTCAGCAACGTTTTCTCAGTTTCCTTGACTCGCGGCCTTTCGTCTTAATGGCTTTATTACCTTGTTTAGAGTAAAATGATTAAAATAATAATAATAATAATAATAATAATAACAGACATTGAAATATATATAAATAGTAATTTTAATTCTTGTAGATATGAAACTATAAAAACTTCTACGGAAGGTAGTGAAGGAAAGCTAGAGGAATGGACTAAATATAAGCTACAAGAAGACAAAATGTGTAGTTGTCAGCAAAAAGGACACCTCAAAATACAAATTACACATCGGGGATAACTTAAATCAAACAAGTACAAAAATGTTAATATTTGGAAAGTGTTCTAACAGAGGACGGAAAGTGCGACACCGAGATCCGAAGATGTATTGGGATGGCCAAAGATGCCTTCCAAAAGCTAGCCAAAATATTAAGCGACAGAAAACTTCGTCAGAAAGAAAGACACGAGTATTGAACTGTTATGTGATATCTGTCGTCTGATATTGCAATGAATGCAGATCAATCTCCTGAAACATGAAAAAAATTGAAGAAACAGAAATGTGGTACTGCAGAAAGCTCATGAGGATAGTGTGTTCTAATTCCACGTGGACTAAATAATGGATTCGGTTCAAAATTCAAAAAAAATATCACTTGAAGAAGGCCTGAGCGTACAACGGCCGAAATGTCATGATCGTGGCAATAAAGATGGCGACAACAGTCCGAACAATGTAAATGATGTAAATAGTTACAAGACTTCACCTCAAAGGTATAGACATTGTAATGTGGACCATATGGTAAAATCGTCAAGATATTATTCATTTACAGTTCTTAAAACGCTATGAAACAATAAATGCACATTTATACGTCCAGCAGCTGGAACGTGTCTATAAAATTTGCACGAAAAGTGCCTTGCTTTCGTCAGCAGAAAAATATAGTTCTCTTCCACGTGGAGCAAGGAAAAAACTTTCGATCTCGGTTGGTCTTTTCTACCTCCCCTATCATATGCACCTGACCTTACACCAAACGATTGTTACTTTTACGATGGATGCAAAACACGTTGATGATGGTAATGTTAATATTAGCCGTTTTCCAACAAGGAAACATTTGGCATTCATTGATCGAGCAGTCAGTACTGTTTTCATTGATCGAGCAGTCAGTACTGTTTTCGGTTGTTATCAGATCTTTCTCTTAAAACACCTATTTTTAGGAAAAGACATTTCTCAAGTAGATGTTATCGCTCTTTCCAGTATTGATGGGTTTTCCTTCCTAACTTTCTTTTTAAAGTAGTGTTGAATGTCATCTTCTTCATTATGTCATTATTTCCTCTTTAAGTTATATATGCTATCCATTTTAGTTGTTGCTGCTGTTGGTAGTCCTCAAGTGATGTAGTTTCTGTTATTTGGTACAATTCTTTGTTTGTGATTATGTAGCGCCAATCCACGGTATTCAAAGACGGATGATCTTTACCAAGACTTCCAGGCTTTATTCGCTCAAAGTCTTTTTTTCACCATTGATCTTAGAAAGTGATTGTATACATTTGACATTTAAACGTATAGCTGGCAACATTATTTTTCCGAAAACATTATCTTGTTGTTGGACGTAGTTTATCGTCATACCCAGGACGCGGGTGTAGTTTATCGTCATACCCAGGACACCAAACCTCGGATATGTCGACGGTGAAGATATAATTGAATAGAATACAATTGTACTTTATTTTTTTGAAGAATAAATTTGATAAACAAAGACAGAAATTATAACACACCCTAATACAAAAACAATAGTTTTAGAGAGATGATAGTTGTAGATATTATGTGGAAAGAGACGGATAAACTACATGCAGTGGTTTCCATCCAGTTTTCCTGGTCCGATTTATTTCACTTGGAAAACGCCTAAGGTTACATATTGTTTACGTTTGTCGACGAGAAAATCTGATGTTTATAATCTTAAAGTACGGAAGCCCAACAAGAAAGAAAATTAAGTTATAATTTTTAGGAAATGGATTAAATTATGTTGCATTTAAATACAACATAATTTTATCTTTAATTTACTTTTATTTTTGATGGATACTCATATTCCAGTAGAAGTTATGTTTTGTTAATTAAACAGTTTTTTTTTTATCCAAATACACATCTACCGACCTGAATATTCGAGAAATCTTGTCAGAAAAAATATGCGTCCTGAAAAATATGGCCCGAAGTTTGCGTTCAAGCAAACTGTCACCGATCGATGTTTACCTCAGCGTCCACTTTTATATTGACATTCGCTCTATCCCAAATATTGAGCACTTTTACTCACGAATGTAGAATATATTAAGACTATATTTTTATCACATATAGAAGTGGTCCAAAAATGTACTAACATTTTCACTTCATTTTCATTCTGAATATTTACAAACATTCATTTAATTTCAGCATTTAATTTAAACCGTTAATCTTCTTTATAACTCAATAAACATTAGTATTTTTAACCATTATTCTTGTTTGCAAGTCAATAAACACTGCTTTATTGTCATATAAAGATAGATAGATAGATAGATATATAGATAGATAGATAGATAGATAGATAGATAGATAGATAGATAGATAGATATGAAAAGAAACAGATAGATAGATAGATAGATAGATAGATAGATAGATATGAAGAGAAACACACATTCTGATAGATAGATAGATAGATAGATAGATAGATAGATAGATAGATAGATATTAAAGAGAAAAAAGAATTAGTCATATTTTTAAATTCATCAGATCGAAACATATCAACTCATACCTCAAATGGAACTCTTACATACGGTCCATTGCTAAAGATGATGGGAAAATAGTCGGGTCCCTCTACCGCTCCAGTAAATACCTGACTCCTTATCCTCTATCTTTACAAGAACCAGATTTGGTCGAAAATAGAGTACTCATGCCATATATTGACAGGAGCTCCCCGGTTTTCACTTCCCAGTTTCAATAGGGTTTCCAATCGTCTCTGCCTCCTCGTGGGTGACAATTTTTTTCTATCCGACAACCCTTTTCTCACAGACGAATCGTCGTAAGCTTCTCGCCGCTCTCTCGCTATTGCCATGGAAAGTGCTCAGACGAACGACATTCCTTATTCCAACCAGTTCTAACCATCACAACTAAGACCCGCCATACCGACGCATATTGTAGCGAACCACCCTCATTCCCTCCCTATTCCCTCCCTATTCCAGTGGTGAGATGTAAGTTCCACTCGAGCAACTCCTTCCCACAAATCGCAGCTCTGTACAAGGGGATGCTTTCCCGATCACTAAAATCGTAACCTGTTCAAGTCTAGGGTCAAGTCTTCCCCACATATCACTATAAACTGTGCCTCTTACTCTATAACACTCTACCTCGAGTGGCTCCTAGGCTTTTACAGAGTGAACATCGATATAAACAAAAGCTAATGTGCCTTGAATAGAGAATCATGTCTCTCTTCGTACTCGATAAACGTGTTGTGTTTTCGAACACAACCCTTTATTCAATATATTGGCAAAAACCTTTCTTTCAATCCTTTAAAAGAAAAACTTAAAATGAGATATTTTGTATTTTTTTTTTTTTTTGTAAGTAAAAGACAAAATTTCAGTAACTACAATGTGTTTGCTTTTATTTTTCAGTCTTTCTCCAGGTTCCTCTTCCTCCCTAATATTCAAATTAGTATTTGTCTTTTCACAATAAATTTTGCTAAATTATGAATATTTTTGTATGAGAAACACTATATTTTGTTTTCACCATTAACAACTCAGTGGATGTTTTGAGACTACCAAAATTTTCAACTAAGTTGAATCTTAATACAGGTTATAATGTTAACCCAGGACTGTCTAATGTTCTAAACAAAACATATCTAGCTGTCTCTGTTTGAAGAAGAAAAAAAAATGACTGTGCCATTAAGAGAATATTTTCATAATTTTTTTTTTTATTTATTTATTTTTAAATCTCTCACAAAATGGCGAAATAAAAGCAGCTAAGAATTTAGGTGAGGGCACAAACTGAAATTTTATTCAAAGAAGGCTACTCTCAAAAACAAATTACCAAGAAGTCGAAAATTTCTAGACATGCGGTGCAATATTCGTTACAAAGGCAGTTAGGAACTGGGGCGAATGTTGACAGAAAAAAAAGCTGGAACATCAAAAGTGACGAGTGCTGCTGAAAATAAAATCTTTATTATTTTAATTATTATTTATTATAAAAGAAACAGAATGAAAACTGCTCCATAGTTGACAGCTGAACTTAATTCCGCTTGACAGCAATCGGTGTCGCTCTCAACTGTGAAAAATCTGCATAGTTCACCTGGACACAGGGAGAGCATAGGCATCAAGAAAACCCTGTTACAGAAGGTGAATAAACAGAAAAGATGGTTATAAGCGAAAAAAGCATAAAAACTGGACATTGAGAGTGTGTGGACAGACGAGTACAAATTTGAACTTTTTGATAGAAAGAGGAGAGTTTATGTGGGAAGAAAGCCAGAGAAAGACTGAATGATGACTGTGTGGTGGGGTCTGTTATGGCGTGCGAGTGTTTTGGAATCATGAAAAAAGAATATCATTCGATTTTGCAAAGGCATGCTATACTATCTTATTTATACATAATTGGAAAAAATCATCTTTCAAAAAGAAAACAATCTAAAACACTCTCCTGAATTAAATCAAGATTACCTTGAATCAAAAAACGAAACAAAATTTTGGAAATTATGACTTGGCCGCTTCAATCTCTTGACATCTCCTCCACTGAATTAAAATGGGATGAATTGTATAGGAGAGTTCGAAGAGAATACCCAAAGGTTGAGCGTGAGCTATTTCAGTGCTTGAAGAATACATTTTTCAAAAACTGTTGGAAAGAATGTTAAGAATTTATAAAGGAGTAATTAGAGCAGGTGGTGGTTTTATTGACGAAAATAAAATATGATGCCTTTGTATGATAATTTTTTTTTATAGTTAAGTGCTTATTTTTGTCAAAATAAAAGCAAATGCAATGTGGATACTGAAATTTTATATTTTACTTTTAAAAAATCAAAAAATATCTCATTTTAAGATGCATATTTCTTTAAGAAATACAGGGAACCAACACACATTTTTGCCTGTATTATATCTTTCCCATAGTATTTCAACTATTGATCTTAAGCGTTTCAATAGAATGATAAAAATAGTTCAGTGAACTATTTTTATCATACACGTTGAACCAACAATTTTAAAAGGAAGGTGTGTTCAGGGGGGTTGTCATTACAATCATCTGTGAACGGTTGATCTTAAATGTTTCAATTGAAGATTAGTTCAGTGTGCTATATTTAGCATCCTCTTTGCACTGCTAATCTTAAATGTTTCAATGGAAGTTTTGTTCAGCTGTCTATCTTGAAAGGTTGATCTTAAATGTTTCAATATTAGGCTTGTTCAGTGAACTTTCTTTAAAATCTTCTTTGGATGTCGATCTTAAATCATTTAACAGAAGTTTAGGGTACTATTTTTATCTTCCCTTTTGAACCGTCGATGTTAGAATGTTCGGTAGAGCTATCTTTATTATCCTCCTTGAACCTTGATCTTAAATGTTTCACCAGAAGTTTAGTTAAGTGTGCTAGATTTATAATCGTCTTTGAACTTTTGTTATGTAGTCGGTCCTAAAATAGGTTCGACGTACAAAACGATAGGAACTTGATATAATAGGTAATGACGCAGAGAAATCTAGTTGTGGTCGCTGATACTTTAGTATCCGACTTACGGTCGTCCGGCATCGACTGACTGACCCGCTGAGCGATATTTAGTCACCCCCCCAACGAGGGGATCATGTGGGACAAGACCGGTTTTAACGTGGGATCTCCGAGCCCGTGATCTCGGCCAAAAATATGCCCATTGAACCCGTATAAACGGATTCAGGGTCGGTTTACCTCCCCGAAAGAGAATCCGCTCTTCGGCGTAGCCTCGATCAGGTTCCTCCCCGCCCGAAGGCAGAGAGTTCAACCAGTCAGCCGGTCATCCGACTTCAGACTGAACTCAGACCAGCCCACTGAGAGATATTCAGTCACCCGCCACCCCCCACGAGGGCATCATGTGGCACAAGGTCGGTTTAACGTGGGATCTCCGAGCCCGTGGGATCTCCGAGCCTGTGGGATCTCCGAGCACGTGGTCTCGGACAAAATTATGCCCTTTTAAACCCGTATAAACGGGTTCAGAGTCGGTTTAACTCCCCGAAAGAGAATCCGCCCTTCGGCGTAGCCTCGTTCGGGTTCTTCCCGCCCGAAGGCAGAGAGTTCAAGCAGCCGCTCAGTGGATCGGTCTCAGTTCAGTCTGAAGTCAGACCGGCTGACTTCAGACTGAACTCAGACCGATCCACTGAGGGGCTGCTTGTTACTCTTACTACTCCTACTTATTATAGGTGGGAGTGTCTATTAACTATAGAATAGGTGTGTTCCATTATAACAACTTTAAACCTTAAATCTTTTGACAGAAGTTTAGTGTACTGTTTTTGTCTTCCCTTTTGAACCGTCGATGTTGGGGTGTTCAGTAGAACTATCTTTATTATCCTCCTTGAACCACGATCTTAAATGATTGACCAGAAGTTAAGTATGCCAGCTTTATTACTCTCTTTGAACCGTCGATCTTAAATCTTTTAACAGAAGTTTAGTGTACTGTTTTTATCTTCCCTTTTGAACTGTCGATGTTAGGGTGTTCAGTAGAGCTATCTTCATTGCCCTCGTTGAACATCGATCTCAAATGTGTCACTAGAAGTTTAGTTAAGTGTGTTAGCTTCATTATCGTCTTTGAACTGTCGATCTTAAATCATTTAACAGAAGATTAATGTAATGTTTTTATCTTCACTTTTGAACCGTCGATGTTGCGATGTTCATTAGAGCTATCTTTATTATCCTCCTTGAACCTCGATCTTAAATGTTTCACCAGAAGTTTAGTGCGCTAGCTTTATTATCGTCTTTGAACTGTCGATCTTAAAACTTTTAACAGAAGTTTAGTGTACTGTTTTTATCTTCACTTTTGAACCGTTGATGTTTGGATGTTCATTAGAGCTATCTTTATTATCCTCCTTGAACCGTCGATCGTAAATGTTTTAACAGAAACTTACTTAAATATGCTTTCCTATATATTTTATATTGGATTTTGACTGTATTTCCGTTCTTAGGTCATTACTTTCTGCATTTCAGTCGACTCAAAATGATTTTTTTCATTACGAATTTGTGTGACTTGATTAGGAAGGAATGTTTGCTTCATAGCCCTGTCGTAAACAATTATTTTGACGAATACACTCAAAGTGAAAAGACTTTTTTTTTCCGAACAGTAACACGACCCTATTTTGGGGATTTATAGCAACATCCATCTTCATATTGTTAATGCATTTGAATGAAATATCATAATTCCAGAGAGACAAAGTTCTGCCAGTTGTAGCGTATCTTTATAAAATTGGTTTTGAACTATATTTGCTGCCATTTTGCCATAGTGAACCGATATTTTTTTTCATATCACATTTGATGAACTTTTCCAGGGCACGAATATCAAAAACAAAGATGTTTATTTGATTTATTAAAATTAATAAGGAGTCCATCTTGCTACGTAAATTCATTGTAAATTCATTCCCCTTCTCCATTTATGTTCCGTGTCCCTTCAGGATGTGGACGATCATGACTCTCCACAACTTCCTTTCCTTTGTACCTCTGAGGAAGTCTTGCTTTTTTCTACCTCTCCTGATTCATGTTCTACCAACTTTCCAACTGTCTTTTTCGCATGTTACAGCACTTTGTCTTTGCCTACATATTTTGTTCTTGGTATTCTCAGTATGCTTCTGTAGAAACACATTTCCGTTGGGTAAGTTCTCTTCTTCTTTTCTGATGGGATTGTCGAACATTCAACTGTCATATAGTAAGACCGATATTGCATAACAATTTAGTACTCTTTTCTTTGTTTCTAGCAAGATTTTCCTGTTTCTTAATACTTTGCTTAGCTTTTCGAAGGCAACTGTCGCTATCCCAATGCACCTTCGGATTTCTGTGTCGCATTTTCCAACCTCTGTTAAAACATTTCCTAAGCACATGACGTGATTATTAAAATTTACTTAATCGATAGTAATTTAGGTAAAAAGAACATTACTAATTTAATTTTATTTATTTATATATTTATATTATTTTTACATTTAAAGATATTAAACTGAACCCTATTTTTATGGCGAGGAACGGTGGAGTAATGGATTGAGACTTCGCTTGAGGAATCGGATAGCCGACTTCGAATTTCAGTCAAATCGATTACATTCACTTATGTGCTAATACCCTTAGGAAAAGTATGAATACTCTTCTTTTCCCCCCAGCTATGGGTAAATAGCAGGACTGACCGGGTTCTATATCCTAGGGTGGCAACTGATCTAGGAGAAGGAAAATTCAAAACCTGTTCCTACAAATTGGTTGTGCATTAGGCTAACAGCTTACTCATTTAAAAAATGGGTTGTTGTAGAAATTGCAACGATATCTTGCGGCTCTATGTTCCTCAAGGAATTTTAAGGAGTAATATATATATATATATATATATATATATATATATATATATATATATATGTATGTATGTATGTATATGCATGTTTCATTAAAAACGACAGACAAGGTACTACGGTTAAGCTTTTTATTTAATTTTTCTTGTGTTCTAACAAGAGCTTGTTTTCTGGACAAAGGGTGTGTAAGAACTGTCCAAATGTTTTATATTTCCGAGCGCTTTCGGCTATACCTTTAGCCATTATCAAGGATGATTCGATTTTCAGCTTAATTGAGTGTGTGCGTTCTGTGTATGTCTTAGTGTGTGGTAGGGATGTTTTTAATTTCCGAATACGGTTAGCACATTGTGGCCTTGTTCGTAGTTAATGTTGTTAAGAGTTGGCTTTTTCTTTTTTATTATTAAAGCTTCCATTATTTTTAATCTTTTTTTGCAGGTGGATGCAGTTAATATATTTGTGTTTTCTACTAGTATATTCCTAATGGAATCGGGTAAATCTCTGTTTGTGTTTAAATGGGTTCTAATGGAGCTGTGATCAGATAGGTGTAACGTAAGACGTCTGGATAAGCATGTGGTTGTGTAACCGATGTAATTATTTATGAGTCCGGTTTGATCAGGAACACAGTTCCTTAAGGGGCATTTGAACTCATAGATAATGTTCGTTCTTTGTAATTTGGACTTAGCTGATGTGTTGTTATTTTTGAGGATAAGGTTGGCTGTCTTAAATTTTTTTATAATAGATAATAAATTTGATTTTTTTATTCGGGTCAATTGGAGTAGTATATTTCTTTATAATATGCCTTAGAGAAGAGTCGCCTTGTTTGTAATTAATATGCATTTGGTTTTTGTAATAAATGTGTTCGCTATTGTTATTACTTGTTTTGGGGAGGAATAGTCTAATTTGGTGGTCTATAAGGTAGTTAGGGAAGCTGTTGTTGATTAAATTAAACAAAAAGCATAACCGTATTACCTTGTCTGTCGTTTTTAATGAAACATGCATAAAGGAAGGATTGCTGCCTAAATATACAATACATATATATATATATATATATATATATATATATATATATATATATATATATATATATAAAATAAATATTCTTTATCTGGACTCAGTTAAGTGATATACGTGATACTCATGTTTCCATGACTGACGAGGGAGAAGTTTTTCCTGCAGTTGGTTGCCATTTCTTTCTGCGGTGGACTGGTTACGAACCAAGATTATAGAATCCAGTCTATCGTGCGATTCAAACCATAGAGGGAGGAAAAAAATTATGGGTTCATGCCTTTTCCCAGAAGTATTTGCACGCAAGTGAATGTAACGATCTCGACTGGAAAACGATCTCGGATGTACAATTTAAACCATCGTGATATCAAAGTAAAAAAAATAATTGAAAAAAAAAAATTTCTGATCGAGGTACTTATTGTAGAATACCACCCTGCATTTAAAGCCAATGTTGTATTAAATACATAGCGTTAACATTGCAGAGCCACCAGAAGCGAAAAGGAAGTCAAACGAGAACGAAGAAAGGCTCGACAAAATCAACGTCCTCAATCAACATTAAAAAGCAGTCACTGGCATCGATCTCTTTGCTATACTTTTCGAGGCGTTGAGATTAGAATGTTCGATAAAGTGAACGACATTACTATCCTCTTTAAAGCGTGGATCTTAGAAGGTTGCATAAAATGAGCTGTCTTTTCGATCCTCCCTGGAGCGTCGAGATTAGAAGGTTCTATAGAAGTTTAGTTCGTTGAGATGAGTTTTCTATCCCCTTCCAGGCGTCGATCTTAGAAGGTTCTATAGAGTGAGCTGTCTAATTTCCTGTTTTAAGTGTTGATCTTAGAGACTCCAATGGCAATTCAGTGATCTTGTTTTTCTATTCACTTCCAGTGTCGCATTTTCCGTACTAACATTTTCGAATATATGATGTGACTTATTAAGATGTATTTTAATTTCATATTCAAATGAATTGATAGTAATATAGGAAAAACGAACCCAACATTATGAATTTCATTTTTTTATTTTATTTTTTTATATATTTCTAATTATTTATTTTTACATTTTAAGATTTTAAACGAAGCCCTCCTTTTTATAAATATATCTTTAAGATATTAAACTGGAAACTATCTTTTTATGAATTTTGATAAAATAAATCTTTTTGGATCTGAAAACAGTTAGTCAGACAGTCAATCAGTTAAGCAACATATGTGATACACGCTTGGGTGATCATGTCTCTTTCGATCCATGACAGAGAAGCCAGATTTTCTCGCAGTAAATTTCCATTTCTTTTTGCGGTAGACTGTTTCCCAACCCAAACTATAGAACCCAGTCTGTCCTGCTATTCGACCCATAGTTGATTAAAGAAGAGTCAGATTCAATACCTTTCCCAAGGGTATTTGCGCAGAAGACACTGTAAAGAATCGACTGAAATTGAATCTCGGCTGAAGTATTTAACTATAGTCATCTAAAAATAGAAAATAATTGCAAAAAATATTATTCCTGGCCTATTGTACAAGATCACCCTACTTTTTAAGTCAATAGTGAGTTAAATATATAAGGTTAACATTACGGTGGCACCAGAAGCGAAATCAGACTGTTAAATAATAGTCTATTATTTTTTAGAGAATTGTATTTCTCCTCTGACTTCCTCATTTTGACCTTTGAGGTCAGATACAGAAAAACAAACGAAGTCGTATTTGTTAAAACTAGCAGAGGAATGTTAGCGTTATATTCCGTACTAATAGGAATATATACTTGAAAAACACGGTGGAAATAGTCACATATGGAACAAGGCCGAATTTAATGTAGGGTTCCCGAGCCCGTAAGCTCGGCTAAAAATCCCCGTAGACCCCGCATAAACGGAATCGGGTCGGTCTAACTCCCCGAACGAGACTCTGCCCTTCGTCCGGATTCCTCTCTTCCCGAAGGCAGAGATTTCGACCAGCACAGCTGGAAACGATTTCAGCTAGTCTCCATAGTTCGTTGACTTACAGTTACTTAAAGGTAGTTACTAACTATAGTGTAGTCACTCATGGAGGTGACATGTTATTCCATTACATCGTTTAGTTAGATAGAAAGGGACTTCAGAGAGTTTTAAGTTTTATATGTTATACCCAGTAGATGTGGTTATTTCATGTCTCGGGGAACTTGCACTCCAGTGGGGGTGACAGAGCGCCCCCAATGGCTAGTTAAAAATATACACGTCGACGTGTTTAATAACATAGATAATTTTGAAATCCCTTTTGTTGAAGTCCTCTTTCATCTCCGAACTCCAAAAACATTTCTCCCGGCCGGCAGAAGACAAACGAGAAAAGATACACTATTCAACTTTGATGGACCATCGGCGTACTCCGTGGCCGATAGATCCAAAAAATGACGTGGCTTCCATCTGTCTTTTCTACATAGATGTCCATGACAACTGAAATGCTGAACTAAATTCCCTAGTGCCCCGTTTACATGAATTTAAACTTGCTACTGGATTGACTCACTGTTGGACTAGTTTAGATGTAACACCCACCTCTACTTTAATCATTCTTTTTCTCGCACTCCTCAGTTGTGGTTCTCCATTCCGATTTCTTCCTTTCCTGATAACTAAAATTTTCAATAATTTAAATGTAACGCCAATCGCCATCTCCTGTCCTGCGTCTTAGTGGCATTACCGTCATGCTTGGGGTGAAACAATTAAAAAATATGTTCATTATCTATCTATCAATTTCAGACTGTTCATATCTATCTATCTATCTATCTATCTATCTATCTATCACAGTCTGTTCATATCTATCTATCTATCTATCTATCACAGTCTGTTCATATCTATCTATCTATCTATCTATCTATCTGTCTGTCTGTCTGTCACGTCTATTCCTATCTATCTATATGTCACGGTCTATTCATATCTATCTATCTATCTATCTATTTCAGACTGCTCATATCTATCTCTATCTCTCTCTCTCTCTCTCTCTCTCTCGATATATATATATATATATATATATATATATATATATATGTCTATCTACTATTTTACTGTTGAACTAGCTATATGCAATCGTAAGTTCTATTCTTACAGTTTGTTTTATCGCACTTCCTATCTGTGGAACTCCTTTCCGATTTCTTGCTTCCCCGACAATTACAATCTTTAAAAAAATTAAATGCAATGTCAATAGCCATCTTCTGTCTTGCGTCTTAGTGTCATTATCACCATGCTTGGGGTGAAACAATTAAAAAATATGCTTATTATCTATCTGTCTATTTCAGTCTGTTCACATCTATCTATCTATCTATCTATCTGCTATTTTACTGTTGAACTAGCTAGATGCATTCGTCATTTCTATTCTTACAGTTTGCTTTATCGCACTTCCTATCTGTAGGGCTCCCTTCTGAATTCTTGCTTCCCTGACAACTACAATCTTCAAAAATTCAAATTCAACGTCAATAGCCATCTTCTGTCTGCTTAAACCCTATCCCTTTTTTGTCCTTTCCTCAATCCTCCCCATTTTCAGACTTATTATCTTTCACTTTCACTCCCTGTAACCCCCTGCGATCTAGTAGCATTATCGCTTTGCTTGGGGTGAAAGGATCCATAGAACAGGGTTTCTCAACCATAGGGAGATGTTCCCCCGAAGGTCTCAACTGGTGGACCCCCGGGGGTCAAGGTTTCAGAAAGGGAATGAAAAATCTTTTACTTTTTCACAAGTTTTTCATTGACTGTAATATTTATCACAATAAAATCGATTTAAATACAATGACCTTTTATTGAACTTTGTATTCAGCGAATTCCAATCGACCCTGGCATTCTATTGAACATTTTCTTTATTGAAGTCTGCTTCAGTTTATTTAATAATTAGTTATGAATTAAAACCAATTACTCTACATGTATTCAAGTTTAAAAATCAATCAACATTTTCTATTGCTATTAAATTTATAAAACTCCTTTATAAAAAAAAAATAATCCATGTAAATGTTTATGTGCTAATATGGAAAAGAATGAAGATTTTCCGTACTATAGGCATATTCTTTAGAATGCACCTTTTGAGCCGGACAATCTTGGAAGGTAGGCGGGCGGGGGATGACATTCTGGTTTATGGTGAAAAATATGCATTCGACGAACGGAGTTGGGAACCACTGCTATAGAAGGTTAGTTCAATGATGTATCTTTATCATCCATTTTAAAATGTCGATTTTTCATGGCAGCTTAGTTCAGTGGCTATCTTTGAACCGTCCATCTTAAATGTTTCGGTGGAAGGTTAGTTCAGTTAATTGTTTTCAGCATACCTTTTCAACCGTCAAATTTAGAAGATTCAAGTATTTCAGTGGACTCTCACTATAGATTGCTATATCTAAATAATAAAATTACAAGTGTGGGCTGAAACGTTCACAGGCTGACAAATAAAGAATGAGGCTAAAACTAAAATCTTGCATGGATGAATTTCATATTTTCTTATTAATAAATGCATTGTTTCTTTCTATGTATGAGTGTGGGCTGAAAAGTTCATAGGCTGATTATGAAGGCGTGATGCTAGAACTGTGAAATCTTGCATGCATTCATTTCAACTCTTATTAATAACTGCATTGCTTCTTTCCATGTTATCTAATATCTAACTGTTTAAAGAAGAAGACTTCCAAAGTAAATAGTAGTGACTTCTCTTGAAAATGTGTAAATGTTCGTTATCAAATACTTGCAAAAAATGGCTTATCCCCCCACCCAAGAACATTCATACTGGCAAGGTTGCTACATTAGGGGACGGCGCCCCAGCTTTATCAAAAGTGCAAAAGGGGCAGAGGAGTTTAATGCAAGATTTCACAGGTCTAGAATCCCTCCTTCATAGTCAGCCTATGAACTTTTCAGCCCACACGCATATTAACAAAAGAACAATACAGTTATTAATAAGTGTTGAAATTAATGCATGGAAAATTTCACAGGACTAGACTCACTCCATCATAGCCTATGAACTTTTCTGTCCACCGTCGAGGTTATATTTCGGACTTATTTGAACAGTCAAATATCGGTTTACCTGAAAGGAAACAATGCGGTTATTAATAAGAAGAGTTGAAATGAATGCATGCAAGATTTCACAGATCTATCATCACTTGTTCATAGTCAGCCTATGAACTTTTCAGCCCACACTCGTACCTGGAAAGAAACAACGCAGTTATTAATAAGGAGAGTTGAATTTAATGAATGCAAGATTTCACAGTTCTAGCATCACTCCTTCATAATCAGCCTATAAACTTTACAGGTCACCCTCGTACCTGGAAAGAAGCAATGCAGTTATTAATAAGAAGAATTGAAATTAGTTCATGCAAGATTTCACAGCTCTAGCATCACTCCTTCATAGTCTGGCTATGAACTTTTCAGCCTACCCTCATGCCTGGAAAGAAACAATGCAGTTATTAATAAGAAAATATGAAGTGGGGATCAAACTCAATATTCACTAGTAAGTAACTCATTAACCATAACTCTCACGCGGAGACTCCCGTTTTATTTAAAGTAATTTGTCACAAGGCTACAGATAAAAGGCATCCAATGAGGATCGAAGTCACTAGTATTGATCAACTAGCTCATGAACCATTACCCAACTCCGGGAAAAAATGTACTTAACTATTATGTAATATCGTTCCTCCTATATGGCAGTGATCGCCATACAATTTCATCACGGATGGAGTAGAGGCGTGAAGCAACATAAATGTGGTTCTACAGAAGGATGCTGAGAATACCACTGACCAATCATGTGAGCAACGACAGAGCATTAGAGAAAATGGAAACAGAGACAACACTAACACTTAGAATCAGTAAAAAAAAGTTGAAGATTCTAGGGAATGAGGAAAGGAGGCTTAGAAAATTTGCCACTCACAGGGCATATTGAAAGCAAGAGGGACAGAGGAAAATAGCGCATGGCCTACCTGATGAGTTTGTGTAACTTGATGGCAGAACAAGGATTAAGAGAGATAGCAAAACGTAAAACTTTACTAAGAGCTACAAAGGAGAGGAAATTGTGGAGAGCCATGATCACCCTCGTTTTGAAGGGACACGGCACATAGAAGAAGAATGAGATCGTGTAAATGGTTGACAGAACAGGGATTAGGAGAGATAGTAACAATACAAAATTTACTAAGAGTTACAAAGGAGAGGAAATTGTGGAGAGCCATGGTCGCCATCGTTTTGAAGGGAAACGGTACATGGAAGAAGAAGAATGAGATCGTGTAAATGGTTGGCAGAACAGCGATTAGGAGAGATAGTAACAATACACAATTTACTAAGAGTTACAAAGGAGAGGAAATTGTGGAGAGCCATAATCGCCTTCGTCTTGAAGGGACACGGCACATAGAAGAAGACTGAGATGTGTAAATGGTCGACAGAACATGGATTAGGAGATATAGCAAAAAGACAAAATTTAATAAGAGCTACAAAGGACGGGAAATTGTGGAGAGCCATGATCGTCCTCGTCCTGAAGAGACACGGCACATAGAAGATGAAGTTTAGTTTGACACATGGCCACAATTAGGAAGCACCACATGAAGATCGAAGTTGGTATTTTTTCTAGACTATCTCACTACCTCTTATCGCATGCCGAGACGACCGTATTGTATTGTTGTTGTTGGTTTCTGAGTAGATAGGACTGTTAAAATTTATGACGGCAATAAATCGAAAAACGAAGACACGTAGACCTCTCGTGTAGCATTCATAGTACAACTATTATTACGACTACAACGTTCGTATAAGGCGTGGATATCTAACAGAACTCATAAATAATGAACTCACCGCTTGCGGTAAAGTACTTCGTTGTTCTATCTAATCAGTTTTCTCAGGGTTAGTTTTGTGGCAAGAAGGCCTAATCAATTTTCTAGAGAGAAAGCGAGAGAGAGCACCTCGGGCTATTTCTGATTTCACTCTGCTAACCCTTGGGCCATACTCTGGTGTCTGATGAGAAAATGAATATCATCGCAAGGTTTATTTAGAATATAACTCTCGTGGGTATCGTGTGCCTTATCTCTTAACCCTCCCCACTCCCACAGTGCAAGGCGAATCGGACTGGTATATAGGGTATGCTTGCTGTTCTGCGTGACCCGTATCTAGCTGTTGTGTTGGTGGCGCGAATGGTATTGGAAATACCACTAGAAGACTTAAACTTTACTACCGTGACTAGAACAGTAGCTTTGATGGTGGCTATGGCGTCCATGAAGACAGTGGCGGTGCTGGTGTTTTCGTTTTCTCGATATATTAGTATTTAGGGCACTTCACTATGAAAAGAGAGGTTAGCAAGTTAGTCTTAGAGATCATTACTAATCAAGTGAGTTCGATTCTCACTGAGTGGCCTAGATTTCTGTCTTTGTAGCTTACTAAGTAGAATAATTATGATTGGTCTGATATGGTAAGAGGGGTTGGGGCGGATCCAAACAGGATGACCTAAGAACAGTTTGACGGAAACCGATGAAACTAATTAGAGATTATTGTTGATGATGATGGCGTGTGTAAATCGCAGATACACTGGCGTTGGTATTTCACTGGTATTGATAGGTGCATTTTGCCATCTTAATTCATAATAAAGAACGGGTGGACAGACGTTGCAACGGGTGGGGATATTTTTGGTTCACTGGCCTACTTTTAATTATATATTAGGTTGGTGCAAAAATAATGACGTGATAATGTCGTTTTTTGACGTTAAAAATACGTCAAAAAACGACATTATTACGTCATTATTTTTGCACCAACCTAATATATATATATATATATATATATATATATATATATATATATATATATATATTATTACTAATACATATATATATACTAGATATATATATACGTATATACATATTAGAAATGTGTGTGTGTGTGCGTGAATGTGTGTGTGCGCGCGCGCGCGTGTGTGTGTGTGTGTATGTGTGTGTTACAAATATAGAAACGGGAAACTGGGGAGAGTTATTCAAAATAGAAGAGGAAGTAACAAAGAAGAGAAAGGAGACAAAGAGATGGCGGGAGTCGTGGAGGGGCGGGTAATCGGCACAAACCCCAGGAGTAGTAAGTTGGAAGACAGAGTAAAAGAATTAGGGAGGAAGAAGAGAAAAAAAAAATTGAAGCAGGAGGAGGAGATATTATAAGATAAGGAAGGAGGAGAGAATTTTTAAATTACAAAACAAAACAAAGAAAGAGAAATTTAAAAAAAAAAAAAGATTGATTTAAAGAAGGGGGAGATAAAAAAAACAAAAAAAAGAATCTAAATACGTTGTGTAATTAGACATAGACCGGAAGAGGAAAGAAGAGAGAGAAGAGTCTAAAAGAGGAAAAGTAGGAGGAGAAATAATATAGGACGGAAATGCAGGCAAAAGAATCGATAGGAGGAGTGGGAGATACAGAAGAAGAGAAAGAAAGAAGAACGGAGAGGAAAGACTAGTGAGAAATGTACGGAAAAGAGAAAAAAGATGAGAGTAAAACGAAGATTAAGTAGAAGAAAAAGTGAAAAAAAAAAAAACAAAGAAAGAGAGAAAGAAAGAGTTAATTTAAAGAAAGAAAAAGAAAGGACAAAGAGGAGGAGTTGTGGGGTCGGTAGATGAAATGTTATGTTCGTATTTCTTCAACAGTACGAATTACATCATAGTGGATCTGAGTACGATCGGGCCGGTTGGCGTTGGACGGCGTAGAGAGAAACTCTGTTGGGAAAAGCGCTTATCCGATTGGTTAAAAAACCGATTAGGGAGGGCTGAAGAAACGAGGAGTGAGAGAGAGGAAGGAGGAAGAGGCGCGAACGAGTTATTTACCGATAGTGGACGAAACGTGCGCGTGCGTGCGTGTTTTGTGTGTGTGTGCGCGTTTGTGTGCGCGCGAGCGCGTGTGTTTGTGTGTTTGCGTGTGTGTGTGTGTGTGTGTGTGTGTGTGTGTGTGTGTGTGTGTGTGTGTGTGTGTGTGTGTGTGTGTTCGTGCTAGAGGGGAAAAAGAGAGAGAGAAAGCTGGATATAGATTGTAATATTGAATAATAGAATTAATTCGTACACATTGGAGAAAAGACGCCACACGCAGAAACAGAAATATATATATATATATATATATATATATATATATATATATATATATATGCATGACGTTTAAACAAAATAAATTAAAAACACACACTCACATATATAATATGTATATATATATATATATATATATATATATGTATATATATAGAGAGAGAGATGTATATATATATATATATATATATATATTATATATGTGTGTGTGTGTGTGTGTGTGTGTATTCATATATATATAACAATGCAAATGCTTATAGAGGACAAAAGAAATGTACCGATACGCATTGACAGAGTCAAATGAAATGTAATTATACATTTCGGTAAGTAGAATTTTTACAGGAAGATTGTATTTACTTTGTTTTATCAAATTTTCACAAAGAGTGTCTTCTTTTTCTTATTTGAAGAATGTACAGCGCCTCTATGCTAACGTTGTAATTCCAAACCATTACCTGTACACAGACGCTGAACAATACGGACGCGTTATTGAGGTGCCGAAACAGAGAGAGTTCGTATGTATACCTAGTTATGCGGACGTGCGCCCACAGGCACGCAAACTCGCATTGAGATAAACATAGACTAGGAAAGGAAGCAAATTGATTTGAATAAACGAAAGGTCCGTACGGCGATTGCAGTATAAGTGCAAAGATATCCACGTGCCCACAAGCTGGCATAACATGCATGCACGCGTTCATGGGCGTACAAATTACAGTAGGAGAGACGGTAATCGAAAAACAGTATTGATACACATATATATAAAAAAAAAAGAAGGTTTCTCTGGGCATATCGGTAGTGAGTTGCTGCTTATTGTCAACTGTTTTTCAATCGAATGTTTAATTTAATGATTTAATCGATTGTATCGAAGATTACAAAACATCATCTTCCAGATTTTACTGAGAGACGTAAACATGACAAAAACAAATTGGAATATAGTCTTCTTATCTAATAGCGGTTCATACACACACACACACTCATATATATATATATACATATATATATATATATATATATATATATATATATATATATATATATATATATATATATATGAAATGGACACAGAGGTTAATATCAAGATGCGACCGATTATTGTAAGCTTGAATGCATTTTCAGGCCGAATAAAACTATCTATCTCTCTCTCACTCTCTCTCTCTCTCTCTCTCTCTCTCGATATATATATATATATATATATATATATATATATATATATATAGTTTTCCTTTTGTCATTATATAGCGTATATATATATATATATACATATGCATATATATAGTTGTTAATCCTAAATATATCGTTTTACTTTTGTCTTTATAATATATATATATATATATATATATATATATATATATATATATATATATATATATATATATATTCACCTTTCACTGAATATGACAAACAAGGTGCTTTGATTGCGTTTTTTATACAATTTCTCATGTGATCTTATCATTTTTTTCTTTCCGGTTGATAAATTATATAAAAACTGTACAATTGTTTTTTTGTTTTTTGATTTTTTTCCCCCCGAGTACTTTCGGTTATACGTTTAACCATTTTCGAGGTTGAAATATATTAACTGTTAACAAGAAATAGATTGGTGTATGTATGGATTTATATAATGTTTTCATTTTCAAAACATGGTCAACATATTGTGTCCATGTTTATAGTTGATATTACTGAGTATTGATTTTTTGTTTTTGTTAATAAGGATTCCATTATTTTTATCATTTTTTACATGTAGACAATGGTATTATTATATTTGGTTTATCAACAAGTACATACACACACACATGCATATATATATATATATATATATATATAGTCATTAAGAAAAGATATATATATATATATATATATATATAGCCATTAAGAAAAGATATATACACACACACACATATATATATATATACATATAAATTATATATGTATTTATTAATATACTTTATAGCTCTGTTTAACTACATTGAGCACTCTTTTGTTTACACCATACATTAAATAAATACTTACTTGCTTAGCTGTATATACACGCTATCCACGATATATACTGTTCATAATATCTCGTTATTTAGTTTCTAACCCTATATATATATATATATATATATATATATATATATATATATATATATATATATATATATATACAGAGAGAGAGAGATACAATATGTATGAAAATAAGTCGACACAATATGTCTATATTATTCAATGAAACAAGAATTTTGTTGGTTTCTCGCTCAACTGCGCCCCCCACATATGATAATCAAGAGGGGATTGTAGCTTGGGGAGTTAGGTTGCCAGATGTAAGGAGTTATGCGGTCGCAAAAATTTTCTGACAGTCCTGTTTGTGTAGCATGGTGCAAAATCCCGTGGCCTGACATATGCTCTTCCAGCAGTAACTCTCTTGAGTCAGGACAGCACTATCTCCTCAAGGCACTTGATGTAGGCCACGGTGTTAAGTCTGAGGCCGTAACCAAAATATTTGGGAATCCTTTTCTTATCAGAACTATCATGTATATATATATATATATATATATATATATATATATATACAAAGTTTTCTTTTTGCCTTCATATATATATATATATATATATATATATATATATATATATATATATATATGTATGTATATATATATGTATAATATGTGTGTATATATATATATATATATATATATATATATATTACATTGGTTTCAAGTTTTCAACATAACGGTATCCTCACGCAATATTTATCATTTGACATTGAAAGTATGTACATTTCAAATACCCCTCCACACACACACACACACAGTCAGTTATGTGCCATGCGTGATACACGCTTATGCGATCATGTTTTTCGATACATGACTGACGAGGCAGATTTTTCCCTGCAGTAGGTTGTCATGTTTTTCTACAGTAGACCTGTTGCCATAGAACCCTGTCTATCCTACTATTTACCCATAACTGGGGGTGCGGAGAAGAAGAGGATTCATATCGTTCCCAAGGGTATTAGCTCGTAGGTGAATGTAATGGATCTGACTGGAATTTGAACTCAGCTCTCCGATTCCTCAATCGAGCCGCTATCCATTTCTTCTTCTTCTTTCTATTACACCTAACGTCGCGCGTTTGTTTATTTATTTATTTTTTAAATAATATAGTGGTCATTAGATTAAAAAAAAATAAAGCGTTAAGAGGTCATTTGATGAAAATCGCCTGAGGATACCTTAAAGTTGAAACCAGGGTAGCGGAATCAACTGATCTCCTGATTTTTAAAATTAAATACTCTACATATTATTTTTATTTTATTTTATTTATTTTTTTCACACGAGTATTGACTACTTTTGATACCACTGTTTCCTGGTCCAATTCACCTCAGACCATTAACTTTACATATATATATATATATATATATATATATATATATATATATATATATATATATATATATATATATATATATATTTGAAATGAAGAAAAGAGTTGTAGAAAAATGAAGATTGAAGATTGTATTTATCAGGGAAACAAGTAAACGGAAGGGTGTTCCACAGGTTGGAAGTGCGAGAAAAGAAACTGTTGGGGTAAAAGTGGCGGTTGCATCCAGCTATTTCAATAGTAAACGGGTGGGACCTAGATTACAATCTAGTAACACGCTTAAACTCATGTAGTCGCAGCACCACGAAAAGAAAAAGCTCGTCGGGGCAGTTGCCATGAAAATATTTATAGAAAAGAGAGAGGGAAGCCACTTCACGTCGGTGAGAATGTGAGTGAAGTCGAGATGCCAAATAAGGATCCATTACATTGCAGATTCTTTTATGGATTTTGTCAAGAATCTTGAGATGTACAGCAAGAGCATCAGACTAGATTTGGCAGCAGTATTCAATGTACGGCCGAATGGTAGATTTGTAAATGTGCAAGATGGACTCTGCCAAGAAAAACCTTCTGGCACGACACAATGAGCCAACATTCCTTGCAGTAGAGGCAGCTATTGTTTCAATTGAAAACGTGAAGCCAAGAAGGTGCAGTGTGTTGTTCTTCAGTGTGTTGCTTCTCTATGGTGGTTAAATGAGGGCAGTTTACTTCTGGAGGCATTAAAATTGATGAGGCAATTCCTGCCCCAATTAACCACTGATTAAAGGTCCCTTTCAAGAACAGCGGCCAGGTTAAAATTGTCAGCTCTGGCAGATTTCCTATTGAGACAGGAGTAAATGGTAGTGTCATACGCATAAATGCCTAATTGGGAACTGATGATATTAAGATCCTTGATGAAAATCAGAAACAGCGTAGGACCCAAAATCGAGCATTGAGAGACCCCTGTATTCGAGTGAAGGGATCTGGAAGCGAACCCGTTCAGAACGACCTTCATTTCACGATTTGATAGGAATGATTGGATTAAATCAAACAACCGTACTGTAATACGGTAGCCGTGAAGCTTATTTAGAAAACCAGCATGCCAAACCCTGTCGAACGCCTTTGAGATATTTAGCACCACAGCTCAAGCTTCGCCGTTATTATCAAGAGCTTTATATACATATTCAGTGATGGCCATTAGCACATCAGCAGTAAACCGGGCAAAACGGAATAAAAATTATTTGTCAGAGTAGGTCGTGAGAAGTAAGATGCTTAACCACTTCAGCGTTGATTGAAGCCTTAAATACTTTGCCTAAAAGTGGTAGGAGACTAATAGGGCGGACGTCAGAGGGGTCAGAAGGTCATCCAGAGTTCTTAAAAACAGGAACTACAGAGGATTTCCAACAAAATGGAAATCAGAGGAAGGCTATAGTTGTAGAGTTTGGAGAGAACTGGATCCAGCTTAGGAGCACGACGACTGGTATCCCGTCACCTTCAGTTGGCTAACTTAGAAATGGTGCCTAAGACTAGTGACTGGGTTATGCGCATATCACTCAGTATAACCTCAGTTCTAGGGGGAGGGGGATCAGATGGGGATTCCCCAAATGAAACGAGTGTTGAGTTGAAAGAGAATTTCCGAGCAAAGCATTCCACCTTATCTACTGAAACTGCCAGATCTTCTAGTTGATGGAATAGATTGATGATTTGTTCAACAGACACTTGCAGAGACGCCAATAATCTCTGGAAGAAAACTTGCGTGATGCTATACGGTGTTTCATTCTATCATAAAACAATAACTTCGCTTCATTGATGATACGCTTATACTCATTACGAGCAAAGACAAAGAGACGCCTGTTGCAATCACACGTGTCACTCTGTTACAGCCGGAAGAAGTGATTCCTGTGGGCTATAGCGGCTGAATATGCAGGTGAGAACCAAGGAGATGAACGTGGTTTAGCTTGGTAGGAATGAAAGCACCGATACCGGCTTTCCTATTAAACAAAAAACAATCCAGGGTCTGACTTTCAGATAATTAGCTTTCAGATAACTTATTTGAAAAGTTGTGCTCTGACCCACTTATATATACCTGTGCACAAAAATATATACATACCTGGGCTCCGATAAGTCATATATATATATATATATATATATATAATAAAATAATTAATTTTTGACTTAGTATAAGTCCGAATAC
>OZ010590.1:97722047-97732047 GCA_963932145.1 Acanthosepion lycidas
GACTATAGTCGTCGCTATTATTTTCTGATACTGTCGTCTGTGAACAAACGTATCTAGAAAAATCATTCTGTTTATGCAAATACAAAAACAA
The DNA here is from genome assembly GCA_963932145.1 of Acanthosepion lycidas. Lineage (NCBI taxonomy): Eukaryota > Metazoa > Mollusca > Cephalopoda > Sepiida > Sepiidae > Acanthosepion > Acanthosepion lycidas. Next base: position 97,722,139 of record OZ010590.1, read on the forward strand.
ATTGAAAATAAAGAATTTTAAAAGATTTAAAGGTTTATAAATTATTCTAATTAATTTTTTTTAATTTTAATTATTGTAAAAATTCATTATTCATCGAAAATGTTTTTCTTAAGTACTTATATTTTATTCATAAAAGCAATTAAAAGCTTTTCTAATTAAATAATGACTTGGTTTTATTGCATTTTTAATTTTACAATTCAGAACAGATTTTCCGTATTCAGAGTTCCTGTTTTACAAAAAGAAATTGATGATTTGAATTCTACAGTTCTGCTAAATAAGCTTTAGTTGGTAAAAGTGTTTGAATCGCTATCCCTGTTTTTTATGTTTATTAACCGACGAAATTATTAACAACCGGCCTATATTGAGAAGTCTTACTAAAGTAAAATAGCGCCTCCAATATTAATTAAATCTTCTTCTCTTTTTTTACGGCGTTTTTTAGCCAAAATGGGTCTTTACCAGTTCGGCCACGAAGCCAGCCTGATAGAGCCAGGCTAGAGTTAGCTATTTAAGAAAAGCACGTTAATCCAGATGTGCTAGCTTCAGTTTCGTACCGGAACGTGAACAAGGAAAGGATTTTTTTTTATACGAGATTATTGCTTGTTACTATAAACGTTATTCTTAGTGAGTAAAAATGTTTGGGTTGTTATCCTTATTTTTAATTTTATTAAACAATAAAATGAATAACAATCAGCGTAAACTTACAAGTCTTCCTAAAGAAAATGTGTGCTTTGGGCAGGAATCGAACCTGTATCAGGGAAACAACTCTTTTAACTAAAGTGTGCCTCTTCAAGTCCACTAAAAATAGCGTTGTTATTAATAGGAAATAATCTCGTACATTTCAAAAATGGCCATATATGTATTACTTCAAAAGTCATTATTACTAGATAGTCGTATTTGAAATAGACGCCCTATTTTTGTTTTTGTTTTACGGCTATCGACCTAACTATTCTAGAAGTCTTTATAAAGAAACTGATATAATGTAATCCTAATAAAGAAAATAATAATTTTTTCGAATGCATAGACCGGTGGGTGCCTTTCGTAGTTGGTAACCTACCAAGAAACTTTTTTCTTTTTTTTTTTTTTTAATAATTTCACCCCAAGCAAGGCAATAAAACCACAAAGATGCAAGATGTTTACTGAGTGTGAAAGAATATGTGAAAAAGAAAAGAAAACAACAAATGAACTCGAATTAAAAAGACGGAAGATAACGATTGACATTGCATTTAAATTTTTGAAGATCAAAGTTGGTTGGAAACATATTCAAGTTACGAATTGGAGGCATCAGGCTCAAAATACAGAAGTTTAAATATCTGGAAAATGTGTCACCGAAATCCGAATATGCATTTGAATAGCGAACGATGACTTCGAAAACAGTAACAGAAATGTGGTTCTACAGAAGAATGCTGAGAATACAATGAATGTAACATGTGACAAACGAGGAAGTTTCAGAAGAAATTAAAAAGAAAGAAAAAAAAAAGAAAACACACCTATCTATACATTAAGAAAAGGACAAAGTCCGACAATTTATTTATTAAAGACATTTTTATGTTTAACGATCTTATTATAGATACAAGTATTTAAGTAAATGCTCTGTTTATAATAAACAGTATTAAATAACATTTACCGGCCTGAATGTCCGAGAAATTTTCATAGAAAATATTCGTCCTTTGACAGGATTCGAACCTAAATCCTATACGGAACCGCCATTTAGCCGGGCGTGCCTAACCGATTCGGCCACAAAGGAGCGTTCGGTTGGCAAGGTCGAATTTACTGCTTATAAACTTCAATCTTCCATGAATCTCGTACATTCATAACTGCTCGTGACTTTGTACATTTCTTAATGTATGACGTCATTTGTTTACATTTGATACGCCATGAGCAGTTATGATTGTACGAGATTCATGGAAGATTGAAGCTTATAAGGAGTAAATTCGACCTTGCCAACCGAACGCTCCTTTGTGGCCGAATCGGTTAGGCACGCCCGGCTAAATGGCGGTTCCGTATAGGATTCAGGTTCGAATCCTGTCAAAGGACGAATATTTTCTATGAAAATTTCTCGGACATTCAGACCGGTAAATGTTATTTAATACTGTTTATTATAAACAGAGCATTTACTTAAATACTTGTATCTATAAAAAGAACGTTAAACATAAAAAAATGTCTTTAATAAATACACTTATCTATATAGATTTCTGATATGGGGTATTGTAATTATTTACACTATTTATATTGTTCGGGCTGTTGTCCTCATCTTCGTTGACATATTCACAACATCCTCAGGGACCCATGGCCCAGTGGATAAAAGTATTGGTTGGATCCAGTAACTTGACCCAAAGGGTTGTGAGTTTAATATCTGGCTACTGCCGAGATGAACAAAAACTTGGAGAGCTGAGTTAAAGGGAGATAACTAATACTGAGACATCCAGAAGAGGCATGGCATATGGTACTAGAACAATCTACTCCAGTGGACCAAATAAAGGGTTCAGTTCGAAATTCCAATCACCTGAAGAAGGCCGGAGTTTACAAAGGCCGAAACGTCGTGAATACGGTAATGAAGGTGAAGACAACTAAATAAAAAGAACATTTATATTTACAACCAGAAGGAGAACGTTGAAATTTCGGGGATTGCGAGAAAAGAGGGCTTGGAGAATTCGATACTTACAGGGCAATGAAGGCAATAAAAAAAAGTAGTCGACCTAATGTATTTGTGTAAATCGATGACAGAACGTGAACTCTGAAGAATGGCAAGAAACTAAACATTGTTTAGAGCTATAAATAAGAGAATGTTGGGGAGAGCTATGAATACCCACGTCCTGAAGGGACACGATAAAAAGAAGAAGAAGGTGCTTCTTTAAAAAATTGACAGATTAATGCCCATACTTTAGTAAGGACAGAATAAATCCTACGCATGCGCATACGGACAAAATACGCACTCTCAGACACGAATAGCCGTCATGGAGAGAGCATGTTTAATGAAAACGTATAAAAACAGCTCGCCATTCACAGTATGGGCTTCAATGGCTACACACCAGTGAGATTTTCATTTGATGTCTTCCGCCATTGTTTGAGATCAGTCAATAATGAGGAAGCAATACCGAATTTGATGACAAGAGTATATATATATATATATATATATATATATATATATATATATATATATATATATGCGAAAATGCGTCGGCGAAGTTTTCCTTTTGTCTTTATTCATATTGTCCTTTTAAAGATATACTCTGTCTGATATCTTTACACGCACACACATATACACACACACAAAGAAAATTAATTAAATTTTCCTTGACTGCCATATTTAACGAATATATATATATTTCGTTAAATATGGCAGTCAATATATCTCATAAAATATGGCAGTCTATATATATATATATATATATATGCATTTATATATCGTTAAATATGGCAGTCAAGAAAATTTAATTAATTTTCCTTAGATAGATAGATAGATAGATAGATAGATAGATAGATAGATAGATAGATAGATATACACATTTAGCTACGTTTGATGTGCGACCTGAATTTCGTTAGTTACCCAATTCATAGAAATTCGAGTCGCACAGCAAACGTAGGTATATGTGGATTTATTAATATATATTTCTTAGCTCTGTCTAACCACATTGAGCACTACAATGCCTACAGCTCGTGGCTAAATTTGGTAATTAATTATTTGCTTATCAGCGTATGCACGCCAGTACACACATATAAGGTCGCTAACATCTAGTTATCTCATTTACCAACCACACACTCACACACACACACACACACACACACACACACACATATATATATATATATATATATATATATATATATATATATATATATATATATATATATGAATATAAACGTGAACATTGAAGTCAACACTCAGAGGTGACAGGTTGTTTCATGCTAGACGCAATCGTCAAGTCACCTGATTGCATCTAGCATGAAACAGCCTGTCGCCTCTGAGTGTTGACTTCAATATTCACGTTTATATTTACATATGCTCTACCGCAGATATTGAGCACTTTATCCCATCACTATAACATACCTTAAAACAATATTTTTTCATACATAAGAAATATGGTTTTAAGGTGTGCTATATTTATGGACAGGCTGTTTTATGCTGGACGCAATCGTCAGGCCGCCTGACGGTTGTATCCATCATGAAAAAGCCTATCGCCTCTGAGTTTTGACTTCAATGTTCACTTTTATATATATATATATATATATATATATATATATACATATAAGACAGTATATATATATATGGAAAGGGAATATACGTATGCGTACGCGTACTAACAGAAACACACAAAAATGGAAATAGATCTAAGAACACACAGAGGTCATTAAAAAATAAGAATATAGATATCTTTCTCACACTTTCTCGGACCAGTCTTAATTGTATAATTACCCTTCACGCAGAATTCTTTCACTGCCAGTTCAAGAAAGACATTTGGGTCACTAACACACAAAAAAGAGAATGTCTAATATCGAGAATCTTTAACATCAAAAAACATAAGAAAATTTTATTCCTCTTAATAATATGTGGAAATATCCCCTCTTTGCCTGATGAAGGTTGCGAGACCGGAAACCCACGTAGCAAAATTATCATTATCAAATAATTTATTATTATTATTATGAAATAATTTATTATTATTATTATCAAATAATTTATTATTATTATTATCAAATAATTTATTATTATTACCAAATAAATAAAATAAAATGTTATAATTAAAATAGTAATATAATTATGATTTTTTAGGGTTTAAATAATAATTTTTTCTTGTCTCCGATTTTATGATTTTATTGTTCTGCCCCATGGGTTGCCCAGACTGAGTGGCAAAGAATGTATTATTCAAATGTTTCTTTTCAAAATGAGTCAAATTGTGTTTGTATGTTTGTGCGCGTGTGTATATATTAAATGCCACAAACACATAACATAAAACTATTTGTTAATTAAAAGTGGTATTATTTTAAAAAAATAATCAAAATATTAAAATTTTGTAAAAATTAATATAGAAACTATTTTAATAAAAAAAAAGTTAATATTGAATTGTATTAAACACTAAAAAATTAGAATGTTACTAACACGATTTCGTTTTCAAAGAAATTAAGCCAAGGGATATTATATTTAAAAAATCGAATGAAAATTGATATGTGTAAAGATTTGAAGAAGAAAAAAAGGCTCTAAATTGATTATATTAAAAATAAAATATTAAAAAATATTACAATATTAAAAAATATTTGAAATATTTTTTAAAAAAAGCTCTAAATTGATTGTATTTAAAAAAAATCGAATGAAAATTCATGTGTAAAGATTTGAAGAAGGAAAAAAGGCTCCAAATGGATACACATCTAAAGAGAAGTGATCAGAATAAAACAAAAACATTCATAAGTGCTCAACTAAAAACGTTTTCAGGAGTTGGGGCTACAGCACTAAGAAAGTTAGTGTCAAGTCAGAAATGCTGTCAGTCAGTGAAAGCTTGAAAGGAAGGACATTTAAGGTAAGCAGTCTTTGCAATAGAAGACCCGATATGAGAAATGTGGACGCCGAGGTCAACATCGAGCGACGACAGTCTGTTTCATGAGCGAAAGCAATCGTCAGGTCATCTGATTTTTTTTTCTTTGGACCTGAGATGGTGTTCAATCATAAAACAGACTGTTGCCGTTCGGTGTTGACGTCGGCAACCACATTTATATTTACATATGGTCTATCTCTGATCTTGAGCACCTTTGAAGAATCTTGGGGGAAAAATGTAGAACAGAATGGAAAAGTTTCCATGTGTGATGCGTTTTGTCTGATAAAGTCCTAAAGGAAGTAACACGACGTTTTGTCAAACATTTTATATATATATATATATATATGTGTGTGTGTGTGTAAAATATATAGAAAATAGGAAAGAACTCGTTAGATAAATAATCCAATGTTCTTTAGTATTTTTGCTATTATTTAAAAAAAAATACTGCTCGATACAAAAGGAGAGTATAAATATAATTATTTATTTAAAAATATGATTCCAACGCTACATAACATGAGAACTCTTATGTACCGTTGGAATCATATTTTTAAATAAATAATTATATATATATATATATATATATGTGTGTGTGTGTGTGTGTGTGTGTGTGTGTGTGTGTGTAATCATTTCAGTCCAAGCAAGGCAATAAAGCCAATAAGTCGCAAGTGGTTACTGAGTGTGTGTGAATATGGGAAAAAGAAAAACATTATTAAGGGGAGAGAACAACAAAACAACAGGAATTAAGAAGACAGAAGATAACGATTGACATTCCATTAATATTTTTGAAGGTCAAAGTTGAGTGGAAAGCATGAAGCCGGAAGCGAGTTCCAAAACCGAGAATTGCGAAAGAAGAAACTGCTAGCATAGAACCTACGGTTACATCTACTCATTTCAACCATAAAATGATGAGATCTTTCCGGCAATTGAGTACGGCGCTTAAGTTCATATATGAGAGTTCATCAGAACAATTGTCATGAAAATATTTATGAAAAACGGCACATGGAAGCTAAGTTACGGTGGAAAGAAAGAGACCGAGGCCGAGATGCCGGGTCAGGGCCTATAACGTTGCAGACTCTTTTATGTATTTACAATCTCTAAATACATAAAAGCAACAAATCAGATGCGACAGCAATATTCAATGTTTGAATGACTGATAGACTTATGAATTCACAAGAGAAAAATTGTCTCGCATGACACAGCGAACCTTCTTTCCTAACAGCAGATTTATCTATTGATTAAATATGATCTTTCGCCTAGTTTGTAGTTAATGCGGAGTTGACATTTTGTTAAATAGATTAATAGTGTTTTTTTTTTTGTTTTTTTTTTACATGATTATTTGTATTATTGTATGGTAAAACATGGGCCTTCGTGCTCGCAAAAAAATGTTATGTCAAAAGGACGGTTTTTTCCCTTGACACCGCTATTATTTTAACTACCTTCAGTCCTCGGCAATGTTTATTGTTTTAAAAATACGATGGTTAAAATTGTAATAAAATCTAAACATATGAAATTGAATTTATACATTTTCTTTGTTCTTGAGAATAGACAACAAAAATAATAAACATTATTTATTAGATTGCTTATTGGAATATTTCGCAAAATATCAGCCAATTGACAATCGATTCAAACTTTATAAAATGGCAAATAATAAGGATTTCCTTAGAGTTGAGTCACATATTTTAATATTTTTGTTTTGTTTAACGATGATTAGAATTTTAATAAAATTTAAACATGAATTATAAACTTTCTTTGTTCTTGAGAATTGACACCCAAAATAATAAACACTATTGACTTATTAGATTGTTTATTTACACTATATATATATATATATATATATATATATATATATATATTGGCGGGGAATGTTGGTAAAACACTAGCTAACGATCATCTGAAACATTGGAAAAAAGCTCAGGTGGGAAAAAGATAATCTGAAACATCTTAAAGATGTTTCAGATTATCTTCTCATAAAAATGACTACTTCCTTAGAAATAAACTGGAACTGAGTTTATAAGGCAGTAGGCTTCTAACCTCTATGGACCATCAAGCTTGCTCACAAAAATCATTTGACGATTGATTTGTACCAATTTTTATTATGTTTGTCAGTGGTTTGACAAAGACGCTGGTTCAATTCTTCTTTGGCAGTGATTTAAAATGGAAACACAGCTTTTCAGTTTGTGTTTGAAACCATCGATAAACACAAAATAACAAACACTGTTTATTTATAACATTGTTTTTTGACATGATTTGTTTATCATATTGTTCATTGAAATGATTGGCAAAACATCAACTAATTGTCAATTGATTCAAACTTTATAATAAAATGGTAAATAATAAATATTCAAACTTTGTTTCCAGTGTCTTCCTTACAATCTTATGAACCAGCAACGATGAGCATTATACGAACTTTATCATTCTTTATCTAGTCCTGGGTATGATGATAAACTACATCCGGCAGCAAGGCCTCTGATTGGTAGAGTGGAGGTTCTGAGGAGCATGTTGTTGTTTTCATATCAACTCTAATTGTGGTTGCACCTGTTAGGGTCTCACCTATAGTCAAACTGAACCTCCAAACAAAAACAAAATCCTATAATAGGATAAAAATACCAGAAATACATATTTATATAAAAAAAAAGATCAAGAATACATTTTATAGTAGAACGACCAACAATACATTTTATGTTTCATATTTATTTCTTTATAAATTAGTAAATGATAAATATTTCATTACATTAATTTTAATTGCATTTATTTTTGTTTTCTTTGTAAATATAAAATTATTCTTGTAAATAAACAATTTAATAAATATTGTTTAATATTTTTTCTTGTAAATTCTCAAGGACAACAAATGTATAAATTCATTTTCATGTGTTTAGGTCTTATTACAATTCTAATCATTGCTTTTTAAAGCAATAAACATTGACGATGAGTAAGGGTAGTTAAAGTAAAAGCAATATCATTGGAAAAACTGTTGTTTTGGCACTCCGATTTTTTTTGCAAAAATTTTTAAACGTCAAAGTGCAATAGTAAGATATTGAAATCTCAACGAAGTGTTAGAATTTTTTTAATCTGGGATATTAAAATTTTTAAAATATCTATATTGAATATCTCAAAGTTGCATGTAAAAGATACAAAAATGTCTTTGGCAATGTTTATTGTTTTAAAAAACAATGATTAGAATTGTAGGAATACATAAACATGCAAAAAAGGTGAATTTATACATTTTCTTTGACAGCAAGAATAATAAACATTATTCATTTATTAAATTGTATTAAATTGGAATGTTTGGCAAAACATTAGCTATTTGCCAATTGATTCAAACTTTATAAAATGGTAAATAATAAGGATTTGCTTATAGTTCGTTCACATATTTTAATAAGTTAAGTGTTATAATGGAATATGCATACACCTGAGTTCCCCCCACTGGAGTATGATTAGCTGGTGTCAGTCATAAATACCGACGGACGTGTAGGAGAGTCAAGAGCCTTAGTCTGAGAGCTAAGTCTATAAAGACACCCATTGGACTACGCCATTGATCTACACTTCTTACCTGCGACTACGACGCGTACCAGTCGATTACTGCTACCATATTCTACTTGGTTATAGTAGCCAAAACATCTTAGCTATTTCGTTCAAATATATCCCGATCCGGGACATACTATTAATAAATCTTTATAAATTTATGAATGAAAAATTGTTTTCATATTTATTTCTCAATAAATTGCTAAATGATAAATATTGCATTGCATTAGTTTTAATTGTATTAGATTTTAGAATATTGTAAATATAAAATTATTCTTGTAAATAAACAATCTAATAAATAGTGTTTGATGTTTTTTATTGTCAATTCTCAAGAAAAAAAAGGTTTTATTCCAAATCTAATCATCTCCTTTTATAACAGTAAACACTTTCGAGGTGTGAAGCAAGTTAAAATAAAACCGGTGTCATGGGAAAAAAACGTCCTTTTGATATTCCGACTTATTGCAGGCACGCCATGTTTGCATAATGCTTCTTTTTTTATGGTTGGATTTATCATCAAAGAAATTATTGTTAATTAATATTTTATATTTTTGAGGTTGCTATAAAAAATGTGCGTGTAAAAGCTATTAAATGTTCTGTGTTAAATTATTTATGATAGGCATTTTGTATATGTGTGTGGCCATTCATTAAGTAGGTATACAAATTCTAAGCTTTACGGCTAAAACCCGTCATACCACGCTTCAGTTTCCATTGGTGGGATGTAAGTTCCACTCGAGCAATTCCTTCCCAAGAACCGCTGCTTTGTGGTACCAACTCCCAAGAGGATGCTTCCCCGATCACTAAAATCTTAACCTGTTCAAGTCTAGGGTTAACCGTTATCTTCCCCACCTATCCGCATAAACTG